>JAQOTM010000041.1:315815-530512 GCA_029168755.2 Tillandsia fasciculata | reverse complement strand
GACATCACCGCTCACAAACCCCCACCTATGAGGGCCCCCATTCCTAACGCCACCATTGCGTGGGGTACACGGGTCAACGTACCACTTTTCCGGAAAAGCACACCCTGGCGAGGCCAATCCGCCGGTTGTGCGTGTAGCAAAACACACGAGCCTCCATTCCGATAGTAAGCAAATGATAATAAGACAGGGTTAGTACAAATACGAGAGAAAAGATCACTATCACTGCACCTTGCCCCGAACATACTATTTCTAGGAAAAAATCCTATCCCCAACCGTTCCCGGGAATGTACCCACCTGTGTATGTGTCGTCGGCAGCTCGGCTCGTCCGTGTCCGGCGCGCCTACAACGTCCCGCACTCCTGAAGGAACAAGTGCATGTCAAAGCTAAGAGATCTGAAACCCACCTACTCCAGACTAAACCAACGACGGACGCAACCCCGACTCCGTGTGGCGAGTTCCCCGCACGGCAACCGACCCGTGCGGCGCACACCCCGCCTGCGCACGGCCCCGCGCGGCACCCGCGCCCGCGCGGGCGCCCCACCTGCGGGCGTCCCCCGCGCGGCCAAGTGCCGCGCGGCGCGGTGTCCGCGGCGCGCGCTTGGCGACCCCCGCACGGCAAACAGCCCGCGCGGGCGAGCCCCACCCGCGGGCCGCCCCGCGCGGCCAAGTGCCGCGCGGCGCGCTGCCTGGCATGGTGCTCGTCGACCCCGGCGCGGCGCCAGCCCGCGCGCGCCCCCCCCGCGGGCGGCCCCGCGCGGCCAAGTGCCACGCGGGCGCGCTGCCCGCGCCGTGCGGGGCGACCCCGCGCGGCACCGGTCCGCGCGGGCGCCCCGCCTGCGGCCGCCCCCGCGGCCAAGTGCCGCGCGGGCGTGCGGCGACCCCGCGCGGCACCACCCGCGCGGGCGCCCCACCCGCGGGCGGCCCCCGCGGCCAGTGCCGCGCGGCGCGCTGCCCGCGCGTGCGGGGCGACCCCGCGCGGCACCAGCCCGCGCGGGCGCCCCACCCGCGGGCGCCCGCGCGGCCAAGTGCCGCGCGGCGCGCTGCCCGCGCGTGCGGGGCGACCCCGCGCGGCACCGGTCCGCGCGGGCGCCCTCCCCGGGCGGCCCCGCGCGGCCATGTGCCGCGCGGCGCGCTGCCCGCGCGTGCGGGGCGACCCCGCGCGGCACCGGTCCCCGCGGGCGCCCCGCCTGCGGGCGGCCCCGCGCGGCCATGTGCCGCGCGGGCGCGCTGCCCGCGCGTGCGGGGCGACCCCGCGCGGTATCACGCCGCGCGGGCGCCCCGCCTGCGGGCGGCCCCGCGCGGCCATGAGCCGCGCGGGCGCGCTGCCCGCGGCGCGGGTGGCCCCGCGCGGCATTGCGCCGTGCGGGCGCGCCGCTCGCGGCCGCGGCGTCTCGTCGCCGTCGGCGCCCGCCTCCGATTTGGTGGCGGCGGCGCGGAGGTCTACAAACGAAAACTACAACCCTAGAAAAGCAAGAACACCACAAGGCTCACCTTGATTTGCGAAGGAAGAAGGAGGAAGAAGGAGGAAGAAGGATCGTCCGCTTTTGCCGGCCAGTCCACCCACGTCCGAGTCCTCGGTTATCCCCGATCTCTCCTTACTTGACCGTCCCAAATCACTACCGTTCCCCCCTTCTTTTTTTTTTTTTTTTTTTTTCGTCACCACCTTGCCGTCGGCTACGAGAGGGAGAGCAAGAGAAAGGAGGAGAAATAATAAAACCCTAGGTCCCTTCCTATCTCTCATATATATATAAATATATACCTCAAAAGCCGTGCGGATCGCCAGCACGTATCCCGGAGCACTTACGGAGGGTCCAGACTTCAAAAATTATTCTGGATGAACCGGGAGTCGGAAATCGTATCCGATCGCGCCTGCGCGCTCCGCTCCGCGAGCTCTACCGCCTAAAATTATCCGCGGGCCCCGACGGCCTGTTCGTAAAAACACCAAAAAAAAGGCCCTCGGTCGGACATTACAAGAAGAGGGGTTAGGGATGAGTCAAAGAAAGGCCGGGTCTTACACCACTCACCGCTAAAAACAAGTTTCGTCCTCGAAACTTAACCCTCACCTGCGGCGAAGAGGTCCGGGTTGCACTCCCTCATCTTTGACTCTGGTTCCCAAGTTGCCTCACGTTCTCCTTGATTGCTCCAAAGCACCTTCACGTAGGGAAATGTCCGACTTCGTAGCTTTTTGTCCTCTCGTGCTAGGATCCGCACCGGCACTTCCTCGAAGTTTAGGTCTTTCTTAAGCTCAATTGCAGGACGTCGAGCACTCGCGATGGGTCGGGGAGATACTTCCGAAGCATGGGCACGTGGAACACATCGTGAACTCGATCAAGGTTCGGCTGTAGGGCGAGGCGGTAGGCCACCGGGCCGATGTGCTCCAGAATCTCGAACGGCCCCACATACCGTGGGCTCAACTTGCCCCTTAACCCGAACCGCTTCACCCCCTTTTTGACGGCGAAACCCGCGACAACACATGCTCCCCCACCTGGAATTCCCATCGCGACGCCTCCGATCTGCGTAGCTCTTTTGCCGGCTCTGGGCGGTCGCCAACCGCCGTCTGATGAGGCGTACTTTTTCCTCAGTTTCCGCCACCAAGTCTGGTCCCAAAAACCTTCGCTCCCCCAGATCGTCCCAACAATCGGGGATCTACAGCGTCTGCCGTACAATGCTTCGTACGGCGCCATCCGGATGCTCGCCTGGTAGCTGTTGTTATAAGCAAACTCTACAAGGGGTAGGTGGCGCGACCATCCGTCTCCCAAATCTAGTACGCAAGCCCGGAGCATATCCTCGAGAATCTGAATCACCCGCTCGGATTGTCCATCCGTTTGGGGGTGAAAGGCTGAGCTGAAGTGCAACTTGGTTCCTAGGGCTCGCTGTAGACTTTGCCAAAGGTTTGACACAAGCCGAGTGTCTCTAGTCCACGTCGTATGGATGGGTGGGAAAGAGCCGACTTCGTCATCGATCCACTGTAACTCAAACCACATCGTGTGCTTGATGTGATGCGGAAAACCCGTGACGAATTCCTTGGTGATTCGCTCCCATTCCTTCTGGTACAGGTAGAGATTGTAGTTTTTCCCCCCGCGGGCGCTGATGTTCGAACTTTACTGGTTAATCGTCCAAACAACGGGAAGTGAACTGTGTTGCATCCCCCTTCGTTTAGTCCACCGAAGATTCTGCTTGAGGTCCTTGTACATTTTCGTGTCACCTGGATGCGTCGCATAGGGAGCGCAGTGTGCCTCGGACAATACCTCTTCCTTCAACTCTGGCAGCTCGGGAACGCAATTCCGCCCTCGAAAATGTGTCGTGCCGTTCGCACTCGCCGAAAAGTCGCTCACGTGGTCCGGGGATTTGTCTCGAACAAGCTGTTTCTGTGCGCCTGTCCTCTGACCTTTCAGGATTTCTCTAATAGGGTTGGCTTGACCATCAAGGACAAGGGTCGCGCGACCGTGCCGGCCCTGCTGAGTAATCGCGCTTATCGATTCCTCCTCAATTTGACCCTTCCCGCTCAAGACATCCGCTCCTACACTTGCTTTTGCTGGGGTGATGCTGAATGGATAAGTCGAGTCCTTCAGCAACTGCAACCAACGCCTCTGTCGCAAGGCAACTCTTCCTATGTGAACCACTTAAGGCTCTGGCGATCCGAAAACACATCACGAAGAACTCCAAAAGGTGGTGACTCCAACGCTTTGAAACGAAGACGACTGCTGCTAGTTTCGAATCGTGTGTCAGGCAGTTCCGCTCACATTCCCTGCGATCCTCGCTGCTGACACCATGTGCCCCAAAGAGCCCACTTAGAGAAGTCAGAACTCACATTTCTTAAACTTAGCAAACAGCTTCTGGTCCCTGAGGTTCCCGAGAGTAACCCGCAAGTGCTCCTCTCAGTTGATTGAAGAGGTCATCGATCCTGGGCTTGTCCTTCACTGTAACCTTGTTCATCTCCATGTAGTCGATGTGCAGGCGTAGGCTTCCGTCCTCCTTTCGCACGAAGAGGACGGGTGCGCCCCAAGGCGACACCCTCGGCTTGATGAACTCCTTGTCTAGAATGTCTCTTAGTTGTGCCTGGTAGAAGCTCGAAAGAGAGGGTGACCTCTCGCAATGCGTCGAGGAACCCGAGTCATACCTCCCAACCCGCACCGAAGAGCCCCTATAAGCCCCACACAACCAACCTGACAACAAGGGAAAAGATCACACTAACACCCTCACGAGGCTCCGAGAGGTGCCAGCTAAGCAGACTGGGTTACTAACTACCAGAAACTCTCCCCCGAGAGCAACGAACTCATCCGTCACCAACACGGGCCACCTCCACCCGTCACCAACACGAGTCACAAGCTTGGAGCATATCCACCGTCCCGGATTACACCGCCCCGACGGTCCGTCCGACCGGGGCGACGGTCAGAACTAAGGTTAGGCTTCAGCTCTAAGGCCTACCACAAGGTCTACCCCACCCAAAGGGCTGCGTACAAGGCATCCTAGCCGAAAGTGATCAGTGCCAAAGCCCCAAGCAGTCGACAGATCCCTATGACCCACACCTGCCTCACAAGATCAACGACCCAAAACACTCGTAACTAAGCCTCATGGTCATGCCTCGGCCACGGGAAGCTGGCGACAAAACTCACAAGGTCAGGTCCTACCCCCGTCCTGGCATCGACGGGGTGCGACACTCTGATTAACCACTAACGCTCGGTCCCAATCCGTTGCCCCTCCAAGCACCGCATCGAATCGAGCGGCAAAACTCCAAATCAAACAGCGATACCGCCACTAGGAAACTTCTAAGCTCGAAGCCTACTGAAACAGCGGCCTCCAAGTACAATCGACTATCCATCCGAAACCTATCCGGTCGAAAAGAAAACATGCAACGAAACCAGTGAGAAAGACCTGTCTAAAGAGGTTGCCTAGGTTTCCCAAGCGCACACGAGGGAACACGCGCTCACCCACCCGTAGGACAACCTAACCGACCCTCTTGTGCAGAACACAGGAACTTGACCCAGAGCTACAGACCGCCCATCCATCCCATTCGGTTTGCCGGATAAGGGCTTCCCCCCCGCAGCATCGGCGGTCATTCTGGGGATAGGTGTCACCACGGTCTCTCCCAAGGGGGCTCCAACGGTGGCTCCCGGCGTAAGTCTCGAAGTTGCTGGTGCTAGTGCTACTGAAGGCGTCGTCGGACGAACCGACGGTATCTCGGTCACCGTTGTCGGAGAAGGGGCAACCGTAGTCTCGCTGACCGCCACCGGCGGTCCCGTCACTGGTGCGGTTGGTCCGGGCAAAGGAGCCTGGGCGACCCCCATTGGTGTTGTCGACCGTTGCGCCCACTGCCGCATGTTCCATAAGGGTTGCTAGCTGCCCGGCCACCTCTTGTAGTTGTTGTCGGAGCAACTGATACTTCGTCGCTATTGGCACCGTACTTTCTGCCCCTGCGTTCTCCGCTAATAACCCATTTCGGGCCATTACTCGCTATATACAAAGAAGCCAAGTCAGCCCTAGACCTAACTGGTCTAGCACCACGACCTACAGTCGCACCGAAAATAAATCCCCCTCTTTCCCTCGTACACTCACGATCTACTGGTCTACCCCAAGTTCGCTTTACTAATCAGTAGTTAGTGTATTGCGCCCCATGGATGTTAGACCCCGACTATTGTGGTTAAAGTTCAGTCTCTGATACCATCTTAATCTGTCACGCCCCGGGGGTTTAAATGCGCGGAAGAAGAGCCACCGATGCTCCCAAATCTGTATATAATTTTTTTTTTTTGAACATCATTACTCCCCGACGCGTGCCCAGACCCGCCGCATATACAAATTCACTCTACGCGCGGGCAGAGTCTCCTTTGTATATGCACGGCGTCCTGATTACATCATACGTTCATCTCAAGCATTAACCACACTAATCGAGGTACAAACTCATACAACTTGCATTCCAAACAATCCAACAACTTTTATACAAGGAAAAGGGCCGACTGATTTGAAAGGATAAATAATCGCAAGGTTTTGGAAGCGGCGCCCACACGACGCCATTATTTTTGAAAACTATTTCGAAACCACATAAATCCCACAAGGTTTTTAAATTCGGTGCCCACACGACACCCACAGTTTTTAAAACGGTTTTCGCAAACGGTTTTCTTTTCATAGTTTTAAACGGCCAAGCAAGGAAAGGAGTGACAGTATATTCGCATGAGTGAAAAAGAATACATCCACTTCGACCCCACGGGGGTGTCGCAATCCACAACTAACTAACCGAAACAATAAAGAGAGAAGGGAAAAGGAGTCACTGTGTCTGAAGCCTCTAACTGTCAGTACAGCGTCCTCACGACCTCACCGGTGCCCTAGCACTCGCCCCTGGACGAACCTGTCACGAAGTGGGAAGTCAGTGACTAGAAATAGTATAATAAGCAAAAAGGCTAAAACATAGCAAACCACTGCAACCGGAGCAACCGTCTCTCTCAAACACCGCCTACAATAGTCATACCCTGTATCATAGCAAAACCGGGCACCCTCCCCGACCACCGCACCGGGCCCCTACCCCGGTGCCCCCTGCCGAGCACCTGCCTCGGCCGCCGAGCACCTACCTCGACATCACCGCCCCACCCCCCCCACCTATGAGGGCCCCCATTCCTAACGCCACCATTGCGTGGGGTACACGGGTCAACGTACCACTTTTTCGGAAAAGCACACCCTGGCGGAGGCCAATCCGCCGGTGTGCGTGTAGCAAAACACGAGCCTCAGGTCGATAATAAGCAGAATGATAATAAGACAGGGTTAGTACAAAATACGAGAGAAAAGATCTACTATTCACCTTGCCCCGAACATACTATTTCTATTGATAAAATCCTATCCCCACCGTTCCCGGGAATGTACCCACCTTGTGTATGTCGTCCGGAGCTCGGCTCGTCCGTGTCCGCGCGCCTACAACGTCCCGCACTCCTGAAGGAACAAGTGTATGTCAAAGCTAAGAGATCTGAAACCCACCCTGACTCCAGACTGAAACCAAACGACGGACGCAACCCCGGACTCCGTGTGGCGGAGTTCCCCGCACGACACCGACCCGTGCGGCGCACACCCCGCCTGTGACGCCCCACTTCCCAGGGGGTCACCCATCCTAGAACTACTCTAGCTCTAGCACGCTTAACTCTCATGTTCCTCTTGGATCTTGCTACCATCCAAAATGCTATAGCCGGGTTAGAGATTTAGTCCTATTATATCATTTATATAGAGGACTAATCCAAATTCCGGGGGTGTCACATTCTTCCCCCCTTTAAGTCCTGACGTCCACGTCAGGCTCAAGCACACTCACAAGCACCAGGCGATGTGAGACTCGTCTCGCTAGCCTTAGCCGACCTTGTGAGGAGCTGCACTCCACTCACAACGGTCATTAGCCGGGGAGCCTCGCTCTACCCGCTATATAACCCTGGCTCAGCCGAGAGTCATCTCACATTTCCGGCTGGTGAATGGCTCTGATACCAACTGTGACGCCCCACTTCCCAGGGGGTCACCCATCCTAGAACTACTCTAGCTCTAGCACGCTTAACTCTCATGTTCCTCTTGGATCTTGCTACCATCCAAAATGCTATAGCCGGGTTAGAGATTTAGTCCTATTATATCATTTATATAGAGGACTAATCCAAATTCCGAGGGTGTCACACCGCCTGCGCACGTCCCCACGCGGCACCCGCCCGCGCGGGCGCCCCACCCGCGGGCCGCCCCGCGCAGCCAAGTGCCGCGCGGGCGCGCTGCCCGCACGTGCTGGGCGACCCGGCGCGGCACCAGCCCGCGCGGGCGCCCCACCCGCGGGCGGCCCCGCGCGGCCAAGTGCCGCGCGGCGCGCTGCCCGCGCGTGCGGGGCGACCCCGCGCGGCACCGGTCCGCGCGGGCGCCCCTCCTGCGGGCGGCCCCGCGCGGGCGCGCTGCCCGCGCGTGCGGGGCGACCCCGCGCGGCACCAGCCCGCGCGGGCGCCCCACCCGCGGGCGGCCCCGCGCGGCCAAGTGCCGCGCGGTGCGCTGCCCGCGCGTGCGGGGCGACCCGCGCGGCACCAGCCCGCGCGGGCGCCCCACCCGCGGGCGGCCCCGCGCGGCCAAGTGCCGCGCGGCGCGCTGCCCGCGCGCGTGCGGGGCGACCCCGCGCGGCACCGTCCGCGCGGGCGGCTCTCCTGCGGCAGCCCCGCGCGGCCATGTGCCGCGCGCCGCGCTGCCCGCGCGTGCGGGGCGACCCCGCGCGGCACCGGTCCCCGCGGGCGCCCCGCCTGCGGGCGGCCCCGCGCGGCCATGTGCCGCGCGGGCGCGCTGCCCGCGCGTGCGGGGCGACCCCGCGCGGTATCACGCCGCGCGGGCGCCCCGCCTGCGGGCGGCCCCCGCGCGGCCATGAGCCGCGCGGGCGCGCTGCCCGCGGGCGCGGGTGGCCCCGCGCGGCATTGCGCCGTGCGGGCGCGCCGCTCGCGGCCGCGGCGTCTCGTCGCCGTCGGCGCCCGCCTCCGATTTGGTGGCGGCGGCGCGGAGGTCTACAAAACGAAAACTACAACCCTAGAAAAGCAAGAACACCACAAGGCTCACCTTGATTTGCGAAGGAAGAAGGAGGAAGAAGGAGGAAGAAGGATCGTCCGCTTTTGCCGGCCAGTCCACCCACGTCCGAGTCCTCGGTTATCCCCCGATCTCTCCTTACTTGACCGTCCCAAATCACTACCGTTCCCCCCCTTCTTTTTTTTTTTTTTTTTTTTCCGTCACCACCTTGCCGTCGGCTACGAGAGGGAGAGCAAGAGAAAGGAGGAGAAATAATAAAACCCTAGGTCCCTTCCTATCTCTCATATATATAAATATATATACCTCAAAAGCCGTGCGGATCGCCAGCACGTATCCCGGAGCACTTACGGAGGGTCCAGACTTCAAAAATTTATTCTGGATGAACCGGGAGTCGGAAATCGTATCCGATCGCGCCTGCGCGCTCCGCTCCGCGAGCTCTACCGCCTAAAATTATCCGCGGGCCCCGACGGCCTGTTCGTAAAAACACCAAAAAATAAGGCCCTCGGTCGGACATTACAAGAAGAGGGGTTAGGGATGAGTCAAAGAAAGGCCGGGTCTTACAGAAACGGTGACCAAAAAGATCCCAAATAGCCATGCCAAGAAAACCGCGGAAATGGTGATCCAAACGGCGAAAACGGCGCTCAAAACGGTGGAAAAACGGATCAAAACGGAGCTACCGAACTTCGGGCTGACGGGTGGTGCACAGGCCGGGGCGTGGACCGTGTCTGCGCGTCGTGCGGCTGCGCGGCATGCGCCGGGTGCACGCAGGAAGCGTGCACCGCGCATCCTGGGCTCGGCCGCGCACGGGGGAGGCGCGCACCGGGTTCACCATTCCGGGCGCGGAGATGTGCGCCGGGTGCACGCTGGGGCATGCACCGCGCTCAAGCGGGCCGGGCCGGCGCACGGATTCGTGCGCCGGGTCTTGTGCTTCCGATGCTGCGGGTGTGCGCCGGGTGCACGCCCGGGCCCGTGGACCGCGCTGTACGGGAATGCACAGTAACTTCCCGTTTTCGCTTTTTTTCTCCGTTTTCGCTCCCGTTTCGCAATTTCTTCTCCGTTTTCCCTCCCGTGCGACTCCGGCGACGACCCCGCGAACATGGTAACGGCGGCGGCGGCCTCCCATTTAACAACGGCGGCGGCGGCCTCCCGTTAACCCCCTATGCTCCAACGAAATACCCACAAAAACCCCCGAATAAATCCGCGGTAAATCTAACGACTAAACCACCGATCGACGAACGACCAAAACATCGATCGGAATCCCGATCAAAAGACCGATTAGAAACCACCGATTAAACCCGATCAAGAATATGGACATAATATCGATCAAAACCAAAATCGAAAACCCGTGATCAATGTTCCGAATAAATTGACCTTAAAGAACACGAAAAATCCCCGATTAATTCGACAAAAGGAATAACGATCGCTAACCTCGATCTATTGGGATTAAAGAATCGATCTTGTTCCTTCGCGGCGTTGGGGATCCGGATCCGCTCCCCGTAGATGATGGCGTCTCGTTCTCCGGTCTCCGGCACGTCAATCGGGCGATCGGGTCCCTCCGCTTTCTCCTTCTTTCCTTCTTTTCTCCTCCGGTTAGGGTTCCGCCTTTTTCTTTTCTCTTCTCCGAACTAGGGTTTTATTTTTTTTGTCTTCGGTATGCACAAGAGGGAAGGGTTTGAGGAGATGATATTTTAAACTAGGGTTTTTCTTTCCGGTAACCGGGGTTTAAATATCCTCTTATTATTATTTTATTTTATTTTATTTTCTCCGTACGTAAAAAGGAAAAACTCTAATATTCGGATATTTATTATTTAACAATAAATATCTATACTCAAAATAATTTCAAGATTCCTCAAAAAGCGTGCCAGATCTTTTGCACGGATTCCGATGCACCCCACGATTACCGCGACCTTCAAAATCCCATTCCGGGAGATCCGTAAGTCGGATTTTGGATCCGATTGCACCGCCGTTCATCGTTTCTCGAGCTCTATCACCGAAAAATACCCGCACCGCATGTTAGTCAACTCTAAAGAGCCCGATAATTCAATTTTCTCTAACTTACACTCTCTTAGCAGGAGGGTAAAATATTACTAGAAAAGTCGTGTCATTACACCACTCACACTTTGTAAAAAGTTTCGTCCTCGAAACTTAAACTCAACCCTCACTAAACAATTCTGGGAAATCTTCCTTCATTTTCGTCTTAAGTCCCCAAGTCGCCTCGTGCTCCTCATGGTTACTCCATTGCACCTTTAAGTAAGGGATTGTCCGGTTGCGAAGTTTTTTTTCCTCCCGTGCCAGCCTCCGCATCGAGGTTTGACAGTAAAGCCAACCGGTATGCCACCGGGCCTACGCGCCCCAAAATCCCAAATGTCGGATCGTCGATGCCAACCAACATGTTAAGGATTTTGTTTTGGCGAATTTCGTGAAAGTATTAAGTCTTGAAGATTGAAGATGAAGAAGTTTGGATCATATACCTCAATCTCAAGAAAGAAGAATTCAAAAGGATCAGGTATGTTTAACTAATTAATTTTGATGATCCGAATACTTCTTATAGTGTAGAAACACTTGGATGAATTTTTAATTGCATAAAAATCAAAAACTGGACATGGGACATGTTCAGGATCCGGATCAGACAATCCAATCCGGATCCCGAAGGGTGTTGGTTCATATGCAAATCCGATCCGGATCCTTGCCAAATTCTGATCCGGATCCCGAACATTGGTTTTTGTTGAAATATATGAACGATCCGGATCGGGCATTTCAATCCGGATCCCGAACCTTTGTTTTTCTGGAAATTGTCTGTCTCGTTACGACAATCCGGATCGCCGTAATTCCGATCCGGATCGTCGTCCTGTAATATTTCAGAAAAAGTTAGTTTTTGATTCTTATCCTCTTCCAATGGTTTCTAACCTATATGTAGTACCCCGAACCCCCATGCAGCTTTTTCCCGTGAATCCACTATTTAGACACCTATTGATGGTGTATCTGGCCCATAGTGCATCAAAGGGATGCCACAGATGGACCCTGTGAGCTTTGGTTAGCTGTTTTGGCCTTCGACTACTTTTGCCGAATTTTAAAAAAGGATTTAGGCCAAACGGAGGGTGGATTTGGATTCAGCGCGGAAAAACACTTGAGTTTGGCTTTTTGTTTGCCCAATTCGGAGTCCGGATGTCCAAAAGCGGACTCCCGGAAGTTTTGACAGTTTTTGGCGCTTGCGGGGGCCTCCGGCAAATTTTGGAGGCGGAATTTGGCGAAACGGACCTCGTTTTTGGAATCAGCGCGCGAAAACGGTCAAGACGGGCTATTTGCTTGTCAATTTTGGGCTGCGGGTACTGTTCACGCCGGAACAGTGTCGCCGGCGATCGCCGGCGGCGGCCGGCGGCGGCGGGCAGCGTCGGCGGGCGGCGGCGCCGCCGCGGGCAGGCGGCAGGCGGCGGCCCAGGGCGCGGGCAGGCCGCGGGCAGGCGCGCGGTCCACCGCGCGGGGCGTGCACCGAAGGCGGGCCACGTGGCGTCTTCCGGTTGGTTGGTCCACAGCGCGCGGTCCGCGGAGTTTTTCGGTGTACGGTGGACCGAATGGGGGGACACGTGGCACTTTGTGATTGGGCGGTGTTGTGCACCCGGTCCACGCAATGGATGGAGTGGGTGCCGTACGCGACAGGCGGGCGTGCGTGTGCGCGGTCCACGGCGCGGTGCACGGCGGGGTGTGCCACGTGGCGAGCTCCTGTTGGCTGGCTCTCGTGCACCGGGCGCAGGGAATGTTTTTTTTCCCCCCCTCAGCCAAAAACCCATCCGAGCTCCATTGTTTTGCATTTTTCTCCCAATCCCTTCACTTTTGGCCCGAGCTCCTCTCAGGCAATAATCTTCCTCTCTGAGTCCTCTACCACCCTGCAGAGTTTCAAAAATTCTGTGTGCACGAATCCCGAGGTTTCCCATTTTACGGTGCGGCGCGACGTTGCTTTCTTGTGTTCTTCCTCGGCGCAGCGATAGTGTTTTTGGTCCCCTGGGCTACCCCGACATCATCTTCCTGTGATTCTTGCACCAGTGGACTCCTAAGAGGTAGGACTTCATCTTTCGTTTTGGTCGCGCTTTCCCGTTTCGAGGTTTTGGCACGGTTTTCGAGGCAGCAAGTGACCCCTCTTTTTGTATGGAATTCCTTGACAGCAGCGGAGTGTTTCAGCCATATCTTTGCGCACGAGCGTCTGATGGAAACGAGCTTATACAACTTTTTCATCTACGGATCGCAAGGAACGCGCTCGTATTTTTAGTGGATTTTTGTGAATTTTCTTTCGAGGTGAAAATTAAGGATTTATCTGTGAACAGTAATCAGCCCTTAATCCTGATTTTTAGTGTGAGAGGGCCCCTTGCTGAATTTTTATCTTGGTCTACAGAACTCGGATTTGGGCGTGCAAGGTACCGTTGCGAAGCTATCGTCGCGAGGATCGCCGTGATATTTTTATTAGAATTTTCTGGACATTTGTTGCAGGTGATAATTTGACAGTTTGGTACTTGTGTTTGTATGTGGTAATTAGACTCTAGTGTATTTAGTGAATTCCTTGATGTACCAGGAGTATTGCGGGTGTGCTAAAATTGTGGGAGCGCGGATTTGGAATTTTGGTATTTTCCGACTGTGCGGGTTTGGACAGTTGCGCTTCAGGTGGGTGGTTGTTGTACTCCTCTCTTTGTATGCCCACTAGGAATATCAGAGTACCCTTGCTATGACAATGCCAAATGTGTTGATTGGTAGATTTGCATGCTCTAGGAAACTGATTATTGGTTATCAGATCTCTAATAAATTATTGTTAGATTAATCACTGGAATTGTATACTTGGAGACAAATAGAAATAGAGGACTGCAAAACTGATGTTTGTTCATGTGAGACGGACACCCTAGCTTATGTCACTTCAAACTGTTATACTTGGAAACTGGATAAAATATTGGAACAAGCATGATTAAATTGGTCACATGATTATGTCATCTTTTACTGCTACACTATTTTGGGACTTGACTTAGGAGAAACCATGCTTTTCTCTTTTCTTCTTCATTGTTGACACTAGTGGCTTAATCGCTCAGGTTCGAGCGTATGTTGGACAGTGTAGGCAGGTATTGGGAATTTGGGACAGGTTGAGTTTGTCAGGGGGGTTGCGGCGACCACGGATCTTGGGTGGTTGACCGGATTGTTTTTATTGCATCAGATTGGGTGTTCGGGGATCGGGCTTACTATAGTGGAGGGTTGTTCCCACTTCTTTGAGTCTCGATCCAGTCCTGCTATTATGAGACAGTGATTACAGAGATGGTTGATACAGTGATATTTTTTACTCGTGTGGGTCGCTCCCCTCGAGTGCCACTCCGGAGTAGGCTTTCCACGGTGTGAGCGCCGGGCACCTTTCTGCTTTCCACGGTGTGAGCGCCGGGCACCATGCTGGTTTCATGAGTTCGACAGCAGAGCAGGCAGTGCCAGTGTTCACTGGCTGTCAGATTGGGTCATTATGACAGGCTTCTTGATTCTGATGCATCACTTTCTCAATCCTTATTGGTTGGTCATATAGAGGCATATTAGGGATAGCACTTTACCGGTTGCTTTATTTATCTGCATCTCTTTTCTTCTCCTTTCCCTTTTTCGCCTCTGAGCACCTGGTGGGCATATCTGAGCTGAGGCTTTACCCACTAGGGGAGGCTACTGTTTATGGTAGTACTGACCCCCATTGTTTTTCTTGTTTCTTTCTTTCCCCTTGTTTTGCAGAGTCCTCAGTGGGAGTTGCTGGGCCGTCAGCAACTGATCGAGGTAAGCGAATTGCGGACTAGATAGAGAGCCACCGAGGGTCATAGCGGGAGACTTTTGGGTACCCGGACTTCTCAGACAGTGTTCTTGTATTTCTTTTTGGGGACTGGCTTCTGCCAGCTGTTTGTATTATAGTTGTGAGCTGGGAGAGACATCTGTATTATATTTTACTGTTGTACCTTTTACTTCCAGCATCTGTCTGAGATACAGTAGTTTTAGTTAGCTCTGACTTTTATTATGCTCTTTTATCTTTATTTCTTATCTGAGCAGGTTACCGACGCTTCGTGTATGTGGGAAATACCGCATGCACGGCGGATCTGTAGACGGGCCCGGGTTCTGGTTTACACCCGGGGCGTGACAGATTAAGTTGGTATCAGAGCTTAGGGATAGGTCAGTTGGGACTTAGGAAACCCTAGGCTTTTGGACAGACCCTAGGATGATAGGGCGTGAGTGGCGTGACATTTTGCGAAAGTCGGTGATTTTTATAGGTTAACTCTTCCTGTGAGTGAAGAGGGATCGACATAGTCTATTTCTGTTGAACCATTATGTTGGCTGCAGACAACATAAGGTTACAGAAATAGGGAGATGTCTTTGACTTTCGCTAGATTGGGTCGAGTGTTTGGGATGTGCTGATTTGCTGTTTGTCGTGGCGAGCGGTGTCTCCCCGACTTTGGGGCCCTGACCCGGGTGCACTTGGTGCAGCAGTTGGGTCTGAGCTAGTTGTTTCGGGCCGGATACCAGATTGGAGTCAGAGAGCTCCGGACCCAGGTGACAGGATTGTCAGAGGCTTTTCAGCGGCAGAGTGAGCGAGCATCTGGTTTTGTGTCACAGTCGTCGGAGCGGCGGACAGCTCGACAGTGCTTCCTTCTGAGGCCACCCGATTGCAGTATCCTCAAGGGCGAGGATTTCTGTGGTATTGATGGAGTGAGTAGCCCCATTGTGCCAATGTTTAGTGCCGAGACGCCGAGGCAGGGCGGATAGTTGACAGCTGATGAGCTATGGGACACCAATGATCAGTTGAGCCAGTTTCGGCAGATAAACCACCCCGATTCTTAGGATTAGGTTTGGAGCCTCTTGGGGTAGAATCGTGGTTGGTGATGATGGAGAGACTCTTTGGCAGCCTTCTGGTGTCTAAAGGGTGTACGCAGTTGTCGAACTGCGCGTTCTATGATTTGAGGAACGAGGCGCATAGGATATGCGTGGCTGAGAGTGGATTGCGCCAGGATACCTTTCCGTTTGTTCGGACCATCTTTTGCAGGTTTTGGACTTTGGGGTGCTTCGATGGTGGAGGCAGTGTTTATGGAGCTGGCGCTGCAGTTCTTTTGGATGGGTATCTGCTGTCAGAGGCAAGTTCTGGATAGAGGCGATTGATGCCAAATGATGGAGGATAGATCAGCCGGCAGAGACATTTTCGTTTTCCCTTCCTGGTTGGTGGATATCCTTGTGGATGGATTATGTAAAGCTTACCCCAGGGGGGATGTTATCCTGTGTGAGTGATAATTGGCATGTTTGGGGTGCAATAGACGTGATTGAGGAGCTGAAGCAGAGATTGATGACCGCTCCAATCCTTGCCCTCCCTGTTATGGGGGAAGGATTTGTGATTTACAGTGATGCCTCACTTAGTGGTTTGGGCTGTGTGTTGATGCAGCAGGGTAGGGTGATTGCCTATGCTTCGCGGCAATTGAAGGACTATGAGAAAAATTACCCTACTCATGATCTGGAGTTGGCAGCGGTGGTGTATGCTCTGAAGCTGTGGCGGCATTACTTGTATGGTGAGCATTGCGAGATTTATACTGATCACAAGAGCTTGAAGTATCTGTTCACCCAAAAGGAGCTGAATTTGAGGCAACGTCGGTGGTTGGAGCTACTAAAGGATTATGATCTGAGTATCCTTTATCACCCCGGCAAGGCCAATGTTGTGGCGGATGCTTTGAGCAGGAGGATGAGTCTGAGCTTATTGATCTCGCAGCAGGCGCCGTTGGTCGAGCAGATGAGGCGATTACAGCTGGAGATAGTATCCCCTGGGGTCTCTGCTAGACTCATGTCTATGGTCTTGCAGCCCACTCTGTTGGAGAGGATCAGGGACACTCAGAGTGAGGACCCCCACTTGACGAGGATCAGGACGCAGCTTCAGGCGGATCAGACAGGGGATTTTTCTGTGGATAGCTCGGGAGTACTGCGGTACAGGGACCGAGTGTGTGTGCCTATGGATCAGGAGATTAGAGATCAGATTTTGAGGGAGGCCCACTATACACCTTATACCGTCCACCCTGGAGGTACTAAGATGTATAAGGACCTCAAGGCACAGTTTTGGTGGCCCGGAATGAAGCGGGACATTGGGAGATTCGTAGCTCACTGTTTAACTTGTCAGCAAGTGAAAGCAGAGCATCGCGTCCCTGCTGGCAAGTTGCAGAGTCTTCCAATTCCCGAGTGGAAATGGGACCACGTCACTATGGATTTCGTCACTGGATTGCCGAGGGCGCAGAGCGGGGCAGATGCGATCTGGGTTATTGTTGACAGACTCACCAAGTCGGCGCACTTCTTACCAGTTCAGATGACTTGGTCACTTGAGCATTTGGCACAGTTATATATGGATGAGATAGTGAGGCTTCACGGCATACCTGCTTCGATTGTGTCAGATCGAGACCCGAGATTCGTATCACGCTTTTGGGGGAGTTTGCATTCTGCATTGGGGACTCAGCTCAGGTTTAGCACCGCTTTCCACCCACAGACCGATGGGCAGTCAGAGCGCACCATACAGACCCTCGAGGATATGCTTAGAGCGTGCGTTATGGATTTTGGAGGAGGGTGGTACCGGCACTTATCCTTGGTTGAGTTCGCGTACAACAACAGCTATCAGGCGAGCATCCAGATGGCTCCGTTTGAAGCGTTGTATGGACGCAAGTGTCGGTCTCCCTTATATTGGAGTGACGTGGGTGAGAGGAGGACTTTGGGACCGGAGTTGCTTTTGGAGGCAGAGGAAAAAGTCAGGATTATTCGCCGGCATCTTGAGACAGCCCAGAGTCGTCAGAAGAGCTACGCGGATACTCGACGGCGAGACCTGGAGTTTCAGGTTGGTGATCATGTCTTCTTGAAGGTCTCGCCCTCGAAAGGGGTCCGGAGATTTGGAGTGCGGGGGAAGCTCAGTCCCCGCTTTATTGGACCCTTTGAGGTACTTGACAGAGTTGGTCCTGTGGCATACAGAGTTGCCTTACCCCCGCGCCTGGCCGGAGTTCATGATGTCTTCCACGTCTCAGCTCTGAGGAGATATGTTTTTGACCCGTCGCACGTGATTGACTTCACTTCGTTGGAGATCGGCGAGGACTTGGTCTACGAGGAGCGCCCGTTGCGGATTCTTGCTCGTGAGGTGAGGGAATTGCGCAATCGGGCCATTCCATATGTGAAGATCCTGTGGAGCAACCATGAGGAGCGAGAGGCTACATGGGAGCTGGAAACAGAGATGAGAGATGCCTACCCCTTCTTGTTCGAGGCCGCAGTTTGAGGTACGTCTGCTTTGTTTGTCTTTGTTTCGGGGACGAAACTTTTTTTTAGTGGGGGAGGGTGTAGTACCCCGAACCCCCATGCAGCTTTTTCCCGTGAATCCACTATTTAGACACCTGTTGATGGTGTATCTGGCCCATAGTGCATCAAAGGGATGCCACAGATGGACCCTGTGAGCTTTGGTTAGCTGTTTTGGCCTTCGGCTGCTTTTGCCGAATTTTAGAAAAGGATTTAGGCCAAACGGAGGGTGGATTTGGATTCAGCGCGGAAAAACACTTGAGTTTGGCTTTTTGTTTGCCCAATTCTGAGTCCGGATGTCCAAAAGCGGACTCCCGGAAGTTTTGACAGTTTTTGGCGCTTGCGGGAGCCTCCGGCAAATTTTGGAGGCGGAATTTGGCGAAACGGACCTCGTTTTTGGAATCAGCGCGCGAAAACGGTCAAGATGGGCTATTTGCTTGTCAATTTTGAGCTGCGGGTACTGTTCACGCCGGAACAGTGTCGCCGGCGATCGCCGGCGGCGGCCGGCGGCGGCGGGCAGCGTCGGCGGGCGGCGGCGCCGCCGCGGGCAGGCGGCAGGCGGCGGCCCAGGGCGCGGGCAGGCCGCGGGCAGGCGCGCGGTCCACCGCGCGGGGCGTGCACCGAAGGCGGGCCACGTGGCGTCTTCCGGTTGGTTGGTCCACAGCGCGCGGTCCGCGGAGTTTTTCGGTGTACGGTGGACCGAATGGGGGGACACGTGGCACTTTGTGATTGGGCGGTGTTGTGCACCCGGTCCACGCAATGGATGGAGTGGGTGCCGTACGCGACAGGCGGGCGTGCGTGTGCGCGGTCCACGGCGCGGTGCACGGCGGGGTGTGCCACGTGGCGAGCTCCTGTTGGCTGGCTCTCGTGCACCGGGCGCAGGGAATGTTTTTTTTCCCCCCCTCAGCCAAAAACCCATCCGAGCTCCATTGTTTTGCATTTTTCTCCCAATCCCTTCACTTTTGGCCCGAGCTCCTCTCAGGCAATAATCTTCCTCTCTGAGTCCTCTACCACCCTGCCAAGTTTCAAAAATTCTGTGTGCACGAATCCCGAGGTTTCCCATTTTACGGTGCGGCGCGACGTTGCTTTCTTGTGTTCTTCTTCGGCGCAGCGATAGTGTTTTTGCTCCCCTGGGCTACCCCGACATCATTTTCCTGTGATTCTTGCACCAGTGGACTCCTAAGAGGTAGGACTTCATCTTTCGTTTTGGTCGCGCTTTCCCGTTTCGAGGTTTTGGCACGGTTTTCGAGGCAGCAAGTGACCCCTCTTTTTGTATGGAATTCCTTGACAGCAGCGGAGTGTTTCGGCCATATCTTTGCGCACGAGCGTCTGACGGAAACGAGCTTATACAACTTTTTCATCTACGGATCGCAAGGAACGCGCTCGTATTTTTAGTGGATTTTTGTGAATTTTCTTTCGAGGTGAAAATTAAGGATTTCTCTGTGAACAGTAATCAGCCCTTAATCCTGATTTTTAGTGTGAGAGGGCCCCTTGCTGAATTTTTATCTTGGTCTACAGAACTCGGATTTGGGCGTGCAAGGTACCGTTGCGAAGCTATCGACGCGAGGATCGCCGTGATATTTTTATTAGAATTTTCTGGACATTTCTTGCAGGTGATAATTTGACAGTTTGGTACTTGTGTTTGTATGTGGTAATTAGACTCTAGTGTATTTAGTGAATTCCTTGATGTACCAGGAGTATTGCGGGTGTGCTAAAATTGTGGGAGCGCGGATTTGGAATTTTGGTATTTTCTGACTGTACGGGTTTGGACAGTTGCGCTTCAGGTGGGTGGTTGTTGTACTCCTCTCTTTGTATGCCCACTAGGAATATCAGAGTACCCTTGCTATGACAATGCCAAATGTGTTGATTGGTAGACTTGCATGCTCTAGGAAATTGATTATTGGTTATCAGATCTCTAATAAATTATTGTTAGATTAATCACTGGAATTGTATACTTGGAGACAAATAGAAATAGAGGACTGCAAAACTGATGTTTGTTCATGTGAGACGGACACCCTAGCTTATGTCACTTCAAACTGTTATACTTGGAAATTGGATAAAATATTGGAACAAGCATGATTAAATTGGTCACATGATTATGTCATCTTTTACTGCTACACTATTTTGGGACTTGACTTAGGAGAAACCATGCTTTTCTCTTTTCTTCTTCATTGTTGACACTAGCGGCTTAATCGCTCAGGTTCGAGCGTATGTTGGACAGTGTAGGCAGGTATTGGGGATTTGGGACAGGTTGAGTTTGTCAGGGGGTTGCGGCGACCACGGATCTTGGGTGGTTGACCGGATTGTTTTTATTGCATCAGATTGGGTGTTCGGGGATCGGGCTTACTATAGTGGAGGGTTGTTCCCACTTCTTTGAGTCTCGATCCAGTCCTGCTATTATGAGACAGTGGTTACAGAGATGGTTGATACAGTGATATTTTTTACTCGTGTGGGTCGCTCCCCTCGAGTGCCACTCCGGAGTAGGCTTTCCACGGTGTGAGCGCCGGGCACCTTTCTGCTTTCCACGGTGTGAGCGCCGGGCACCATGCTGGTTTCATGAGTTCGACAGCAGAGCAGGCAGTGCCAGTGTTCACTGGCTGTCAGATTGGGTCATTATGACAGGCTTCTTGATTCTGATGCATCACTTTCTCAATCCTTATTGGTTGGTCATATAGAGGCATATTAGGGATAGCACTTTATCAGTTGCTTTATTTATCTGCATCTCTTTTCTTCTCCTTTCCCTTTTTCGCCTCTGAGCACCTGGTGGGCATATCTGAGCTGAGGCTTTACCCACTAGGGGAGGCTACTGTTTATAGTAGTACTGACCCCCATTGTTTTTCTTGTTTCTTTCTTTCCCCTTGTTTTGCAGAGTCCTCAGTGGGAGTTGCTGGGCCGTCAGCAACTGATCGAGGTAAGCGAATTGCGGACTAGATAGAGAGCCACCGAGGGTCATAGCTGGAGACTTTTGGGTACCAGGACTTCTCAGACAGTGTTCTTGTATTTCTTTTTGGGGACTGGCTTCTGCCAGCTGTTTGTATTATAGTTGTGAGCTGGGAGAGACATCTGTATTATATTTTACTGTTGTACCTTTTACTTCCAGCATCTGTCTGAGATACAGTAGTTTTAGTTAGCTCTGATTTTTATGCTCTTTTATTTTATTTCTTATCTGAGCAGGTTACCGACGCTTCGTGTATGTGGGAAATACCGCATGCACGGCGGATCTGTAGACGGGCCCGGGTTCTGGTTTACACCCGGGGCGTGACACTATAAGTAGACCCTATGATTCATTTTCTAGGGTAGATCCGATACGACCGAAATAGAAAAATCCACATATAGAGAAGAAAGGAAATCAATAGAATTAATTCTATGTTTCTTCATCTATATTGATTAATTTGATTCTAGGTTTTCCAAACTCAGATTTTGAGTAGAATCAAATTAATGAATACTTAGATGGTATTTCCGATCTATCTTTGATCTAAGTATTCGGCGGATCATCACCAACCAAAAACAACGATTTTCCCAAAATCGGCGCGTGGACTCGCGTGGCCTTGTGGATTCAAGGTGCAACCGCTCTCGTGGATTCAGAGCGAGCTACGTTCGTGGATTCGAAGCGTGCTACTGGGTGAAGAAAGTGGATTCGGTCGGACGTCGTGGACTCGACGTTGGACGCTGTGGATTCAGCGTTGGGCGCGGATCGTGGATTCGAGAAGCGTCGTGGAGCGAGCGGAGAAGATCTACTAGGAGCGTATGGAAAAGGTTGAGTCGTCTGTGAGTACGTTATATCACCTTGTACGTGTGTTAATTCTAGTGGATTTCGCCGTGTTATCGGTCCCGTGGTTTTTTACTCCGGTTTGGAGTTTTTCCACGTAAAAATCTTGCGTGTTCTTTTATTTCCGCATTGGGTTTTATTGCGCAATGATTTTTTGAGTGTTTATTGTTTACACCTATTCACCCCCCTCTAGGTGTTTTTTTCCCTATTTAGATCCAATTATATATAACCCAACAAGTGGTATCAGAGCGGGAATAGGGTTGTAAACAATGGTTGAAGGTGGAAACATCAATCGACCCCCTTTCTTTGATGGAACAAATTATGCGTACTGGAAAGTACGGATGAAAGCCTTTTTAATTTCCATCGACGAAAGGGTGTGGCAATCAATTGAATTAGGATGGTCTAATCCAACTGAAATTATTTCTGATGTTCGCACCTTAAAACCTAGGTCGAAATGGACCAAGGAAGAGATTGATTCATCTTCTTACAATGGCAAAGGAATTAATGCTCTATTTAATGCTTTGTCACAAACTGAGTTCTCTCGCGTCTCGGCATGTGAGACTGCGAAAGAAATCTGGGATGTTCTTCAAGTTACGCATGAGGGAACTAACCTTGTGAAGATTCAGAAACTGCAAATGCTTACGAGCAAGTTTGACTCTATTTCTATGGCAGAAAATGAATCTTTCACAGACTATTACACACGATTGCAAGACATCGTAAACTCATGTGCTAACTTGGGAGAGAAGATTCCAGAATTTAAAGTTGTAAGAAAGATTTAAGAACTCTTCCTGAACGATTTCGCCCGAAGGTCGCAGCCATTGAAACAATTAAACACCCGGACGAAATGCGTGTAGAAGAATTAGTTGGTGCTTTACAAACTTATGAAATGACATTTCCTACTAACTATTCTTCGGGAAAGGCATCCTCTTCTAAGTCTTCAGGTTATGCATTGAAAACAACTAAAGAAGAAGACGCGGATTCATCCTCCTCGGACGATGACGAGAACCTATCTATGGAGGACTTTGAGAAGCAGCTCGCTCTCTTGACAAGGAAGTTTCGCCGCAACTTTCGAAGGGGTAATTCAAGCAAAACTCCATCCTTCGGAAAGTCGAAGAAAGGCAAGGGTTCTTCAAGTTACAAGTCAAGAAAGCAAGAGAACTTCTCAAAGGATAAGAAAAGTTCAGAGGGACAAGTACAGTGCTTCAAATGTCGAGGCTACGGCCACATTGCAACGGAGTGTCCCAACAAGAATCCGGCAAAGAAGAAGGCGATGCAAGTCGTCACTTGGGATGACAACTCAACGTCAAATGAGTCATCCTCAAGTGATGAAGAAGACAACGCGACAGCATTCCACGCGTCCACATCTTCACCCTTCATGTGCTTAATGGCAAGTACATCCGACTCATTGTCCAACTCCTCCCATGTTGAAAAGAATTGCAACGGACGACGAATCGAGTAATTCTGAAGGTGAAGATTTTGCTCTTGCCTACCATAAGCTTTTGAGGGATTCAAAGAAACTGGCAAAGCAAAACAAGGAGTTTGAGAGGGAGATTGCAGGATCTCGAAGAAGAAGTAAAAAGGGCATCTTCTCTCTCAAACGCTCTTGAAGTGGAAAGGGATAACTTAGTCAAAGCAAATGTTTCCCTTCAAGAGAAAAATGAGCTTTCGAGAAAGAACATGTAAAATGGTGGACAAAGCGAATTATTTCTCGAAGCTCTACAACGAGGCTCGACAGGAAAATTGGAAATGACAAAGACCATCTCCAACTCAAAGATGACTTAAAGCGATTTTCTTCTGGAAGGAGTAAGTTGGATAAGCTTCTTGGTCTTGGTCAAACAAATAAGTTCGGCCTCGGATACACTCAAACTGGAGACATTCCAAGTTCGAGTGGGACAGTTTTTGTGCCTCAGTCGGTATCTCCTCCTCCGACACCGGAATTCACGACAAACAACGACAACAAGCCTACTTCATCCTCTTCAGGATCGTTAAGCACTAATGTCACGCCCCGGGGTCGAACTGCGACCCGGGCTCGCCAACAGATTCGCCGTCTGATGCAAAAACTGCCGCACAGACGAAGCGTCAAACCTGTAGAAGGGATCTAGCTATACAAGTATCAGAGCAGAAAAGTAGCTGAGCTGAAGAAGTAAACAGAAAACAAGAGTCACTATGTAATAAGTCCAGGTACAACATCCATAGTCTCCCAAAAGCGGGTACAACATCACTATCTAGTACAAAAGTGGGAAAACAAAAATACCCGGGTAAACTCTACCTCGAACTCTACAAACCCAGAAGGCACTAGTCGGCCAAGCCCTTGCCACGGTCAGAAGACTCCGCACGTGCCGGCCCAGGGATGGCTGCCTCAGAAACACCTGCGAAGAATCCGCAAAACCGTACGCCAAACAGAGGTCCCGGTGTGTCACGCCCCGGAGGTCTCAGGATAAGCGGAAAACGTGTATTTTTTTTTTTTTTTAAATCAGATAATCAACAACCCCGCCTGCCGGTGCGTGCCAGACCCGCCACATATACAAATTCACCCTGTACACGGACAGAGTCTCCTTTGTATATGCACGGCGTCTCAACTACTTTTACATGAATCACATTACACGGCATTGATCACACAGTCGCAGAGAGTAAGTACAACAAGTATCAACATTGAAAGAACCTAGGAGTTCGCAAACAGTGTCCACTCGACACCCAAGTCTTTAAAACATCTAACATTCACATGCGGGCGGCTACATTGTTTTGAAAGGATAAATCCCCAGGGTTTTCAAAGTGGTGCCCACACGACACCCTATTTTTGAAAAGCGTTTTCGAAATCCTTTTTCATCGTAAAACGGCCGCACAGTTAACATGAAACATAACCGTAACTAAACATTTAAAAATACATGTCCACATATCTAGCATGATCCACATATCCACACAAAATAACCAAAAAGGGAAAAGAGAGAGATAACCGAATAAAAGTTTGATCAAAAGGCCTCATACGGCCAAACCTAAAGTCCGCGATGCCTCACCACCATCCCACCGTACTTACTTAGATGGACCTGTCACGGAGTGGGTAAAGTCAGTGACAAATAAAGTAGATGCTTAACAATAATAAACAAGAGTTTAGAAAGAGTTACACCGCACCGGAACCTTCGCTATCCGACGCCCTGAAATTAACTTACTCAGGTTATTCATTTTAATTTCACACCGTTTCGTCAAGGTAGGTCGACGACCTCCCCACGTAACATTTGAAGCTCTAACCCCTTCACGATGCGTGGGCGACACGTTTAGCCATCGTGAAGTGGTCCCCAATCACCACACATGGGGCACACGGGTCCTTCTGACCACTTCTCCGAAAAAGTACACCATTGCGGGGGCCTATTCTGCCGGTGTACGTGTAGCATTCAAAAAGGGATGCCGAGATCGGCGTAAATTAATCATTACATAAAGCGAAGGGTTAAAACATTAGCATCTGTCATCTACTTTATTAACCGGTTAGCAATAAACATTTTAGTGATATGTTGCACTCAATGCACTTACAGCACTTGATGCAAAGAACCCACCTGGTTGAAGATAACCGACTGCGCCCGCGTCCGTCCTAAGCAAAACGGAACTCCTCGCGGCCTACTAGAATATCCAAAAGCACCGATTAACACATTACCCTAGTCAGGTAAAATCAGTGGTCCCAACCACTGATACAATAAACCCTCAAAGCCAAAATCATCATACCTAGAGGACCGCGACGTCAATCGAAAACCAACAAATCAAAACCATCGAGTAAAACCGATAACATTGAAGACTAACAACAACCGAACCGCGACTACTTCATCGCGGACTCCGTCGGAACCCAAAACCGCTAACGGAATTCAACAAAACCCATTCCTCAGCCGATAGCCATCTCGGGGCATCAAAGGTTAAACAGGAGGGCCCCGACGGCAAAAACGATGAGGAAAGAGTCCCGACGGCGCGCCCCCGACAATTTCGTCGAGGCGCGGAGCGTCGGCGAAAACGACACCCATCATAATAAATTAGTGACCAAGAAGGTCCCAGGTGGCCATGACAAGAAAGCCACGGAAATAACGATCCCAACGGCGAAAGCGGCGCTCAAAACGGTGGAAAAACGGGCAAGAACGGAGCAATTGAACTCCGGGCTGTCGGATGGTGCACGGGGGCAACCGTGGACCGGGTTCACCGCACAGTGAAGGCGGCGGCGCAGACCCGGCTCACCCAGGAGACGTGCACCAAGCGGGATGGGCCGGGCCGCGCACAGCTCTTGCGCGCACCGGGTTCACGGCCGCAGAGTGCCGCGGCGCGCACCGGGTGCACGCAGAAGGCGTGCACCATGCGGTGCGGGCCGGGCCGCGCACAGCGCTTGCGCGCCGGGTTCACGGCCGCTGAGCGCCGCGGCGCGCACCGGGTGCACGCAGAAGGCGTGCACCATGCGGTGCGGGCCGGGCCGGCGCACGAAACCGTGCGCCGGGTCTTGTGCTTCCGACGCTGTGGGCGTGCACCGGGTGCACGCCTGGACCCGTGGACCGCGCCGTACGGACAAGCAACAGTAACCCTATTTTTCGTGATTTTCTTCGCCGTTTTCGCCCCGTGCGATCCCGGCGACGACCCCGCGAACATGGTAACGACGGCGGCAGCCTCCCGTTTAACAACGGCGGCGGCGGCCTCCCGTTAACCCACTATGTTCCGACGAAGTCGCCCCAAAAAATTCCCGAAAAATTCCCGCTAATTCTAACGGCTAAACCGACGACCGTCGAACAACCAAAACGTCGATCGGAGGTCCGCCAAAAAGAAACCGATTAAGAACCATCGGTTAATTTCGATAAAAAAAACACCGATCACCCCCAATCAAGAACAAGAGAGACACGGATCAAAACCCGACGAAAATCCGCGATGTACGACCTTACAAGAACACGAAAAACCCCCGATTAAATTCTACGAAAGGATCTACAACCACTAACCTCACTTAATCGGAAAATAAAGAATCGATCTTGGTCCTCGCGTCGTCGGAGATCTGGATCCGCTCCCCGTAGACGATGGCGTCTCGTTCTCCGATCTCCGGCACGTAAAACGGGCGATCGGGTTCCTCCGCTTCTTCCTTCTTTTCTTCCGATTAGGGTTTCGCCCTTCTTCTTTTCTTTCTTTTCTCTCCGCTCTTACGGCTAGGGTTTAGAATTCTCTTTCCTTACGGCTGGGGTTTAGAATTCTCTTTTCTTAACGAGGGGAAAATACTTATATTATCTAATTATCTTAATATTTAATTTCCCCAATTTCTGTTATTTTCCAAATCGTACGTAGAGAAAAATCTAATTTCCCCATCACCGAATAATTAATTAATTAGCTTAATTAATTAATTATCCACACGAGATAACCCCCCATTATCCACAAACGGGTGCAAGATATTTTGCACGGATTTCGATGCACGACTAATCACCGCATCACTAAAAATCCCGTTCCGGGGGTTCCCGACATCGGATTTCCGATCCGATCGCATCGTCGGTCTTCATTTTTCGCGCTCTTCCGCAGAAAAATACAAGTGCCACACACACCGACCGACTAACCAAAAGTAATATTCCCGAGATACTAAAAGAACACTAAAATAGAAGGAGGGTTAAATATTACAAAATACCGTGTCATTGCACCACTCACAATTTATAAAAAGTTTCGTCCCCGAAACTTAAATACAGCCCTCGCTAAACAGCTCGGGAAAACACTCCCGCATTTTCGATTCCAGCTCCCACGTCGCCTCGCGTTCCTCGTGGTTGCTCCATTGGACCTTCACGTAGGGGATGGTCCGGTTCCGCAGTTTCTTGTCCTCTCGCGCCAGGATCTGCACCGGTGTTTCCTCGACAGTTAAATCCTCCTGAAGCTTGATCGTGGATATGTCCAGGGCGTGAGAGGAGTCGGGAAGGTACTTCCGAAGCATCGACACGTGGAACACGTTGTGCACTCAGTCTAGGCTTGGCGGCAAGGCCAAGCGATAAGCCACCGGACCCACGCGCTCTAGGATCTCAAACGGTCCCACGTACTTCGGACTTAATTTCCCTCTCAGGCCGAAACGTCGGGTCCCTTTCGAAGGCGACACTCGCAGCAACACGTGCTCGCCCACTGCGAATTCCAACTCCCGTCGCCTGCGGTCTGCGTAACTTTTCTGTCTGCTCTGGGCGGTCAGCAGTCGCTGCCTGATGAGGCGCACCTTTGCCTCGGTTTCATCGACCAATTCCGGTCCCAATCATTTACGCTCTCCCAAGTCATCCCAGCATAAAGGCGACCGACAGCGGCGCCCGTACAAAGCTTCGTATGGCGCCATCTTAATGCTGGCTTGGTAACTGTTATTATAGGCGAATTCCACAAGTGGCAGGTAACGAGACCATCCATCGCCCAGGTCCAGCACGCATGCCCGCAGCATGTCTTCAAGGATCTGGATCACCCGCTCTGATTGTCCGTCGGTTTGCGGGTGAAAGGCCGTGCTGAAATGCAGCTTAATCCCCATTGCTCGCTGCAAACTTTGCCAAAAATTCGACACAAACCGCGTGTCTCTGTCCGACGTGATGGATGTCGGTACACCATGCAATCTCACTATCTCATCTATGTAGGTTCGTGCCAGCCGCTCCCGTGTCCACGTCGTATGTATCGGCAGGAAGTGGGCGGATTTTCGTCAAACGGTCTACTATGACCCATATCGCGTCGTGCCCTTGGGATGATCTCGGAAAACCAGTCACAAAATCCATCGTGATCATCTCCCACTTCCACTCCGGCACGGGCAACGGCTGCAACTTTCCTGCTGGACGCTGGTGTTCAGCCTTCACCTGTTGGCACACCAGGCAGTGTGCCACGAATCGAGTCACATCTTCCTTCATCTTGGGCCACCAGAAGGTTTGTTTGACATCCTTGTACATCTTTGTCCCCCCGGGGTGTGCCGCATAAGGGGCGGTATGCGCTTCCCTCAGGATTTCCTCCTTAAGCTCCGGTAGATCCGGCACACAGATTCGTCCCCGAAAACATATCGTGCCGTTAGCATTCGTCGCGAAATCACCTCCTTGGTCTGTGGGTAGCCTTTCCCGCACAAGTTGTAGCTGGGTATCCGTCGATTGCACTTCACGGATCCTGTCCAGTAGGGTTGGTCGGACCACCAGGGTCATGAGTCGTGCGACCGTTCCTGCTGGTACTACCTCTAGTCTCAATTGTGAAAATTCTGTAATCAAACGGTCCTGTTGGGTGAGGGCGTTCGTTACAGATTCCACCGTCTGCCCTTTGCGGCTCAAGGCATCCGCCACCACGTTCGCCTTCCCAGGGTGGTAGTGGATGGTTAAATCATAATCCTTTAGTAATTCGAGCCACCGCCTTTGCCGCAAATTCAGCTCCTTCTGGGTGAAAAGGTACTTGAGGCTCCGATGGTCTGAGTACACGTTGCAATGCGTTCCATACAAATAGTGCCTCCACAACTTGAGGACAAAAACGACTGCTGCAAGCTCCAGGTCGTGCACGGAGTAGTTTCTCTCGTACTCCTTGAGTTTCCTCGACGCATAGGCAATAACTCTACCCCGTTGCATAAGCACGCCTCCAAGACCGTTTTGCGACGCATCGCAGTACACCTCATAGTCCTCGCCGGGCTCCGGTAGAGCCAGCACCGGGGCTTGCGTCAACTTGCTCTTGAGTTCTTCAAGACTCTTCTGGCAGTGATCTGTCCAGACGTACTTTTCTCCTTTACGGGTCAGGCGAGTGAGGGGCATAGCTATCTTAGAGAAGCCTTCCACAAAGCGTCTATAATACCCTGCCAGACCTAGGAAGCTTCGAATTTCAGTTACCGTTGTCGGCCTGGGCCAGTCGGTTACCGAATCTGTCTTCTTCGGGTCGACTGCAATCCCAGCAGCCGACCAATATGCCCGAAAAAGCCCACCTCGCGGTGCCAAAACTCACACTTTATAAGTTTTGGTATATGGTTTCTGATCCCGGAGGGTCTGGGGAATTACCCCCGGGTGTTCCCCATATCCCTTGTCTATGCGAGAGTAGACCGGAACGTTATCTAGAGGACTATCACCGACTGGTCTAAGATGGGCTTGAGTATCCCATTCCTAAGAACCTGCCCCACCCTCGCTGGGCAGGAAGGAGTAAGGCCGCCTGCCTCGAAGGGTGGCCTAAAGATTCGACCGAACTTGTCTCCACGATGGGGATTTCTTCTATTAGCTAAGGTAGAGTTGAAAACATGAAGCGAGGTGAAAGAGTGGGACGCTCAGGTGTTAACACAAAGGTTCTAGCACGAAGATTTGAAACTTGAGTATTACCTGTTACATCGTGCTCTGTGGGTCCGTCCCGTGGTGGGTCACCATATAGACTCTCCCTCCTCCCGGTTGCTGAGATGAAGGTGTAGATGCTGCTACGGATGATGTCCCCGTGTTCAAGGGCAGGTGAAACGTAAGTGCCCCGGTTTGTCGCATCGAAAACAGTGGTCTCGCTTCTGGGGACATTCAATCACTGAGTGTAATCCATCGCAAATGATGCAAGGCTTGTACACCGGCCTTCGTCCTCCCGTCGGCACATTCTTGGCTCCTTGTTGTGATCTCGGGCGTTTAGGAGGCCGGCTCCCCTTGGTATGCTCCTTCCCGAAATAAGGCCGGGTTCGTTTCTTATCCCCGCTGTATTTCGAGCTCTCCCGTCGGGCCTGTGAAAACATAAATCCGCGCTCCACCACGGTGGCCCTATCGACCACCTCCTGGAAGGTGTGCAAATCCGCCGCTTGCACTACCTTGAAGACATCGCTCCGTAAACCATCCATAAAAAGACGGGCCTTGTGAGATTCGTCTCTTATGATAGAGGGGACACATTTGACCAACCTCACAAATGCCCGTTGGTACCCCATAACTATCCGACTTCCTTGCTTGATGTGCACCAGGTCGTCTTCCATCTGCTGTTTGATGCTGTCGAATAAGAATGCCCCAAATAATTTTTCTCGGAACGAGGACCAAGATGGGAGGACGGTGCCCTCCGAGGGGTCCGAGCACACCGCCTTCCACCACATGCGGGGGTTTCCCTCGAGAAAGTTGACCGCCAAGGGGACCCGCTCCTGCTCCTCTATCAGTAGGTCTTCAAGATCCTTTCCATGGTGTCTACCCATTTTTCCACGACCCAAGGGTCGGTCGTCTCTCCCTCAAACATGGGTGGGTTGTACCTCTTGAAATTTGCCAAGTTCGCCGTCGCCCTATCCCATTTGGTTTGCTGGATAGGGGCTTTCCCCGCGGCATCGGTGGACATTCTAGGGGTAGGCGCCACCACGGTCTCCCTCAAGGGGTCTCCAACAGTGACCCCTGGCAGAAGTCCCGCTGTTACTGGTGTTGGTGCTACTGAAGGTGTTGTTGCCTGAACCGACGGTGCCCCGGTTACCATGGTCGGAGGAGGGGCGACCATAGTCTCGTTGTCCGCCACCGGCGGTCCCGTCACTGGCGCGGCTGGTACCGGCAGAGGAGCCCGGGTGACCTCCACTGGTGTAGTCGACACTTGCGTCAACGGACGCACTTGTTCCATAAAGGTTGCTAACTGCCCGGCCATCTCCCGTAGTTGTTGCCGGAGGAGCTGATACTCCGCCGCTGTTGGCACTGTACTTTCTGCCCCTGCGTTCTCCGTTGCTAACCCATTTCGGGCCATTATACTGCTGTATACAAAGAAACCGCATTAACCCTAAGGTTCCTGGCCTAATACTTGACCTACAAAAACACTGAGGCTACAACCCTTTTTATCCCCGCGCACTCACGTTCTAAGACACCTACGACCTGGTTATCTCATAATCAAATTTTGGTGGTAGGATCATGCACTGCGGTTACTGGACACCGACTGTTGTGGTCAAAGCTGTTTTTCTCTCTGATACCATAAAATCTGTCACGCCCCGGAGGTCTCAGGATAAGCGGAAAACGTGTATTTTTTTTTTTTTTTTTTAAATCAAATAATCAACAACCCTGCCTGCCGGTGCGTGCCAGACCCGCCACATATACAAATTCACCCTGTACACGGACAGAATCTCATTTGTATATGCACGGCGTCTCAACTACTTTTACATGAATCACATTACACGGCATTGATCACACAGTCGCAGAGAGTAAGTACAACAAGTATCAACATTGAAAGAACCTAGGAGTTCGCAAACAGTGTCCACTCGACACCCAAGTCTTTAAAACATCTAACATTCACATGCGGGCGGCTACATTGTTTTGAAAGGATAAATCCCCAGGGTTTTCAAAGTGGTGCCCACACGACACCCTATTTTTGAAAAGCGTTTTCGAAATCCTTTTTCATCGTAAAACGGCCGCACAGTTAACATGAAACATAACCGTAACTAAACATTTAAAAATACATGTCCACATATCCAGCATGATCCACATATCCACACAAAATAACCAAAAAGGGAAAAGAGAGAGATAACCGAATAAAAGTTTGATCAAAAGGCCTTAGACGGCCAAACCTAAAGTCCGCGATGCCTCACCACCGTCCCACCGTACTTACTTAGATGGACCTGTCACGGAGTGGGTAAAGTCAGTGACAAATAAAGTAGATGCTTAACAATAATAAACAAGAGTTTAGAAAGAGTTACACCGCACCGGAACCTTCGCTATCCGACGCCCTGAAATTAACTTACTCATGTTATTCATTTTAATTTCACACCGTTTCGTCAGGGTAGGTCGACGACCTCCCCACGGAACATTTGAAGCTCTAACCCCTTCACGATGCGTGGGCGACACGTTTAGCCATCGTGAAGTGGTCCCCAATCACCACACATGGGGCACACGGGTCCTTCTGACCACTTCTCCGGAAAAGTACACCATTGCGGGGGCCTATTCCGCCGGTGTACGTGCAGCATTCAAAAAGGGATGCCGAGATCGGCGTAAATTAATCATTACATAAAGCGAAGGGTTAAAACATTAGCATCTGTCATCTACTTTATTAACCGGTTAGCAATAAACATTTTAGTGATATGTTGCACTCAATGCACATACAGCACTTGATGCAAAGAACCCACCTGGTTGAAGATAACCGACTGCACCCGCGTCCGTCCTAAGCGAAACGGAACTCCTCGCGGCCTACTAGAATATCCAAAAGCACCGATTAACACATTACCCTAGTCAGGTAAAATCAGTGGTCCCAACCACTGATACAATAAACCCTCAAAGCCAAAATCATCATACCTAGAGGACCGCGACGTCAATCGAAAACCAACAAATCAAAACCATCGAGTAAAACCGATAACATTGAAGACTAACAACAACCGGACCGCGACTACTTCGTCGCGGACTCCGTCGGAATCCAAAACCGCTAACGGAATTCAACAAAACCCATTCCTCAGCCGATAGCCCTCTCGGGGCATCAAAGGTTAAACCAGGAGGGCCCCGACGGCAAAAACGATGAGGAAAGAGTCCCGACGGCGCGCCCCCGACAATTTCGTCGAGGCGCGGAGCGTCGGCGAAAACGACACCCATCATAATAAATTAGTGACCAAGAAGGTCCCAGGTGGCCATGACAAGAAAGCCACGGAAATAACGATCCCAACGGCGAAAGCGGCGCTCAAAACGGTGGAAAAACGGGCAAGAATGGAGCAATTGAACTCCGGGCTGTCGGATGGTGCACGGGGGCAACCGTGGACCGGGCTCACCGCACAGTGAAGGCGGCGGCGCAGACCCGGCTCACCCAGGAGACGTGCACCAAGCGGGATGGGCCGGGCCGCGCACAGCTCTTGCGCGCACCGGGTTCAAGGCCGCAGAGCGCCGCGGCGCGCACCGGGTGCACGCAGAAGGCGTGCACCATGCGGTGCGGGCCGGGCCGCGCACAGCGCTTGCGCGTCGGGTTCACGGCCGCGGAGCGCCGCGGCGCGCACCGGGTGCACGCAGAAGGCGTGCACCATGCGGTGCGGGCCGGGCCGGCGCACGAAACCGTGCGCCGGGTCTTGTGCTTCCGACGCTGTGGGCGTGCACCGGGTGCACGCCTGGACCCGTGGACCGCGCCGTACGGACAAGCAACAGTAACCCTATTTTTCGCAATTTTCTTCGCCGTTTTCGCCCCGTGCGATCCCGGCGACGACCCCGCGAACATGGTAACGACGGCGGCGGCCTCCCGTTTAACAACGGCGGCGGCGGCCTCCCGTTAACCCACTATGTTCCGACGACGTCGCCCCAAAAAATTCTCGAAAAATTTCCGATAATTCTAACGGCTAAACCGACGACCGACGAACAACCAAAACGTCGATCGGAGATCCGCCAAAAAGAAACCGATTAAGAACCATCGGTTAATTTCAATAAAAAAAACACCGATCACCCCCAATCAAGAACAAGAGAGACACGGATCAAAACCCGACGAAAATCCGCGATGTACGACCTTACAAGAACATGAAAAACCCCCGATTAAATTCTACGAAAGGATCTACAACCACTAACCTCACTTAATCGGAAAATAAAGAATCGATCTTGGTCCTCGCGTCGTCGGAGATCCGGATCCGCTCCCCGTAGACGATGGCGTCTCGTTCTCCGATCTCCGGCACGTAAAACGGGCGATCGGGTTCCTCCGCTTCTTCCTTCTTTTCTTCCGATTAGGATTTCGCCCTTCTTTTTTTCTTTCTTTTCTGTCCGCTCTTACGGCTAGGGTTTAGAATTCTCTTTCCTTACGGCTAGGGTTTAGAATTCTCTTTTCTTAACGAGGGGAAAATACTTATATTATCTAATTATCTTAATATTTAATTTCCCCAATTTCTGTTATTTTCCAAATCGTACGTAGAGAAAAATCTAATTTCTCCATCACCGGATAATTAATTAATTAGCTTAATTAATTAATTATCCACACGAGATAACCCCCCCATTATCCACAAACGGGTGCAAGATATTTTGCACGGATTTCGATGCACGACTAATCACCGCATCACTAAAAATCCCGTTCCGGGGGTTCCCGACATCGGATTTCCGATCCGATCGCATCGTCGGTCTTCATTTTTCGCGCTCTTCTGCAGAAAAATACAAGTGCCACACACACCGACCGACTAACCAAAAGTAATATTCCCGGGATACTAAAAGAACACTAAAATAGAAGGAGGGTTAAATATTACAAAATACCGTGTCATTACACGGTGTGATCCAACAGCTCCACGCAGCACTACGCGTACCACCGACCACGTAGAAAATCAACACTGAGTCACCACTCGACGAGTCGCGCCGTGCGCACACTCGGCTCCGCGTCCCCTCAGCGAAGAAAAAGTCCCAAGAACACCTTCCTCCGACACTTCCTCTTCTCCTTCTTCTTCCTCCTTCCTTGCTTTCTTCTTCCTCTTTCCTTGCTTCAGACCAACCCAACAGGAAAAGAAGAAAAAAAAAATGGCGAGGTGGACCAATAGAAGAGTGAGAGAGAGAGAGAGTTAAAATAAAGTAAGGGGATTAATTAAATCCCACCAACTCACCCAGGTGAATTTAATTAGCCATCAACTCACCTTCATTAATAACTCATCCATTCTCTTTCAATTCTACTCCACTAGCAGCTAAAAAGAAAAAGCAACAAGACAATGGGTTAATTAAACAATTTAATGAATAAAATAATACCAAAAGGGCCCTAACAACTCACTTTTCGACCCCGGCACCTCCGCCGCCGCCCGGAACCACCCGAACACCGCTGTAAATCGAAAAAACACGCGCTCACGCCTTTCCTCAGTCAGAAAGCTCGTCGGTGGAGTCAGAAAGCTCAACCCAAAAACCGGTACACTACAACTAAGGTATGTTTTCATTGTGGTTTTTCAGGGCACATAAGGAGAAATTGCAAGATGGGAGCCAAACGCTCAACTCAAACATTTCTTGCAACGACTACCAAAAAGGTGATTCCTCAGAAATCAAATGCAAATCATTCAAAGGAAAAGAGCCTTGGTAGTTCACCGCGCAAGATGACATCATCAAGGAACAGCAATCAACCTAGCAAGACGCATTCACCAAGGAGAACAACTTCACGATCATTGCCAACGCACTCCAAAAAGGTTTGGGTGCGCAAAGGTGAAATTTTCCCTTGTCTTGTTACTAATATTTCCTTGCATGCGTATGATAATTCGTCTTGGTATTTGGATAGCGGGTGTTCCCGTCACATGACCGGTGACAAAAATTGTTTTCAAAATTTTGAGAAAATCTCCGAAGGACTCGTAGTTTTCGGAGACGGTCGGTCTTCCAAAATTGTTGGAAAAGGAACAGTGGCTATTCCAGATGGCCCGATTCTGAACAATGTGTTATTTGTTGATGGCCTTAAGACTAACCTCATAAGTATTAGTCAACTTTGTGACAATGATTTTTCAGTTAACTTTTCATCTGTTGAATGTGTTGTAACTGATAAGGACCATGTTTTTTTTTTAAAGGGGGTTAGATCTGAAAACAATTGTTATGTTGTTCCTACTAAAATTTCTGAAAACTTGAACTTAGCCTCTTTGAATAATGAAACACTTTGGCATGAAAGGCTAGGTCACATAAATTTTAAGGAACTTGCTAGAATTTCGAATAAAGACGTGGTCAAGGGGGTTCCAAAACTTTCACTTAAACAAAACATTGTGTGTGGTGGTTGCCAAAAGGGTAAACAATCCAGGACTGCACACAAGAACTTGAACCACATTTGTGAAGATCCGGACTCCCGCAGAAACTGTACAACATTAAACAGTGACTGTGGTGAGCTTGTTCGGTGAATCGGAGCTTGTAGAATCGAAATTGGACATTTAATGTAGACCCTGCGTGAAAATCGGAGCAAATGGGATTTTCCGGGAGCTTTCGGCAAAATTTCGGATAAGAATTTGGCGAAACGGACGTCGGATTTGGACTCAGCGCGCGAAAACGATCGAAACGGTATATTTACTTTATTTTTTTGGCACCTGGTTACTGTTCACGCCGGAACAGTAACTCCGGCCGCCGGAATTACTGTTCCGGCGACCGGCGAGCGGCGGCGCACGGCGGCGGGCAGCGGCGCAGCGGCGGCGCAGCGGCAGAGCGCGAAGGCGCGCGGCGAGGGCAGCGCGGGCAGGCGCGGGCAGGGGGCGCGGGTGCGCGGTCCATGGGCCTGGCGTGCACCGAGAGCACCGAATACCCCCCCGTGCCACGTGGCGGCTCCCGATTGGCTGGACGGCTTCTAGAAGCACGTGGGAAGGTGACACGTGGCAGCACCCCGTTGGCTGACAGGATCCGGAAGACCCGGAGCGCGACCGGCCATGTGCACCACGTGGGACACGTGGCGAAATCTGAGTGGGCTTGCACCGGGCTGTTCCCTGTTATGTGGACACGTGGTGCGTTCTGGATGGTCAATTTGACTGTTTCCTGTTCTGTCTGATCCCGTGTGGGAATATTCCCTTTGGCCCATTATAAATAGGGAGCCCCACCCCCTCACATTCTCACCTCGGGTTGCGCGCCAAAGAGAGAGAATCAGAGAAAGTGTCATATACAAAAGTTTTTCCTCTCTCTCTCCTCTCTCTCTCTCTAAAATCTCAGAATTTTAGGAGTTACAGATAGTGAGTTATCTGCGACACGGCACACTGCGACGATTTTTTTTTTAGGCCCATTTCCCGTCGCAGTTCCGTCGAAAATTCACTGCGGGCTAACCAGGTGGAATTTTTGGACGATTTTTGCGGCAACGCGACCGTAAGAGGTAGGGCTTCGATTTCCGTGTTGATCATTTTGCTCCGTTTCGTACTTTTGGCATGTTTCCCGAGTCCTCTTTGACCCCCCTTTTCACTGTGGAAATTTCTGGACAGCGTCAACTTCTCTGATTTTTATCTTGGCGTAGGAGCATCAGATCGAGGCGTTCAAAGAGTCGATTTTGATCTACTCTTCGCGAGGAACGCAACCGTGATTTTTCTGGGATTTTAGGAGCTCATTTTAGAGGTGAAAAACTCCTCTTTTCCCGTGCTGTCTGAAAAACAGCAAATAATGTACTTTTTGGGATTTGTATTTATACCGGGAGCGTTGATTTGCAGGATTTGAGGACTGTGGACAACCAGGAGACTACCTGGGGTGTTGATTGAGCTGCTCGAGGTGGGCGGTTGTTGCTTACCTCATTTTTGACAAGCTCACTGGGATTACTAGAAATCCCCTAAAATCAATTGATGAGAACCATTGGGACAAACTAACAGGACAATTGATGAGAACCATTGGGACATACTAATATGACAATTAATGAGAACTATTGGGACAAACTAATATGACAATTAATGAGAACTATTGGGACGAACTAATGTGACAATTGATGAGAACCGCTGGGACGAACTCTTCTAAAATTTAATATGACCCCACAGATTTTATGATGACTTATATTGGGACACTGTGGCTGGAACAAAGGCTATAATTTCGCATGCAAATAAATTTTTCCAGTAAATCAATCTTCTTTTAATATTTAACACCTTTCCACAGCTTTTGAAAAGTACGATTGCATGCTGGGTTGGACATCTAGTTAGCCCTATTTATTGCTACACTATCATATTGAGATTTGAACATGTTTCATTGTTGTCCTTTGCATCCAGATGTTTGTTGCTCAAGTATGAGCAGGGGTTTGGGATAGTGTAGTCGAGATTGCATTAGATTGTGGATTAGTGGGGTATTGCGGTGACCGCGGACAGTAGGCGGTTGACCAGATGTTTATCCTTGCATCAGATTAGGGGATCGGGATCCTTTTTAGTGGAGGGATTTGTTCCACTTGAGCATAGTCATGATCCAGTCCTGCTTTTGATACTTATCTTACCGGCGCGGTTATTGCTCGGTGGTGCTTTACTCGTGTGGGTCGCTCCCCTCGAGTTTCCCTCTAGAGGCCGGAATCAGACAGTTATTGATAGTTTTTGCTATCACATCGGCGCGGTTATTGCACGATGATGAGAGCGGCAGCAGGCAGTACCAGTTTTACTGGTGGCTAGATTGGGTTTATTTGGACAGAGACTATTACTGATGCATGCATACAGTTTTGATAGCCAGTACCGCATTAGAGGCATTGTAGTGGTAGTTTACCTGTTTCAGCATCTTATGTATTTTACCACTTCCCCTGTTCCCTTTTGCCTCTAGTAGTCCTAGTGGGTGCGTCAGAGTTGAGGTTTTACCCACTAGGGGAGGCTGCTGGTTTATCTGGTAGTTCTCACCCCCCATTATTATTTTCTGTCTTTTCCCTTCCCCTTTATTTTTGCAGAGTCGTCTGTGGGAGCTGCTGGGGCATCAGCGGCAGATCGAGGTAAGAAGATAGCGGACTAGCTAGATCGTCTGCCCCGACCATGAGAGTAGCTGGACTTATATTATACCCTTTTTTTATCTCAGACTGTAGCACTTTTATTTTGGATCTGGCTCTGGCCAGCTGGGTGTATTATTATGGTGAGCTGGGAGATTATGTATTATTACAGCTTGTACCTTGTCAGTCTGGGATTATTATGTTTAGTTCAGCTCTGCTTTATGCTCTGTTATGGTATATTATATCTGAGCAGATTACCAGCGCTTCGTGTACGCGGGAAATCCCGTGTGCATGGCGGATCTGTTGGCGAGCCCGGGTTCCGGGGCGTGACAGATTAAGTTGGTATCAGAGCTTAGGGATAGGTCAGTTGGGACTTAGGAAACCCTAGGCTTTTGACAGACCCTAGGATGATAGGGCGTGAGAGACGAAACTCTTTGCGAAAGTCGCCGATTTATTGTTTGACTCTTCCAGTAAAAGAAGAGGGACCGACATACCCAATTTCTGGTGAATAGTTATGTTGGCTGCAGACAACATAAAGTCACAGAAATCGGGGATGTCTTTGACTTTCGCTAGATTGGGTCGTGTGGGGTTATGTTACTGAGTGTGGATTCTTGTGGTAGGATGCCTCCGCGACGTAGAATGTTGACGCGTTCGCAGCCTTCTTCCTCTGAGCCCGAGCCGGAGGAGTCCGAGCAGGGCCAGCAGAGTGAGGTCCAAGAGCTTCAGGCTCAGATGGCCCAGATGTCAGAGGCTGTTCGGCGACAGGAGGAGGCCATGGGACGACTGATGCAGATGTTAGAGCAGAGGGCGCATCCTGTTGTAGCACCCCCAGAAAGTTCTCCCGTACCTTCTTCCCCTGCTGTGAATCCCCCAGTTGTACCAGTGACCCCGGCATCCCCTGTTGCTCGGGGTACTGGTAGACAATCGTCTGGGTTGACGGGATCTCTGACCCCGGCAGAGCAGCGGGAAATGGTTGACCTGTTGATAAGGTTCCGCCAGTTTGACCCACCCCGTTTCTCGGGGCAGAGTGTAGAGCCGTGGGATGCAGAGTCATGGATCACGGCGATGGAGCGACGTTTCGAGACACTATTTATCGAGGAGCGATACCAGGTGTTATTGGCAACGAACTTTTTGGAACTCAACGCCGAGGCTTGGTGGCGGCGTGTTCGACCAGCTGGTCCGCCTGGGGCTCAGCTCTTGACCTGGGCGGAGTTCCGCAGTCTCCTTCTCGGGGCTTTCTTCCCGGAAAGTGTCCGACAGAGGCTGGAGGAGCAGTTGAGAAACCTGCGCCAGGGAGATCGGCCCGTACACGAGTACATTGCGAATTTCAATCAATTGTTGGCATGTGTACCGAACGTGGCCAGGGATGAGGCGCACCGGATTTACATGTTCGAGCGAGGGTTGCGCCGGGACCTCTTTCAACTGGTTCGCTCGCGTAGGTTGCAGACCTTGGAAGCCTCGATGGAGCAGGCACTCTATGTTGAGTGCGGAGAAGTAGTGATGGAGGAGGTAGCTCCGGCTTCCACAGTGATTTCGGGGGCGAAGCGCCCGGCATCGACGGATGAAGGGCAATCGAGCTGCCAGGAACCCCCGAAACTTCCACGATTCCATCCTCCGGGTCGTGAGTTTCAGGGACACCAAAGATTAGGTGAACCCCGTCAGCCACAGCAGCAACAGGAATCGCAGCAACAGATACGGAGACAACAACAGTCGGGACAGCCACAACTTCGCGACAAAGACAGATGTATATTCTGTGGAGGACCTCATTTGTCGCACACCTGTGATCTGAGGTGGGGTCGTTGTTATAAATGTGGACAATCAGGCCACATTCGAGCTTCATGCCCCCTTTCGACCTCAGCGGCACCTTCTTCAGTTTCGGCTCCCTTCGTATCTCAGCAGCGGTCGTCAGCTCAGCGGCCTTATGCTCCGGCGAGTGAATCACCATCTTTTTACCCTGCTGATCACCAGCCACCAGCTCAGAGCGGTCGGATTTATGCCACTCAGGTGAAGGACTTTGCAGCAGCCGACCATGTGGTGGCAGGTATTATTACTGTTTTACTTTTTTGGCATTAGACTTTGCATTGTATTGCATTGGAGCATCCTAAGATGTGTCAGGAGTGCATTTACCTCATTGCATGGGTAGGGGTAGGACGGTCACCTTACGCACGGGAGGTACGTATTTCCGATCTTTTAGCATGAAGGAGTGTCGCTAGTCCTGCCCGGTGCAAATGAGTCTTAGACCTGATAGTCATGACTCAGCTGCGGGACTTGATTGTGGTACATGGATGAACTGGCTGGCTCAGTACTCTTTTTTCGCGGCAGTTGGTTGCGCTGCGAGGACAGTCTGTTAGGGAGCCAGGCCAGGAGAGATCCGTGTACTAGAAGTGTCGGTGGGCTTTCTTTGCCTCCGTAGTTTTGACTTCACTGGCAAGGCGAACGATTCGCTTTAGGTGCGTAACCTTTTCGGCTGGCATAATTTTAGGGATGATTGGACGCCTACCCACCCCTACTTATTTAAGACATTGGACAGAGGATTGTTGTTTAGTTTAGTCTCGTTTCGAGGACGAAACTCTTTTTTAGTGGGGGAGGATGTGATGATCCGGACTCCCGCAGAAACTGTACAACATTAAACAGTGACTGTGGTGAGCTTGTTCGGTGAATCGGAGCTTGTAGAATCGAAATTGGACATTTAATATAGACCCTGCGTGAAAATCGGAGCAAATGGGATTTTCCGGGAGCTTTCGGCAAAATTTCGGATAAGAATTTGGCGAAACGGACGTCGGATTTGGACTCAGCGCGCGAAAACGATCGAAACGGTATATTTACTTTATTTTTTTGGCACCTGGTTACTGTTCACGCCGGAACAGTAACTCCGGCCGCCGGAATTACTGTTCCGGCGACCGGCGAGCGGCGGCGGGCGGCGGCGCACGGCAGCGGCAGAGCGCGGAGGCGCGCGGCGCGGGCAGCGCGGGCAGGCGCGGGCAGGGGGTGCGGGTGCGCGGTCCATGGGCCTGGCGTGCACCGGGAGCACCGAATACCCCCCGTGCCACGTGGCGGCTCCCGATTGGCTGGACGGCTTCTAGAAGCACGTGGGAAGGTGACACGTGGCAGCACCCCGTTGGCTGACAGGATCCGGAAGACCCGGAGCGCGACCGGCCATGTGCACCACGTGGGACACGTGGCGAAATCTGAGTGGGCTTGCACCGGGCTGTTCCCTGTTATGTGGACACGTGGCGCGTTCTGGATGGTCAATTTGGCTGTTTCCTGTTCTGTCTGATCCCGTGTGGGAATATTCCCTTTGGCCCATTATAAATAGGGAGCCCCACCCCCTCACATTCTCACCTCGGGTTGCGCGCCAAAGAGAGAGAATCAGAGAAAGTGTCCTATACAAAAGTTTTTCCTCTCTCTCTCCTCTCTCTCTCTCTAAAATCTCAGAATTTTAGGAGTTACAGATAGTGAGTTATCTGCGACACGGCACACTGCGACGATTTTCTTTTTAGGCCCATTTCCCGTCGCAGTTCCGTCGAAAATTCACTGCGGGCTAACCGGGTGGAATTTTTGGACGATTTTTGCGGCAGCGCGACCGTAAGAGGTAGGGCTTCGATTTCCGTGTTGATCATTTTGCTCCGTTTCGTACTTTTGGCATGTTTCCCGAGTCCTCTTTGACCCCCCTTTTCACTGTGGAAATTTCTGGACAGCGTCAACTTCTCCGATTTTTATCTTGGCGTAGGAGCATCAGATCGAGGCGTTCAAAGAGTCGATTTTGATCTACTCTTCGCGAGGAACGCAACCGTGATTTTTCTGGGATTTTAGGAGCTCATTTTAGAGGTGAAAAACTCCTCTTTTCCCGTGCTGTCTGAAAAACAGCAAATAATGTACTTTTTGGGATTTGTATTCATACCGGGAGCGTTGATTTGCAGGATTTGAGGACTGTGGACAACCAGGAGACTACCTGGGGTGTTGTTTGAGCTGCTCGAGGTGGGCGGTTGTTGCTTACCTCATTTTTGACAAGCTCACTGGGATTACTAGAAATCCCCTAAAATCAATTGATGAGAACCATTGGGACAAACTAACAGGACAAACTAACAGGACAATTGATGAGAACCATTGGGACATACTAATATGACAATTAATGAGAACTATTGGGACAAACTAATATGACAATTAATGAGAACTATTGGGACGAACTAATGTGACAATTGATGAGAACCGCTGGGACGAACTCTTCTAAAATTTAATATGACCCCACAGATTTTATGATGACTTATATCGGGACACTGTGATTGGAACAAAGGCTATAATTTCGCATGCAAATAAATTTTTCCAGTAAATCAATCTTCTTTTAATATTTAACACCTTTCCACAGCTTTTGAAAAGTACGATTGCATGCTGGGTTGGACATCTAGTTAGCCCTATTTATTGCTACACTATCATATTGAGATTTGAACATGTTTCATTGTTGTCCTTTGCATCCAGATGTTTGTTGCTCAAGTATGAGCAGGGGTTTGGGATAGTGTAGTCGAGATTGCATTAGATTGTGGATTAGTGGGGTATTGCGGTGACCGCGGACAGTAGGCGGTTGACCAGATGTTTATCCTTGCATCAGATTAGGGGATCGGGATCCTTTTTAGTGGAGGGATTTGTTCCACTTGAGCATAGTCATGATCCAGTCCTGCTTTTGATACTTATCTTACCGGCGCGGTTATTGCCCGGTGGTGCTTTACTCGTGTGGGTCGCTCCCCTCGAGTTTCCCTCTAGAGGCCGGAATCAGACAGTTATTGATAGTTTTTGCTATCACATCGGCGCGGTTATTGCACGATGATGAGAGCGGCAGCAGGCAGTACCAGTTTTACTGGTGGCTAGATTGGGTTTATTTGGACAGAGACTATTACTGATGCATGCATACAGTTTTGATAGCCAGTACCGCATTAGAGGCATTGTAGTGGTAGTTTACCTGTTTCAGCATCTTATGTATTTTACCACTTCCCCTGTTCCCTTTTGCCTCTAGTAGTCCTAGTGGGTGCGTCAGAGTTGAGGTTTTACCCACTAGGGGAGGCTGCTGGTTTATCTGGTAGTTCTCACCCCCCATTATTATTTTCTGTCTTTTCCCTTCCCCTTTATTTTTGCAGAGTCGTCTGTGGGAGCTGCTGGGCCATCAGCGGCAGATCGAGGTAAGAAGATAGCGGACTAGCTAGATCGTCTGCCCCGACCATGAGAGTAGCTGGACTTATATTATACCCTTTTTTATCTCAGACTGTAGCACTTTTATTTTGGATCTGGCTCTGGCCAGCTGGGTGTATTATTATGGTGAGCTGGGAGATTATTGTATTATTACAGCTTGTACCTTGTCAGTCTGGGATTATTATGTTTAGTTCAGCTCTGCTTTATGCTCTGTTATGGTATATTATATCTGAGCAGATTACCAGCGCTTCGTGTACGCGGGAAATCCCGTGTGCATGGCGGATCTGTTGGCGAGCCCGGGTTCCGGGGCGTGACAGATTAAGTTGGTATCAGAGCTTAGGGATAGGTCAGTTGGGACTTAGGAAACCCTAGGCTTTTGACAGACCCTAGGATGATAGGGCGTGAGAGACGAAACTCTTTGCGAAAGTCGCCGATTTATTGTTTGACACTTCCAGTAAAAGAAGAGGGACCGACATACCCAATTTCTGGTGAATAGTTATGTTGGCTGCAGACAACATAAAGTCACAGAAATCGGGGATGTCTTTGACTTTCGCTAGATTGGGTCGTGTGGGGTTATGTTACTGAGTGTGGATTCTTTTGGTAGGATGCCTCCGCGACGTAGAATGTTGACGCGTTCGCAGCCTTCTTCCTCTGAGCCCGAGCCGGAGGAGTCCGAGCAGGGCCAGCAGAGTGAGGTCCAAGAGCTTCAGGCTCAGATGGCCCAGATGTCAGAGGCTGTTCGGCGAAAGGAGGAGGCCATGGGACTACTGATGCAGATGTTAGAGCAGAGGGCGCATCCTGTTGTAGCACCCCCAGAAAGTTCTCCCGTACCTTCTTCCCCTGCTGTGAATCCCCCAGTTGTACCAGTGACCCCGGCATCCCCTGTTGCTCGGGGTACTGGTAGACAATCGTCTGGGTTGACGGGATCTCTGACCCCGGCAGAGCAGCGGGAAATGGTTGACCTGTTGATAAGGTTCCGCCAGTTTGACCCACCCCGTTTCTCGGGGCAGAGTGTAGAGCCGTGGGATGCAGAGTCATGGATCACGGCGATGGAGCGACGTTTCGAGACACTATTTATCGAGGAGCGATACCAGGTGTTATTGGCAACGAACTTTTTGGAACTCAACGCCGAGGCTTGGTGGCGGCGTGTTCGACCAGCTGGTCCGCCTGGGGCTCAGCTCTTGACCTGGGCGGAGTTCCGCAGTCTCCTTCTCGGGGCTTTCTTCCCGGAAAGTGTCCGACAGAGGCTGGAGGAGCAGTTGAGAAACCTGCGCCAGGGAGATCGGTCCGTACACGAGTACATTGCGAATTTCAATCAATTGTTGGCATGTGTACCGAACGTGGCCAGGGATGAGGCGCACCGGATTTACATGTTCGAGCGAGGGTTGCGCCGGGACCTCTTTCAACTGGTTCGCTCGCGTAGGTTGCAGACCTTGGAAGCCTCGATGGAGCAGGCACTCTATGTTGAGTGCGGAAAAGTAGTGATGGAGGAGGTAGCTCCGGCTTCCACAGTGATTTCGGGGGCGAAGCGCCCGGCATCGACGGATGAAGGGCAATCGAGCTGCCAGGAACCCCCGAAACTTCCACGATTCCATCCTCCGGGTCGTGAGTTTCAGGGACACCAAAGATTAGGTGAACCCCGTCAGCCACAGCAGCAACAGGAATCGCAGCAACAGATACGGAGACAACAACAGTCGGGACAGCCACAACTTCGCGACAAAGACAGATGTATATTCTGTGGAGGACCTCATTTGTCGCACACCTGTGATCTGAGGTGGGGTCGTTGTTATAAATGTGGACAATCAGGCCACATTCGAGCTTCATGCCCCCTTTCGACCTCAGCGGCACCTTCTTCAGTTTCGGCTCCCTTCGTATCTCAGTAGCGGTCGTCAGCTCAGCGGCCTTATGCTCCGGCGAGTGAATCACCATCTTTTTACCCTGCTGATCACCAGCCACCAGCTCAGAGCGGTCGGATTTATGCCACTCAGGTGAAGGACTTTGCAGCAGCCGACCATGTGGTGGCAGGTATTATTACTGTTTTACTTTTTTGGCATTAGACTTTGCATTGTATTGCATTGGAGCATCCTAAGATGTGTCAGGAGTGCATTTACCTCATTGCATGGGTAGGGGTAGTGTTGGGTTTAGGTTAATAAGGATCTAATAGGGGAAAAAACACCTAGAGGGGGGTGAATAGGTGTAAACAATAAACACTCAAAAATCTTTGTGCGATAAAACCCAATGCGGAAAAATAGAAGAACACACAAGATTTTTACGTGGAAAACTCCAAACCGGAGTAAAAAACCACGGGACCGATAACACGGCGAAATCCACTAGAGTTAACACACGTACAAGGTGATATAACGTACTCACAGACGACTCAACCTTTTACCATACGCCCCTAGTCGATCTTCTCCGCTCGCTCCACAACGCTTCTCGAATCCACGATCCGCGCCCCAACGCTGAATCCACAGCGTCCAACGTCGAGTCCACGACGTCCGACCGAATCCACGGTCTTCACCCAATGGCACGCTTCGAATCCACGAACGCACCTCGCTCCGAATCCACGAGAGCGATGACACCTTGAATCCACAAGGCCACGCGAGTCCACGCGCCGATTTTGGGATAAATCGTTGTTTGTTTGGGTGGTGATGATCCGCCGAATACTTAGATCAAGAGTAGATCGGAAATACCATCTAAGTATTCATTAGTTTGATTCAACTCAAGATATGAGTATGAAAACCTAGAATCAAACTAATCAATATAGATGAAGAACCATTAAATAGATCTAATGATTTCCGTTCTTCTCTATATGTGGATCTAAGGCCGTATAAAATGATATTTGAAAATGACGGCTCTTTTTCCGATGCCCTAGAAATGAAATAGGAGGGCTATATATAGGTTAGAAACCCTAGGAAGAATATTCGGATCAAAAACAAACTTTTCTGGAAAGTTTTACCGACGGCGATCCGGATTGCATAAGCCACGATCCGGATCGCAGACGCACAGAATGCAGTTTCCAGAAAATCACCTGTTCGGGATCCGGATCATAATCCACGATCCGGATCGTTCATACATTTTCACAAAACACCCCATTCGGGATCCGGACTGCCCAAGCTATGATCCGGATTGCAGCAATGTATGAACGAACACCTTTCGGGATCCGGATTGAAAGTCCACGATCCGGATCCTGAACATGTCCCATGTCCAGTTTTTGATGAATATGCAATTAAAACCTCTTCCAAGTGTTTCTACACTATAAGAAGTATTCGGATCATCAAAATTATTTAGTTAAACGTACCTGATCCTTTTGAATTCTTCTTTCTTGAGATTGAGGTATATGATCCACAGTTTCTTCATCTTCAATCTTCAAGACTTAAACTATTCACGAAATACGCCAACTCAAATTCCGTAACAATCTCCCCCTTTGGCGGTTTCGTGACAAAACACAGATCCACAAAGAAAATTCAAAAAGATATTTTTGTTGCTATCACCATACAACAAAAATTTACAAAAGAGTTCCAGGAATTAAAAACATGAGATAAACTCCTAAGACAGACTCTAGACTTAGACATCTGTAACCTCTGCACACAGAAAACATTCTTGACAAACAAATTCGTTAGATACCTCAAGAATTGGAACATAGAAAAAACCAAGTGCAGAGATAGAGTTTGATCTCACCATGACATTTAAAAGAATCAGATATGTGAAAGAAACATAGTTAAAACCAACATATCTTCTAAGCAGTTGAAAAACCAAAATGTCAAAGTATGTTAGTCCAACACCAACTTGTTAGTCATATTACATGCCCAAATAGTTAGTCAAATAGTTAGTATAGAAGCATGTCACAATCCACAAAAGAAAACCAAAGTTGAGTTGAGATTCATACTTACCTTGATATCACAATCATTGTTCATTCATTGTTCATTGTTTTCGCTAACTCTCTCCCCCTTTTTGTCACAAAAACAAGCCAAAACGTAGCATGAGCTACAATATGTAAGGAGAGTAACAAAAAGTTCATAAGGTTCTAAAGATATGCACAAACTAAAATCAATTAAGTATAAAACTAAATCAAAATCCTGCACAAAAAGAGAAGAAGAAAAAAAATGTCATTCGTCAGAATCCGAGTCGTCAGAGCTCGTGCAACCCAATTTATAGAACATCTTTGTCATCCGCTTGTGCATAGAGTTGACCTTTTTAGTGAAGGTAATGTGAGCTGCCGTGACGATTTCAAGCTCATTGCAAAGTCTTTGCTGTTCCTTCAAGATCTGTTCTTGCTTGACAGATAGTCGTTGTTGCCACTTGAAGATCGAAGTTAGTGAGGCTTCATCAGTCTCGCCGGGTTCTTGCTCAGACGGTGAGGCCGAGGTGCCATCACAAGGTTTCTTGTCAGTAAAATGAGGTAATTTGTGAAGTGACTTCACAATCGTTGATTCATCAATCATCCCGCAACTGTGCTGATATGATGTGGAGCTTACATCAATGTCAAACTTTTGTAATATCCTCATGATGAGTAGAGGAAACGGAAGTCGCTCAGACGGATGAGGATGCACAATGTACCTTGACATTCTATTCCAGATTATATAGGGGATATTCAAGTTCAATCCACTAGCCTCAGAGGGATGGCCTATGAGATACAGGAATAGTAGTCGCTCCCACCTCACAACCTTGGTCTGCATGTTAGGCAAAATGTTGTAGCACGTGATGAAGTTTAGAAATCGGTACTCCAGTCGTAGATACTTTGACCTTACACCCTTACCATCAGCTGATTTGGTTCCTTCCAGACAAATCTTGTCAATCACAGTTTGCCACAATTCTTTTGTCAAACTTTTTCCTTTCAAAAAGTTAATCCCCGATGTGCTCGATTCCATTCCAAGAACGTCACCAATTAACTGCGGTGTGATCTTAAGCTTCATTCCTAGGACATTTGTATAAAAATACATAGACCCATTTTCAGTCTCCTGAAGATGTCTCGCATTCGTGTAGAAGGTTCTCACACGATACAAACAATATCCGAGAAGTTCAGGAAAACGGCAGACTTGAAGAAGAGAAGCTTGTTCTATCAATCTTCCAAATTCTGGTGAATGATTGCGAAGGGCTTCAATGTTGACATGACGTTCTCCGATACATTCACGTCGTTCAAAAGCTCGAAGACGGTCAGAATTAACGACTACTTCTTCAACACGTGGCGGAGAGTCAGGGGCTATTGGTGCATCAATGTTAGTGTCTCGTCTTAATCCATAACGTCTAGCAAGTCGTTTCCGTTTGAAAGAGATAATTGGAGTAGACATAGGAACATTTCCAGTATTCATTGGTGCTTTCCCTTTTCGGTTAGATTTTGAAGGCAATACCTCATCATCATCATCATCAGTCAGCATATCCCAGTGTACTTCATCAGGGTTCTTTTCAAGTTCAGTGTCACTTATAACTTCCACTTCTCCTTTTCGTTGAACTTTCTTGGCGCGCTTCAATTTGTTGGTTGGTCGAGTGAGTACCATCGTGACTAGTAGCAGAATCAACCAAGAGAATGCCATTGATTCTAGTGCTTTGAGTTTTTAGAAAATGTCCTGTGAAGACCAACTCAAGAATATATGAAAAATCGTCAATTTTGAAAAATTTGAAAAATTTGCACCTAGACAATCATAATCATATAGAGAAGCCAAGAATCAAATTAGTTTTCCAAAAAGAATTTTAAAAATAGATCAAATCCATGATTTACAAAAATTCCTCTTTTATGCCCTAAAACCGAATTTTTAGAAATCGAAGCCTAAAAACACGTTAAACAAGTGAAATCCCAGCATAAAAGTAAAACTAATTGATCCAGAGTTCTTATTTCAAAAGAAATTTGATCAAAAACCATTCACAAACGAAAAAAATCCAACTTTTCAACTCACGTTTGATGAAAAAACAGAAAAACTGTGAAAAACCGAGTTTTGATCATGAAAACTTACTTGAATCCAAAGAACTTTGAGTTTTGAAGCACCAGGAAGCAAGAAATCTAGAGAGAGAAACTCTAGAAGCTTGAAAACCAGAAATTAGGGTAAAGAAATCTCGAATCTGAAAGTTTCTATATAGAACCCTAGCCGCGATCCGGATCGGCCGAGAATGTGATCCGGACCGGCCACACGCGGGAAAAATCCTGCGTTCGGGATCCGGATCACTTGCCACGATCCGGATCGGCTACACCTTTTTCTTCAGAAAAATTAAGAAAAATACAGTAAAATCCAGAAAAAGTATGTAAGCACATTATCATGTCAACTTTAAACAAATGACATCGTTTCACACAACAAGAAATAGATTATGAAAAATCTATCAATAATATCCAAAAATGAAACGAAGATTTACGAAAGTTAAAACACTTAAAGTTGAACAACTTCAATTACATCTATCTTGATCCTATGTGTAATGTCTTTATCAAATCATCAATTTCAGTAAAGAAAATGAAGTACCAAGATCAATAGATGTTTGAAATCCCAGATAAGTTAAATAATATATCTAGACAATCTGTTGAAGGAGTGGCTCTTTGAGCATCTTAAATCAAAAATCCCACCTTATACCAACCATGAAATACGACTGAGTCAAGTATTTCAATATGAGTTTTATCAACAATTTTTCAAACAAAAGTTTGCTTTTCATTCATGGAGTTCCTTTTTCTTTCATTTTCTCCATGTGGTGGTAGTTTTCACACTCCTCACTGGGATGTAACTCTTTCCACATCTTTTGAGCATTTCACATTTCATTGACTCCCCCTCAATTGGCTATCAATTATTCAATATATAAAGTATTCAACCAAACCATTGATCTCGAATTCATACTCGACTAAGCAATCAAATATGATAATGACTATACCAAGAGATCATTGAGAGAGAAATTGACTTTGATCACAGAAAGATGGTTTAATTAACGTAAATGATCATTGCAACATTGAAACATTATGACATCAAAAACATAATAAATTTCTAAATGCATAAAAGGATGCAATTAAAGTCAATTATGATGTATGCTCAATTAGTGTGCTATGTACAGAACATAGATAAAGAACAAAACAAAAACAAGAACAAAAACAAAACCTAATCTAAGCAAAGGTTTCAAAAAGAGTTTATTTCAAGGAAAGCATACCAATTGCTTTTCGCAAGTGAATGAAACGTTTTTGATCCAACGGTTTTGTTAAGATGTCGGCTAATTGATCTTCAGTTGAAATATATGACAGTTGAAGAATGTTTGATTCAACTAGCTCTCTAAGAAAATGATATCTAAGTTCAATATGTTTTGTTCTAGAGTGCAACACAGGGTTTTTAGAAATGTTAATGGCACTAGTGTTGTCACATAAAATGGTTACCGAAGATGTTGAAATTCGGAAATCACTCAACACGCTCTTCATCCAAATCAATTGGGTTGAGCAACTTCCTGCAGAAATGTACTCCGCTTCGGCAGTCGAGAGTGCTATGCAGTTCTGTTTCTTACTGTGCCATGCAACAAGGCAATGGCCTAGATAGAAGCATGCACCACTCGTGCTTTTTCGGTCATCCACAGAACCAGCCCAGTCGGCATCTGAGTATCCAACAATATCCAAAGTCGTTCCCATGGGATACCAAATTCCGAAACTGATTGTACCTTTGATATACCGGATGATCCGTTTCACCGCTTTCAGGTGAACCTCCTTCGGTGCTGATTGATATCTCGCACAAATCCCAACACTGAAGGATATATCCGGGCGACTAGCCGTGAGATATAGTAGACTTCCAATCATACTGCGGTACAGTTTCTCGTCTACATTCTCACTTTGTGATTCACTTCCAAGTCCCTTATGGCTAGTTCCCATTGGAGTTGGAAAATCCTTAGAATTTTCAAGATCAAACTTTTTGACCAACTCCAGTGCATACTTGGATTGACACAAGTGTATACCTTCATCATTTTGCTTAACTTGTAATCCAAGAAAATAATTCAACTCGCCCATCATGGACATCTCAAATTCGCTTTCCATGGTCTCCGCGAATTTAGAAGCATCAGTATTTCTTGTTGCTCCAAAAACAATGTCATCAACATAGATTTGAGCAACTATGAAATTGTTTTGATAATGCTTCACAAAGAGAGTCCTGTCAGCTCCCCCTCGAGTGTAGCCCTTTTCCAAAAGGTGCTTTGTCAACCTTTCGTACCATGCTCGCGGTGCTTGTTTCAGACCGTAAAGAGCCTTTTTCAGTCGAAAAACATGGTTAGGTAGTTTATGATCCACAAAACCTTTCGGTTGAGCTACATAAACTTCCTCATTTAAAAATCCATTTAAAAAGGCGCTCTTAACGTCCATTTGAAATAATTTGATTTTAAAATGACAAGCAATAGCAAACAGTATACGAATGGACTCGAGTCTAGCTACAGGGGCGAAGGTTTCATCAAAGTCTATACCTTCTACTTGAGAATAGCCTTGAGCAACTAACCTTGCTTTGTTCCGGATGATAGTACCTTCTTCGTTTTTCTTGTTCTTGAAGATCCATTTGGTACCTATCACATTGTGTTGCTTCGGAGGCTTTGTCAGTTCCCAGACTTTGTTTCGCTCGAATTGATGAAGCTCTTCCTGCATTGCTTTAATCCAATAATCATCTTGGAGAGCTTCATCAACATTCCTTGGTTCGATTTGAGATACATAGCATGCAAATCCACAAACCAATTGTCTCCGTGTTCTAACTCCTTCTTGCGGATCTCCAATTATGTTCGACTCAGGGTGATCCTTGGAGATGCGTAATGTCTGAGGTAGAGGAGTAGGCGGAGGTACACGAGATGATTCCTGCACATCACATGAGCTTGAAGAACCGTTAGATGCATCAACATTATTATCGAAAGAATTGTTAGAAGAAGATGCATTAGCAGGTGAATCATCATCCAGAGAGATATCGAGGGTAGATTTTTCAGATTCAAAATGAAAAGCTTCATCTACCTTAACATTTATCGATTCTACAATCGTCTTAGATTCCAAGTTAAAAACTCGATATGCTCTACTGTTTGTAGAATAACCTAAGAAAATCCCTTCGTCACTTCGAGAGTCAAATTTACCAAGATTTTCGCGATCACGCAAAATGAAACACCGACTCCCGAAAATACGAAAATATTTGATATTAGGTTTTCTACTAAACCATAGTTCATATGGTGTATTAAAAGTCCCCGGGCGCAAGTACACTCGATTGATAACATAGACAGCCGTGTTCACCGCTTCAGCCCAAAAGTATAAAGGAAGGTTCCGGCTATGAAGCATAACACGAGCCATCTCCTGTACGACCCTGTTCTTGCGCTCGACTACACCATTTTGTTGAGGTGTGTAAGGTGCGGAGAATTCATGTTTAATTCCATTTGAAACACAGAAATCAATGAATCTAGAATTAATGAATTCACCACCTCTATCACTCCTCACTCGAGTAATCCTTTCATTCTTTTCTATCATAATACGATTGCAGATTTCGAGAAAAGAGTCAAAGGTATCAGCTTTTTCCTTTAGAAAGGCTACCCAAGTATATCTAGAAAAATCATCAACCAATAAGAAAATATACCATTTACCTCCCAGAGATGGTTGACGAGTTGGCCCCATTAAGTCCATATGCAAAAGTTCCAAAGGCCGTTTTGTACCTATGTGGTTCAAATTCTTGTGTGCAGTCCTAGACTGTTTTCCCTTTTGGCAACCGCCACACACAAGGTTTTGTTCAAAAGAAAGTTTCGGAACCCCTTTGACCACATCTTTATTTGAAATTCTAGAAAGTTCCTTAAAGTTTATGTGACCTAGCCTTTCATGCCAAAGTGTTTCGTTTTTCAAAGATGCTAGGTTACATTTTTCAGAAATTTTAGAAGGAACTACATAACAGTTGTTTTCTGATCTAACCCCCTTTAAAAAGAAAGCATGGTTCAAGTCAGTTACAGTGCATTTATCAGATGAAAAATTAACTGAATAACCACTATCACACAGTTGACTTATGCTTATGAGGTTAGTCTTTAGGCCATGAACAAATAATACATTATCTAGAACCGGGCCATCTGGAATAGCTACTGTTCCCTTTCCAACAATTTTGGAAGACCGGCCATCTCCGAAAACAACAAGTCCTCCGGAGTTTTTCTCAAAAGTTTGAAAACAGTTTTTATCGCCGGTCATATGTCGGGAACACCCGCTATCCAAATACCAAGACGAACTATCATATGCATGCAAGGAAACAGTGGTAGCAAGACAGGGAAAGATCTCACCTTTGCGCACCCAAACCTTTTTGGTATGCGACTGTAGTGCTCGTGGAGTTGATTTCCTAGGTGAGGGCGTCTTGCTTGAAGAATTGCTGCTCCTTGAAGATGTCGTCTTGAGCGATGTACTACCAAGGCTCTTTTCCGTCAATTTGGTTGGAGTGGTTTTCCGAGGAATAGCCCTTTTGGTAGTTGCTGCAAGATGTTCTTGAGGTGTGCATTTGGCTCCAGTCTTGCAGTTTCTTCTGATGTGCCCTGAAATGCCACAACGAAAACATACCTTGGTTCTTGTCGATTCCGAAGATGATGTAGTAGGTTCGTTGTCGTTGCTTGGCGTGAACACCGGTGTCGGAGGAGGAGATACCGACGAAGGCACAAATACCGTACCACTCGAACTTGGAATGTCTCCAGTTTGAGTGTATCCGAGGCCGAACTTGTTTCTTTGACCGAGACCAAGGAGTCTGTCCAACTTACTCCTTCCAGAAGTAAATCTCTGTAAGTCATCCTTTAGTTGGCGTATGGTCTCTGTCATTTCAATTTTTCCTGTCGGGCCTCGCCGTAGAGCTTCAAGAAGTAATTCGCTTTGTTCACCATGTCTACATAACTCTTCTCGAAATGCTCATTGGACTCTTGAAGGGAAACATTTGTCTTAACCAGATTGTCCCTTTCCACTTCAAGATCGGTTGAGATAGAGGTTACTCTTTTTAATTCATCTTCAAGTTCCAGTAATCTCTCTTTCAACCCCTTGTTTTGTTTAGCCAGTTTCTTTGAATCCCTCAAAAGTTATGGTAGGCTAAAACAAAATCTTCACCTTCCGAATTATCTGACTCATCGTCCGTTGCAATCTTTTCCACAGTGGAGTTGGACAGTGAGTCGGATGTACTTGCCATTAAGCACATGAAGGAGAAGATTTGGTGGACGCGTGGAAAGCTGTCGCGTTGTCTTCTTCATCACTTGACGATGACTCATTTGACGTGGAGTTGTCATCCCAAGTGACTGCTTGCATCGCTTTCTTCTTAGCCGGATTCTTGTTGGGACATTCAGTTGCTATGTGGCCGTAGCCTCGACATTTGAAACACTGAACTTGTCCCTCAGAACTTTTCTTATCCTTTGAGAAGTTCTCTTGGCTTCTTGACTTGTAGCTTGAAGAACCTTTGCCTTTCTTCGACTTTCCGAAGGATGGAGTTTTGCTTGAATTTCCCCTTCGAAAGTTGCGGCGAAACTTCCTTGTCAAGAGAGCAAGCTGCTTCTCAAAGTCCTCCATAGAAATGTTCTCGTCGTCGTCCGAGGAGGATGAATCCGCGTCTTCTTCTTTAGTTGATTTCAATGCGTAACCTGAAGACTTAGAAGAGGATGCCTTTCCAGAAGAATAGTTAGTAGGAAAAGTCATTTCATAAGTTTGTAAAGCACCTACTAATTCTTCTACACGCATTTCGTCCGGGTGTTTAATTGTTTCAATGGCTGCAACCTTCGGGCGAAATCGTTCAGGAAGAGTTCTTAGAATTTTTCTTACAACTTTAAATTCTGGAATCTTCTCTCCCAAGTTAGCACATGAGTTCACGATGTCTTGCAATCGTGTGTAATAGTCAGTGAAGGATTCATTCTCTGCCATAGAGATTGAGTCAAACTTGCTCGTGAGCATTTGCAGTTTCTGAATCTTCACTAAGTTAGTTCCCTCATGCGTAACTTGAAGAACATCCCAGATTTCTTTCGCAGTCTCACATGCCGAGACGCGAGAGAACTCAGTTTGTGACAAAGCATTAAATAGAGCATTAATCCCTTTGCCATTGTAAGAAGATAAGTCTATCTCTTCCTTGGTCCATTTCGACCTAGGTTTTAAGGTGCGAACATCATCTAAAATTTCAGTTGGATTAGACCATCCTAATTCAATTGATTGCCACACCCTTTCGTCGATGGAAATTAAGAAAGCTTTCATCCGTACTTTCCAGTACGCATAATTAGTTCCATCAAAGAAAGGGGGTCGATTGATGTTTCCACCTTCAACCATTGTTTACAACCCTATTCCCGCTCTGATACCACTTGTTGGGTTTAGGTTAATAAGGATCTAATAGGGGAAAAAACACCTAGAGGGGGGTGAATAGGTGTAAACAATAAACACTCAAAAATCATTGTGCGATAAAACCCAATGCGGAAAAATAAAAGAACACACAAGATTTTTACGTGGAAAACTCCAAACCGGAGTAAAAAACCACGGGACCGATAACACGGCGAAATCCACTAGAGTTAACACACGTACAAGGTGATATAACGTACTCACAGACGACTCAACCTTTTACCATACGCCCCTAGTCGATCTTCTCCGCTCGCTCCACGACGCTTCTCGAATCCACGATTTGCGCCCCAACGCTGAATCCACAGCGTCCAACGTCGAATCCACGACGTCCGACCGAATCCACGGTCTTCACCCAATGGCACGCTTCGAATCCACGAACGCACCTCGCTCCGAATCCACGAGAGCGATAACACCTTGAATCCACAAGGCCACGCGAGTCCACGCGCCGATTCTGGGGTAAATCGTTGTTTGTTTGGGTGGTGATGATCCGCCGAATACTTAGATCAAGAGTAGATCGGAAATACCATCTAAGTATTCATTAGTTTGATTCAACTCAAGATATGAGTATGAAAATCCTAGAATCAAACTAATCAATATAGATGAAGAACCATTAAATAGATCTAATGATTTCCGTTCTTCTCTATATGTGGATCTAAGGCCGTATAAAATGATATTTGAAAATGACGGCTCTTTTTCCGATGCCCTAGAAATGAAATAGGAGGGCTATATATAGGTTAGAAACCCTAGGAAGAATATTCGGATCAAAAACAAACTTTTCTGGAAAGTTTTACCGACGGCGATCCGGATTGCATAAGCCACGATCCGGATCGCAGACGCACAGAATGCAGTTTCCAGAAAATCACCTGTTCGGGATCCGGATCATAATCCACGATCCGGATCGTTCATACATTTTCACAAAACACCCCATTCGGGATCCGGACTGCCCAAGCTGTGATCCGGATTGCAGCAATGTATGAACGAACACCTTTCGGGATCCGGATTGAAAGTCCACGATCCGGATCCTGAACATGTCCCATGTTCAGTTTTTGATGAATATGCAATTAAAACCTCTTCCAAGTGTTTCTACACTATAAGAAGTATTCGGATCATCAAAATTATTTAGTTAAACGTACCTGATCCTTTTGAATTCTTCTTTCTTGAGATTGAGGTATATGATCCACAGTTTCTTCATCTTCAATCCTCAAGACTTAAACTATTCACGAAATACGCCAACTCAAATTCCGTAACAGGTAGGACGGTCACCTTACGCACGGGAGGTACGTATTTCCGATCTTTTAGCATGAAGGAGTGTCGCTAGTCCTGCCCGGTGCAAATGAGTCTTAGACCTGATAGTCATGACTCAGTCCGGGACTTGATTGTGGTACTGGATGACTGGCTGGTCGTACTCTTTTTCGCGGCAGTTGGTTGCGCTCGAGCAGTCTGTTAGGGAGCCAGGCCGGGGAGATCCGTTGTACTAGAAGTGTCGGTGGCTTTCTTTGCCTCCGTAGTTTTGACTTCCTGGCAAGGCGAACGATTCGTTTAGGTGCGAACCTTTTCGGGGCATAATTTTAGGGATGATTGGACGCCTACCCACCCCTACTTATTTAAGACGTTGGACAGAGGATTGTGTTAGTTTAGTCTCGTTTCGAGGACGTGTTTGTGGGGGAGGATGTGATGATCCGGACTCCCGCAGAAACTGTACACATTAAACGGTGACTGGGTGACTTGTTCGGTGAATCGGAGTGTAGAATCGCAAATTGGATATCAAATTTGGACTCTGCGTGAAATTCGGATTGCAAATACCTTTTCCGGGAGCTTTCGGCAATTTTTAGAGTGGGAATTTGGCGAAACGGACGTCAAATTGGATTCAGCGCGCGAAAACGCTTCAGATGGACTATTTACTTGATTTTTTGGCTCGGGTTACTGTTCACGCCGGAACAGTACTCCGGCAGCCGGCTGCCGGCGGCGGCGGCGGCGGCGGCGCCGGCGCACGGCGGCGGGCGCTCGGGCAGGCGGCGCAGCGGCGCGGCGGAGGCGCTGAGGGCGCGGGCAGGCGCGGCGGGGGCGCGGGCAGTGCGGCCGGTCCACGCGGCGGGCGTGCACCGAGGGTGCCACGTGGCACGACCTTGTTGGGTGGCTCACAGCACCCGTCCACGGAACAGTGTTGGTGCACGGTGGACCGAGAGTGCACACGTGGCGGCATGTGATTGGCTCGGTGTTGTGCTTCCGGTCCACGCAATTGGTGTAGTCGGTGCCGTACGTGGAGCAGGTGTGCGCGACGTGCGGGGTGCGCGGTTCACGGCGCGGTGCACGGTGGGTGGGCCACGTGGCGCGTCACGGTGGATGGTTCACGTGCACCGGCGCAGGGATTTTTTTGAGGACACAGAGGGAATTATTTGAAAAGATTTTCTGGTTTTTCCTATTAATCCCATCCGAGGGCTCTTAATGGGGGATTTTCGACCCCTTCGAGACCTCAGCTCGAAGGGGGTGTGAGAGGATGATTTCTTCCCCATGAAGTGAGGATTACACCTACCAAGTTTCAGATTTTCGGGTGGCACGGATTTCGAGATCTTGATTTTACGGCGCGGCGCGACGTTGCGTTTTCTGTGTTCTTCTTCAGCGCAACGACGGTGTTTTAGCTCTCCTGGTCTACCCCGAGCTCCTTCTTCTGTGATTCTTGCGCCGTTGGCTTCACGACAGGTAGATATTCATCTTTCGTTTTGGTCGCGCATTCTGATTTTAACTCCTTGGCACGGATCCCGAGGCATTAATGTGACCCCTTTTCTGTGAGGATTGTGATGACAGCATCGGAGTATTTTGGCCGTATCTTCGCGCACGAGCGTCTGATGGAGACGAGCTTATACAACTTTTTTATCTACGGATCGCAAGGAACGCGCTCGTATTTTTATTGGATTTTTGTGAGATTTATTTCGAGGTGAAAATTACTGTTTTCTCAGTGAACAGTAATCTGTCCTTAATACAGATTTTTGTTGAGTGTGCCCCCTTGCCGAATTTTTTCTTGATGTACAGAACTCAGATTTGGGCGTGCAAGGTACCGTTGCGAAGCTATCGACGCGAGGATCGCCGTGATATTTTTCTTGGAATTTTGTGGGCACTTTCTGCAGGTGATAATTTAACAGTTTCGGGACTGTTATTGTATAGGATTATAAGTGCAATAATTGGGAGCCTAAGTGTAATTAGTGAGCTTTGTATTGTATCAGGAATATTACGGGTGTGCTAAAATTGTGGGAGCAAGGATTTGGAGTTTTTGGTATTTTCAGCTGTACGGATTGGGACAGTTGCACTTCAGGTGGGTGGTTGTTGCTTACCTCTATTTTGACATGCTCACTAGGAATATTAGAGTGACCCCTTTACTTGGACATCTTGATTAATCATAATCGGGGTTGGGTTATGCATGCCTGTGTGGGGATTGGGTTGCTATGTTAGCGTTTAACCTTGCATGTGGAATGGAATATTTATTTTGGACTATTTGATTATCCTGTTAGTGGTTGGTACTATTTGAGGATTTTATGACATGCATAGGTGGATAGTGATGCTTTATTATGGAACATGGATTATAGACATGTGTGGTTGGATAATGTTTTAGCATGATGGTTATATCTATCCGGAGATATTAATTGTTACACATGTGGAACCACTATTGGACACCTTTTCCTTTATTTCCTTGAGAACACTTGCATGCTTGTATGGACATCTAGATAGGCCATCTTTTATCGCTACAACTTTCATGTTGGAACTTGACTTAGGAGAAACCTTGTTTGCTTCTTTTCTCCTTTTCGTTAGTCAGGTGGTTCTTGTTGCTCGGGTTTGAGCAGGGGTTTGGGATAGTGTAGCCGGGGCCTGGATTGTGGATTTTGGGGTATTGCGGCAATCGCGGATTTTGGGCGATTGACCGAATGGTTACTTTTGCATTTGATTGGGGAATCAGTTTTCTTTTAGTGAAGGGTTGTGTTCCACTGGGGCTTTATTGTTGTGATCCAGTCCTGCTTTTATCACACCGGCGCGGTTTATTGCCCGGTGATGCTTTTATTACACCGGCGCGGGTTATTGCCCGGTGATGCTTTCCTCGTGTGGGTCGCTCCCCTCGAGTTCCCCTCCGGAGGCCGGGGTCGGACAGTTATTGACGGTTTTGCTATCACATCGGGGCGGCTTATTTGCCCGATGATGAGGGCGGCAGCAGGAGTTTTGCCATCACATCGGCGCGGCTTTCTTGCCCAATGATGAGGGCGGTACAGATTGGGTTCATCTGGGACGGTTGGTTATTGTTTCTTACGGTTATTCCAGTCTAGGACTGCATTTTAGAGGCATAGTAGTGGTAGATCTCCCTTTTTCAGCAGTTTCATTTCTTACCACTCTTCTTTCCTTTTCGCCTCTGGTAGACCTAGTGGGTGCGTCAGAGTTTGAGGTTTTACCCACTAGGGGAGGCTACTGGTTTACTAGTAGTTCTCACCCCCATTCTTCTTTTCCCTTTTTCTTCTCCCTTGTTTTGCAGTGTCTTCTGTGGGTGCTGCTGGGCTTTCAGTGGCGGGTCGAGGTGAGAGGACGGCGGTGTAGATAGATCTCGAGGCAAGATGAGCGTGTTAGCTGGACTGTTGGTGTACCCATGATTCCTCAGACGGTTGTACTTTTACATTTGGGACTGGCTTTTGCCAGCAGGTTGTATTTATTTTGTGAGCTGGGAGAGACTGATGTATCATTTATACTGATGTATTGTATTTTATTTCCAGCTTCAGTCTGAGATGTATTAGTTTTAGTTCAGCTCTGTTTTTATTGCTCTTTTATTATTATCTCTTATATCTGAGCAGGTTTGGCGCTTCGTGTACGCGGGAAATACCGTGTGCACGGCGGATCTGTAGACGGGCCCGGGTTCCGGTTTACACCCGGGGCGTGACAACTAGTTAAGCCACTATTTTACTGCAGCACTACATTATGGGATCTGACTTAGGAGAAAACATGCTTTATTGTTATTCTTCTCTATCGATGCATGATGATCGAGTCGGATCGGGATCTTGAGATAGTATAGTTGGATCTTGAGTCTGGGACAGTTTAGACTCTTCTTGGGGATTGTGGGGTATGGTGGCTACCGCGGATGTTAGGCGGTTGACCAGATGATTTTACCTTATCAGATTGGGGGTATTGGGTTCAGCGTGACCGCGGATTTTGGGCGTTGACCGATGTTATTATCCACATCAATTGGGGATTGGGGTTGCATTAGTGGATGGAGTATTTCCCACTTTGATCATGGTCATGATCCAGTCCTGCTATTGTGAGACATCGGTTACAGAGATACTCTACTCTTGTGGGTCGCTCCCCTCGAGTGCCACTCCGGAGTAGGCTTTCAGACCGTGGTGCCGGTCAGTTGTTGAGTTGTGAGTGATGACAGACAGGCAGCGCCAGTACTTCCTGACCCTCTGATTGGGTTTCTTTGGGCAGTTCAGCTGTATAGTTGCATATGTACAGTCATCTTTTGCACTGCATTAGAAGGCATAGTAGTGGTAGTTTCTTTTCAGCAGTCTTTATTGCATACCACTGATCTTTTCTTTTGCCTCTTTATTCCTAGTGGGCGCGTCAGCATTAGAGGTTTTACCCACTAGGGAGGCTACTGGTTTATCTAGTAGTTCTCACCCCCCATTATTGTTTTCTGTTCCCCTTTCCCTTGTGTTGCAGCGTCATCTGTGCGAGCTGCTGGGCCTTCAGCGGCAGATCGAGGTAAGAGGATTGCGGACTAGCTAGATCATCTACCCCACTATGAAGTAGCTGGACTTTTATTGTACCCTTTTGTATCTCAGACTACAGTAGTTTACTTTTGTCTGGCTGTGGCCAGCTGGTGGTATTATTTTGGTGAGCTGGGAGTTTGTTGTACTTGCTTCATTTGTATCAGATTTCCGTCTGAGATTACTTTTAGTTCTTTTAAGTTCAAGCTCTGTTGTATTAGCTATTTTATTATGTATATATCTATCTGAGCAGGTTACAGCGCTTCGTGCACATGAAAATTCTGTGTTCCGGCGGATTGTTGGCGGGCCCGGGTTCTGGTTACCACCGGGGCGTGACATATACAACTGAAATACAACTTCTTTTCACTCACACATCGATTACATAACTTTTCGGCTGTCCAGGGTCAACCTCTATCGATTACCATCGCCAATTCGTCCCGACATCCAACACACGCCGACCCTGAAAACAGTCACCCGAGGGTGGTGAGACACCCGGAGTGTATCCCCGTGGCACGACGAGCCGAGAAATAGCAGATCGTAACCTCTGTTACATACTAGAGATAGTAATAATCAGGGTTAGAATAATCAGATAGGCACATGGAGATCACCAATATATATAATCACTGAGCTCAACATATATCTAATCATGAAGGTACCATGAAATCAGATAGGCAATCATGAAGAGCAACAGATATTAATACTCATAAATCATGGGTAGGATAAGCAACCATATTCTGATACTTAAGTGAAAAGCCATCATATCAAGTCTCAACATGTATAGTGGATCATGAACATCAAATCAAGGAATCAATGGAATATAATGACATAGCATCAATCACAAGAATATCAATTACCCAATCAATGCCACTTTGGCCACAGGGCCTCAGGCTACTGCCATGGAGCATAAGACCTCAGGCAAAAGGCCCCTTTTGCTCATTGGGTCCTCAGGCTAAAGCCCCTTTTGACACCTAAATCAAGCTATCATAACCTCAAAGGCTCACGGGTCAATCAGACCTCTCTACGGTAAAGAACACCGTGACGGTGGCCAAACCGTCGGTGTGCGCGACTGCAAGCTTGGCTCGACGGGGATCATAATGCTGATGCTCAAACCAATGGTCCACTGACAACTAGACTGCAAAAAGCCGTAGAAAATCCCCACTGGGATACAAGTATAACATGCCAAGTACTGAAGTGTACTCTCACCTATTATAAACATGCATGAAGAATAGAGACACGTATGAACTATTCTAGTGACCATCAAGCATGGCATGTGTCCAGGAAATGCATATCAACTGCTGAAGAAATTCATGATATACTCAACATGATAAATAAGCAACTGCTGAATATAAGCTGATATGTCTCAGTAGAGTAATCAAGCAACTGCTGGAATATAAGCATGATATGCAAGCAAGTATAGAGCAGGTATAGACTCCATAGCAATCATAATGCTCAAACTCAGTTCACGGTCGGTAGACCGGACAGACGGCGGAACGCCGAGGATGTTACGGAATTTGAGTTGGCGTATTTCGTGAATGTATTAAGTCTTGAAGATTGAAGATGAAGAAAACTTTGGTCGTATACCTCAATCTCAAGAAAGAAGAATTCAAAAGGATCAGGTACGTTTAACTAAAGATTTTTGATGATCCGAATACTTCTTATAGTGTAGAAACACCTGGAAGAATTTTTTATTGCATAAACATCAAAAACTGAACATGGGACATGTTCAGGATCCGGATCGGACTCGGCAATCCGGATCCCGAAAGGTGTTGGTTCATACACTGGTTCAATCCGGATCGCAGCATCCTCTGATCCGGATCCCGAACACTAGTTTTACCTGTGTGCTTCCTCGATCCGGATCAGGATTTGCAATCCGGATCCCGAACATTGATGTTCTGGTAAAACTGTATGAACGATCCGGATCGGACTTTGTGATCCGGATCCCGAACAGCATTTTCTGGAAATCGTCTTTCTTGCTTCTGCAATCCGGATCGTCAATTCCAATCCGGATCGCCGTCGGTAAATATCTCCAGAAAAGGCAGTTTTTGTTTCCTATCTTCTTCCAATGGTTTCTAACCTATAAATAGGCCCTGTATTCATTTCTAGGGCATCCGCTATTACAGAAGAAAATAGCCGAAAAGAAAAAATCCACATATATAGAGAAGAAAGGAAATCAATAGATTTATTCTATGTTTCTTCATCTATATTGATTGATTTGATTCTAGGTTTTCCATACTCACATTTTGAGTAGAATCAAATCAATGAATACTTAGATGGTATTTCCGATCTATCTTTGATCTAAGTATTCGGCGGATCATCACCACCCAAAACAAACAACGATTTACCCCAAAATCGGCGCGTGGACTCGCGTGGCCTTGTGGATTCAAGGTGCAACCGCTCTCGTGGATTCGGAGCGAGGTACGTTCGTGGATTCGAAGCGTGCTATGGGTGAAGACCGTGGATTCGGTCGGACGTCGTGGACTCGACGTTGGACGCTGTGGATTCAGCGTTGGGCGCGGATCGTGGATTCGAGAAGCGTCGTGGAGCGAGCGGGAAGATCTACTAGGAGCGTATGAAAAAGGTTGAGTCGTCTGTGAGTACGGTATATCACCTTGTACGTGTTTTAATTCTAGTGGATTTCGCCGTGTTATCGGTCCCGTGGTTTTTTACTCCGGTTTGGAGTTTTTCCACGTAAAAATCTTGCGTGTTCTTTTATTTTTCCGCATTGGGTTTATTGCGCAATGATTTTTTGAGTGTTTATTGTTTACACCTATTCACCCCCCTCTAGGTGTTTTTTCCCCTATTTAGATCCAATTACTTATAACCCAACAAGTGGTATCAGAGCGGGAATAGGGTTGTAAACAATGGTTGAAGGTGGAAACATCAATCGACCCCCTTTCTTTGATGGAACAAATTATGCGTACTGGAAAGTGCGGATGAAAGCCTTTTTAATTTCCATCGACGAAAGGGTGTGGCAATCAATTGAATTAGGATGGTCTAATCCAACTGAAATTTTAGATGATGTTCGCACCTTAAAACCTAGGTCGAAATGGACCAAGGAAGAGATAGATTCTTCTTCTTACAATGGCAAAGGAATTAATGCTCTATTTAATGCTTTGTCACAAACTGAGTTCTCTCGCGTCTCGGCATGTGAGACTGCGAAAGAAATCTGGGATGTTCTTCAAGTTACGCATGAGGGAACTAACCTAGTGAAGATTCAGAAACTGCAAATGCTCACGAGCAAGTTTGACTCTATCTCTATGGCAGAGAATGAATCTTTCACTGACTATTACACACGATTGCAAGATATCGTAAACTCATGTGCTAACTTGGGAGAGAAGATTCCAGAATTTAAAGTTGTAAGAAAAATTCTAAGAACTCTTCCTGAACGATTTCGCCCGAAGGTCGCAGCCATTGAAACAATTAAACACCCGGACGAAATGCGTGTAGAAGAATTAGTAGGTGCTTTACAAACTTATGAAATGACATTTCCTACTAACTATTCTTCTGGAAAGGCATCCTCTTCTAAGTCTTCAGGTTACGCATTGAAATCAACTAAAGAAGAAGACGCGGATTCATCCTCCTCGGACGACGACGAGAACCTTTCTATGGAGGACTTTGAGAAGCAGCTCGCTCTCTTGACAAGGAAGTTTCGCCGGAACTTTCGAAGGGGTAATCCAAGCAAAAATTCATCCTTCGAAAAGTCCAAGAAAGGCAAGGGATTTTCAAGCCACAAGTCAAGAAAGCAAGAAAACTTCTCAAAGGATAAGAAAAGTTCAGAGGGACAAGTTCAGTGCTTCAAATGTCGAGGCTACGGCCACATTCAACGGAGTGTCCCAACAAGAATCCGGCAAAGAAGAAAGCGATGCAAGTCGTTACTTGGGATGACAACTCCACGTCAAATGAGTCATCCTCAAGTGATGAAGAAGACAACGCGACAGCTTTCCACGCGTCCACCACATCTTCTCCCTTCATGTGCTTAATGGCAAGTACATCCGATTCACTGTCCAACTCCTCTGTTGAAAAGATTGCAACGGACGAAGAATCAGATGATTCGGAAGGTGAAGATTTTGCTCTAGCCTACCATAAGCTTTTGAGGGATTCAAAGAAATTGGCTAAGCAAAACAAGGGGTTGAAAGGGAGATTGCAGGATCTCGAAGAAGAAGTAAAAAGGGTAACCTCTCTCTCAACCGATCTTGAAGTGGAAAGGGATAATTTGATTAAGACTAATGTTTCCCTTCAAGAGTCCAATGAGCAACTCGAGAAGAATTATATGGATATGGTGAACAAAGCGAATTACTTCTTGAAGCTCAACGGCGAGGCTCGACAGGAAAAATTGGAAATGACGGAGACCATACGCCAACTGAAGGACGACTTAAAGAGATTTTCTTCTGGAAGGAGTAAGTTGGACAGACTTCTTGGTCTTGGTCAAAGAAATAAGTTCGGCCTCGGATACACTCAAACTGGAGACATTCCAAGTTCGAGTGGGACAGTATTTGTGCCTCAGTCGGTATCTCCTCCTCCGACACCGGAATTCACGACAAGCAACGACAACAAGCCTACTACATCCTCCTCGGGATCGTCAAGACCTAAGGTATGTTTTCGTTGTGGCATTTCAGGGCACATAAGGAGAAATTGCAAGACGGAAGCCAAACGCACACCTCAAGCACCTCTTGCAATGACTACCAAAAAGGCTATTCCTCGAAAATCAACTGCAACTCAATTGAAGGAAAAGAGCCTTGGTAGTACACCGCTCAAGACGACATCATCAAGGAGCAGCAATTCTTCAAGCAAGACGCTCTCACCTAGGAGATCAACTTCACGATCATTACCGACGCACTCCAAAAAGGTTTGGGTGCGCAAAGGTGAAATTTTCCCTTGTCTTGCTACCAATGTTTCCTTGCATGCATATGATAGTTCGTCTTGGTATCTGGATAGCGGGTGTTCCCGTCATATGACCGGTGATAAAAACTGTTTTCAAACATTTGAGAAAAACTCCGGAGGACTTGTTGTTTTCGGAGATGGTCGGTCTTCCAAAATTGTTGGAAAGGGAACGGTAGCTATTCCAGATGGCCCGGTTCTAAATAATGTGTTATTTGTTCATGGCCTTAAGACTAACCTCATAAGCATAAGTCAACTTTGTGATAGTGGTTATTCAGTTAATTTTTCATCTGATAAATGCACTGTAACTGACATGAACCATGCTTTCTTTTTAAAGGGGTTAGATCAGAAAACAATTGTTATGTAGTTCCTATAAGATTTCTGAAAAATGTAACCTAGCATCTTTGAAAAATGAAACACTTTGGCATGAAAGGCTAGGTCACATAAACTTTAAGGAACTTGCTAGAATTTCGAACAAAGATGTGGTCAAGGGGGTTCCGAAACTTTCTTTTGAACAAAACCTTGTGTGTGGCGGTTGCCAAAAGGGAAAACAGTCTAGGACTGCACACAAGAACTTGAACCACATAGGTACAAAACGGCCTTTGGAACTTTTGCATATGGACTTAATGGGGCCAACTCGTCAACCATCTCTGGGAGGTAAATGGTATATTTTCTTATTGGTTGATGATTATTCTAGATATACTTGGGTAGCATTCTTAAAAGAAAAAGCTGATACCTTTGATTCTTTTCTCGAAATCTGCAATCGTATTATGACTGAAAAGAATGATAGGATTACTCGAGTTAGGAGTGATAGAGGTGGGGAATTCATAAATTCCAAATTCATTGATTTTTGCACTTCTAATGGCATTAAACATGAATTCTCGCACCTTACACACCTCAACAAAATGGTGTAGTCGAGCGCAAAAACAGGGTCGTACAGGAAATGGCACGTGTTATGCTTCACAGCCGGAACTTACCTTTTTATTTTTGGGCTGAAGCGGTGAACACTGCTGTTTATGTTATTAATCGCGTGTATTTGCGCCCGGGGACATTGAATACACCATATGAACTTTGGTTTTGTAGAAAACCTAACATCAAATATTTTCGCATCTTTGGGAGTCGGTGTTTTATTTTACGTGATCGTGAGAATCTTGGAAAATTTGACTCTCGAAGTGACGAAGGGATTTTCTTAGGTTATTCTACAAACAGCAGAGCATATCGAGTTTTTAACTTAGAATCTAAGACGATCGTAGAATCGATAAATGTTAAGGTAGATGAAGCTTTTCACTTTGAATCTGAAAAATCTACCCTCGATATCTCTCTTGATGATGATACACCTGCTAATGCATCTTCTTCTAACAATTCTTTCGATAATAATGATGCATCTAACGGTTCTTCAAGTTTATCTGATGTGCAGGAATCATCTCGTGTACCTCCGTCTACTCCTCTACCTCAAACGTTACGCATCTCCAAGGATCACCCTGAATCGAACATCATTGGAGATCCACAAGAAGGAGTTAGAACACGGAGACAATTGGTTTGCGGATTTGCATGCTATGTATCTCAAATCGAACCAAGGAATGTTGATGAAGCTCTCCAAGATGACTACTGGATTAAAGCAATGCAGGAAGAGCTCCATCAATTCGAGCGAAACAAAGTCTGGGAATTAACGAAGCCTCCGAAGCAACACAATGTGATAGGTACCAAATGGATCTTCAAGAACAAGAAAAATGAAGAAGGTACTATCATCAGGAACAAAGCAAGGTTAGTTGCTCAAGGCTACTCTCAAGTAGAAGGTATAGACTTTGATGAAACTTTCGCCCCTGTAGCTAGACTCGAGTCCATTCGTATATTGTTTGCGATTGCTTGTCATTTTAAAATCAAATTATTTCAAATGGACGTTAAAAGCGCCTTTTTAAATGGGTTTTTAAATGAGGAAGTTTATGTGGCTCAACCGAAAGGTTTTGTGGATCATAAACTACCTAACCATGTTTTTCGTCTGAAAAAGGCTCTTTACGGTCTGAAACAAGCACCGCGAGCATGGTACGAAAGGTTGACAAAGCACCTTTTGGAAAAGGGCTACACTCGAGGGGGAGCTGACAGGACTCTCTTTGTGAAGCATTATCAAAACAATTTCATAGTTGCTCAAATATATGTCGATGACATTGTTTTTGGCGCAACAAGAGATAATGATGCTTCCAAATTCGCGGAGACCATGGAAAGCGAATTTGAGATGTCCATGATGGGCGAATTGACTTATTTTCTTGGATTACAAGTTAAACAAAACGATGAAGGAATTCACTTGTGTCAATCCAAGTATGCACTGGAGTTGGTCAAAAAGTTTGATCTTGAAAATTCTAAGGATTTTCCGACTCCAATGGGAACTAGCCATAAGGGACTTGGAAGTGAATCACATAGTGAGAATGTAGACGAGAAACTGTATCGCAGTATGATTGGAAGTCTACTATATCTCACGGCTAGTCGCCCGGATATATCCTTCAGTGTTGGGATTTGTGCGAGATATCAATCAGCACCGAAGGAGGTTCACCTGAAAGCGGTGAAACGGATCATCCGATATATCAAAGGTACAATCAATTTCGGAATTTGGTATCCTATGGGAACGACTTTGGATATTGTTGGATACTCAGATGCCGATTGGGCTGGATCAGTGGATGACCGGAAAAGCACGAGTGGTGCATGCTTCTATCTTGGCCATTGCCTTGTTGCATGGCACAGTAAAAAGCAGAATTGCATAGCACTCTCGACTGCCGAAGCGGAGTACATTTCTGCAGGAAGTTGTTCAACCCAATTGATTTGGATGAAAAGCGTGTTGAGCGATTTCCGGATTTCAACATCTTCGGTAACCATTTTATGTGACAACACTAGTGCTATTAACATTTCAAAAAACCCTGTGTTGCACTCTAGAACAAAACATATTGAACTTAGATATCATTTTCTTAGAGAGCTAGTTGAATCAAACATTCTTCAACTGTCATATATTTCAACTGAGGATCAATTAGCTGATATCTTAACAAAACCTTTGGATCAAAAACGTTTTATTCACTTGCGTAAAGCAATTGGCATGCTTTCCTTGAAATAACCTTTTTGAAACCTTTGCTTAGGTTAGGTTTTGTTTTTGTTTTTGTTTTGTTCTTTATCTATGTTTTGTACATAGGACATTAATTGAGCATAAATCATAATTGACTTTAATTGCATCCTTTTATGCATTTAGAAATTTATTATGCTTTTGATGTCATAATATTTCAATGTTGCAATGATCATTTACGTTAATTAAACCATCTTTTAAGTGATCAAAGTCAATTTCTCTCTCAATGATCTCTTGGTATAGTCATTATCATATTTGATTGCTTAGTCGAGTATGAATTCGAGATCAATGGTTTGGTTGAATACTTTATATATTAAATAATTGATAGCCAATTGAGGGGGAGTCAATGAAATGTAAAATGCTCAAAAGATGTGGAAAGAGTTACATCCCAATGAGGAGTGTGAAAACTACCACCACATGGAGAAATGAAAGAAAGAAAAAGATACTCCATGAATGAAAAGCAAATTTTTGTTTTGAAAATGTTGATGAAATTCATATTGAAATACTTGACTCAGTCGTATTTCATGGTTGGTATAAGGTGGGATTTTTAGTAAAAGATGCTCAAAGAGCCACTCCTTCAACAGATTGTCTAGATATATTATCTAACTTATCTGGGATTTCAAACATCTATTGATCTTGGTATTTCATTTTCTTTACTAAAATTGATGATTTGATAAAGGCATTACACATAAGATCAGGATAGATGTAATTGAAGTTGTTCAACTTTAAGTGTTTTAACTTTCGTAAATTTTCGTTTCATTTTTGGGTATTGTTGATAGATTTTGCATAATCTATTTCTTGTTGTATGAAACTATGTCTTTTGTTTAAAGTTGACATGGTAAAGTGCTTACATACTTTTTCTGGATTTTATGGAATTTTTCTGAATTTTTCTGGAGAAAAAGTTGAAGCCGATCCGGATCGGGGTAAGTGATCCGGATCCCGAACGCAGGATTCTTCCTGCGGGTAGCCGATCCGGATCACATTCTCGATCCGATCCGGATCACGGCTAGGGTTTTTATAAGAACAAAGAGGATTTGATTTCTTTTACCCTAATCTTTTGTTCTAAAATCTCTAGAGCTTCCCTCTCTAGATTTCTTGCATTTTGGAGCTTCCAAACTCAAAGTTCTTCGGATTCAAGTAAGTCTTATTGATCAAAATCTCGGTTTTTCACAGTTTTCATGGTTTTTCATCAAACGTGAGTTGAAATCTTGGATCTTTTTCGTTTGTGAATGATTTTTGATCAAATTTCTTTTGAAATAAGAACTCTGGGTCAATTAGTTTTGCTTTTATGCTGGGTTTTTGTTACGGAATTTGAGTTGGCGTATTTCGTGAATATATTAAGTCTTGAAGATTGAAGATGAAGAAACTTTGGATCATATACCTCAATCTCAAGAAAGAAGAATTCAAAAGGATCAGGTACGTTTAACTAAATAATTTTGATGATCCGAATACTTTTTATAGTGTAGAAACACCTGGAAGAGGTTTTAATTGCTTATTCATCAAAAACTGGACATGGGACATGTTCAGGATCCGGATCGTGGCTTTCAATCCGGATCCCGAAAGGTGTTTGTTCATACATTGCTGCAATCCGGATCACAGCTTGTGCAATCCGGATCCCGAATGGGGTGTTTTGTGAAAATGTATGAACGATCCGGATCGGGGATTATGATCCGGATCCCGAACAGGCTATTTTCTGGAAACCGCATTTTGTGCTTCTGCAATCCGGATCGTGGCTTTCCAATCCGGATCGCCGTCGGTAAAACTTTCCAGAAAAGTTTGTTTTTGATCCGAATATTCTTCCTAGGGTTTCTAACCTATAAATAGCCCTTCTATTTCATTTCTAGGGCATCGGAAATAGATCCGCATTTCGGCCATTTCAGAAAATAGCCGAAAAGAAAAATCCACATATAGAGAAGAAAGGAAATCAATAGATCTATTCTATGGTTCTTCATCTATATTGATTAGTTTGATTCTAGGTTTTCCATACTCACATCTTGAGTAGAATCAAACTAATGAATACTTAGATGGTATTTCCGATCTACTCTTGATCTAAGTATTCGGCGGATCATCACCACCCAAACAAACAACGATTTACCCCAAAATCGGCGCGTGGACTCGCGTGGCCTTGTGGATTCAAGGTGCAACCGCTCTCGTGGATTCGGAGCGAGGTGCGTTCGTGGATTCGAAGCGTACCATTGGGTGAAGACCGTGGATTCGGTTGGACGTCGTGGACTCGACGTTGGACGCTGTGGATTCAGCGTTGGGCGCGGATCGTGGATTCGAGAAGCGTCGTGGAGCGAGCGGAGAAGATCTACTAGGAGCGTATGGTAAAAGGTTGAGTCGTCTGTGAGTACGTTATATCACCTTGTACGTGTGTTAATTCTAGTGGATTTCGCCGTGTTATCGGTCCCGTGGTTTTTTACTCCGGTTTGGAGTTTTTCCACGTAAAAATCTTGCGTGTTCTTTTATTTTTCCGCATTGGGTTTTATCGCGCAATGATTTTTTGAGTGTTTATTGTTTACACCTATTCACCCCCCTCTAGGTGTTTTTTCCCCTATTTAGATCCTTATTAACCTAAACCCAACAAGTGGTATCAGAGCGGGAATAGGGTTGTAAACAATGGTTGAAGGTGGAAACATCAATCGACCCCCTTTCTTTGATGGAACAAATTATGCGTACTGGAAAGTACGGATGAAAGCTTTCTTAATTTCCATCGACGAAAGGGTGTGGCAATCAATTGAATTAGGATGGTCTAATCCAACTGAAATTTTAGATGATGTTCGCACCTTAAAACCTAGGTCGAAATGGACCAAGGAAGAGATAGACTTATCTTCTTACAATGGCAAAGGGATTAATGCTCTATTTAATGCTTTGTCACAAACTGAGTTCTCTCGCGTCTCGGCATGTGAGACTGCGAAAGAAATCTGGGATGTTCTTCAAGTTACGCATGAGGGAACTAACTTAGTGAAGATTCAGAAACTGCAAATGCTCACGAGCAAGTTTGACTCTATCTCTATGGCAGAGAATGAATCCTTCACTGACTATTACACACGATTGCAAGACATCGTGAACTCATGTGCTAACTTGGGAGAGAAGATTCCAGAATTTAAAGTTGTAAGAAAAATTCTAAGAACTCTTCCTGAACGATTTCGCCCGAAGGTTGCAGCCATTGAAACAATTAAACACCCGGACGAAATGCGTGTAGAAGAATTAGTAGGTGCTTTACAAACTTATGAAATGACTTTTCCTACTAACTATTCTTCTGGAAAGGCATCCTCTTCTAAGTCTTCAGGTTACGCATTGAAATCAACTAAAGAAGAAGACGCGGATTCATCCTCCTCGGACGACGACGAGAACATTTCTATGGAGGACTTTGAGAAGCAGCTCGCTCTCTTGACAAGGAAGTTTCGCCGCAACTTTCGAAGGGGAAATTCAAGCAAAACTCCATCCTTCGGAAAGTCGAAGAAAGGCAAGGGTTCTTCAAGCTACAAGTCAAGAAAGCAAGAGAACTTCTCAAAGGATAAGAAAAGTTCTGAGGGACAAGTTCAGTGTTTCAAATGTCGAGGCTACGGCCACATTGCAACGGAATGTCCCAACAAGAATCCGGCAAAGAAGAAGGCGATGCAAGTCGTTACTTGGGATGACAACTCCACGTCAAATGAGTCATCCTCAAGTGATGAAGAAGACAACGCGACAGCTTTCCACGCGTCCACCACATCTTCACCCTTCATGTGCTTAATGGCAAGTACATCCGATTCACTGTCCAACTCCACTGTTGAAAAGATTGCAACGGACGATGAATCAGATGATTCGGAAGGTGAAGATTTTGCTTAGCCTACCATAAGCTTTTGAGGGATTCAAAGAAACTGGCTAAGCAAAACAAGGGGTTGAAAGAGAGATTGCAGGATCTTGAAGATGAAGTAAAAAGAGTAACCTCTATCTCAACCGATCTTGAAGTGGAAAGGGACAATCTGATTAAAACAAATGTTTCCCTTCAAGAGTCCAATGAGCAATTCGAGAAGAATTATATGGATATGGTGAACAAAGCGAATTACTTCTTGAAGCTCAACGGCGAGGCTCGACAGGAAAAATTGGAAATGACGGAGACCATACGCCAACTGAAGGATGACTTACAGAGATTTTCTTCTGGAAGGAGTAAGTTGGACAGACTTCTTGGTCTCGGTCAAAGAAATAAGTTCGGCCTCGGATACACTCAAACTGGAGACATTCCAAGTTCGAGTGGTACAGTATTTGTGCCTCAGTCGGTATCTCCTCCTCCGACACCGGTGTTCACGACAAGCAACGACAACGAACCTACTACATCTTCTTCGGAATCGACAAGACCAAGGTATGTTTTCGTTGTGGCATTTCAGGGCACATAAGAAGAAATTGCAAGACGGGAGCCAAACGCACACCTCAAGCACATCTTGCAATGACTACCAAAAGGGCTATTCCTCGGAAAACAACTCCAATCAAATTGAAGGAAAAGAGCCTTGGTAGTACACCGCTCAAGACGACATCATCAAGGAGCAGCAATTCTTCAAGCAAGACGCTCTCACCTAGGAAATCAACTTCACGACCATTACCGACGCACTTCAAAAAGGTTTGGGTGCGCAAAGGTGAAATCTTTCCCTGTCTTGCTACCAATGTTTCTTTGCATGCATATGATAGTTCGTCTTGGTACCTGGATAGCGGGTGTTCCCGTCATATGACCGGCGATAAAAACTGTTTTCAAACATTTGAGAAAAACTCCGGAGGACTTGTTGTTTTCGGAGATGGTCGGTCTTCCAAAATTGTTGGAAAGGGAACGGTAGCTATTCCAGATGGCCCGGTTCTAGATAATGTATTATTTGTTCATGGCCTTAAGACTAACCTCATAAGCATAAGTCAACTGTGTGATAGTGGTTATTCAGTTAATTTTTCATCTGATAAATGCACTGTAACTGACATGAACCATGCTTTCTTTTTAAAGGGGGTTAGATCAGAAAACAATTGTTATGTAGTTCCTTCTAAGATTTCTGAAAAATGTAACCTAGCATCTTTGAAAAATGAAACACTTTGGCATGAAAGGCTAGGTCACATAAACTTTAAGGAACTTGCTAGAATTTCAAATAAAGATGTGGTCAAGGGGGTTCCGAAACTTTCTTTTGAACAAAACCTTGTGTGTGGCGGTTGCCAAAAGGGAAAACAGTCTAGGACTGCACACAAGAATTTGAACCACATAGGTACAAAACGGCCTTTGGAACTTTTGCATATGGACTTAATGGGGCCAACTCGTCAACCATCTCTGGGAGGTAAATGGTATATTTTCTTGTTGGTTGATGATTTTTCTAGATATACTTGGGTAGCTTTCTTAAAAGAAAAAGCTGATACCTTTGATTCTTTTCTCGAAATCTGCAATCGTATTATGATAGAAAAGAATGATAGGATTACTCGAGTTAGGAGTGATAGAGGTGGGGAATTCATAAATTCCAAATTCATTGATTTTTGCACTTCTAATGGCATTAAACATGAATTCTCCGCACCTTACACACCTCAACAAAATGGTGTAGTCGAGCGCAAAAACAGGGTCGTACAGGAAATGGCACGTGTTATGCTTCACAGCCGGAACTTACCTTTTATTTTTGGGCTGAAGCGGTGAACACTGCTGTTTATGTTATCAATCGCGTGTATTTGCGCCCGGGGACTTTGAATACACCATATGAACTTTGGTTTTGTAGAAAACCTAACATCAAATATTTTCGCATCTTTGGGAGTCGGTGTTTTATTTTACGTGATCGTGAGAATCTTGGAAAATTTGACTCTCGAAGTGACGAAGGGATTTTCTTAGGTTATTCTACAAACAGCAGAGCATATCGAGTTTTTAACTTAGAATCTAAGACGATCGTAGAATCGATAAATGTTAAGGTAGATGAAGCTTTTCATTTTGAATCTGAAAAATCTACCCTCGATATCTCTCTTGATGATGATACACCTGCTAATGCATCTTCTTCTAACAATTCTTTCGATAATAATGTTGATGCATCTAACGGTTCTTCAAGCTTATCTGATGTGCAGGAATCATCTCGTGTACCTCCGCCTACTCCTCTACCTCAAACGTTACGCATCTCCAAGGATCACCCTGAATCGAACATAATTGGAGATCCACAAGAAGGAGTTAGAACACGGAGACAATTGGTTTGCGGATTTGCATGCTATGTATCTCAAATCGAACCAAGGAATGTTGATGAAGCTCTCCAAGATGATTACTGGATTAAAGCAATGCAGGAAGAGCTCCATCAATTCGAGCGAAACAAAGTCTGGGAACTGACGAAGCCTCCGAAGCAACACAATGTGATAGGTACCAAATGGATCTTCAAGAACAAGAAAAACGAAGAAGGTACTATCATCAGGAACAAAGCAAGGTTAGTTGCTCAAGGCTATTCTCAAGTAGAAGGTATAGACTTTGATGAAACTTTCGCCCCTGTAGCTAGACTCGAGTCCATTCGTATATTGTTTGCGATCGCTTGTCATTTTAAAATCAGATTATTTCAAATGGACGTTAAGAGCGCCTTTTTAAATGGATTTTTAAATGAGGAAGTTTATGTAGCTCAACCGAAAGGTTTTGTGGATCATAAACTACCTAACCATGTTTTTCGTTGAAAAAGGCTCTTTACGGTCTGAAACAAGCACCGCGAGCATGGTACGAAAGGTTGACAAAGCACCTTTTGGAAAAGGGCTACACTCGAGGGGGAGCTGACAGGACTCTCTTTGTGAAGCATTATCAAAACAATTTCATAGTTGCTCAAATCTATGTCGATGACATTGTTTTTGGAGCAACGAGAGATAATGATGCTTCTAAATTCGCGGAGACCATGGAAAGCGAATTTGAGATGTCCATGATGGGCGAGTTGAATTATTTTCTTGGATTACAAGTTAAACAAAACGATGAAGGAATTCACTTGTGTCAATCCAAGTATGCACTGGAGTTGGTCAAAAAGTTTGATCTTGAAAATTCTAAGGATTTTCCGACTCCAATGGGAACTAGCCATAAGGGACTTGGAAGTGAATCACAAAGTGAGAATGTAGACGAGAAACTGTACCGCAGTATGATTGGAAGTCTACTATATCTCACGGCTAGTCGCCCGGATATATCCTTCAGTGTTGGGATTTGTGCGAGATATCAATCAGCACCGAAGGAGGTTCACCTGAAAGCGGTGAAACGGATCATCCGGTATATCAAAGGTACAATCAATTTCGGAATTTGGTATCCTATGGGAACGACTTTGGATATTGTTGGATACTCAGATGCCGATTGGGCTGGATCGGTGGATGACCGGAAAAGCACGAGTGGTGCATGCTTCTATCTTGGCCACTGCCTTGTTGCATGGCACAGTAAAAAGCAGAACTGCATAGCACTCTCGACTGCCGAAGCGGAGTACATTTCTGCAGGAAGTTGTTCAACCCAATTGATTTGGATGAAAAGCGTGTTGAGCGATTTCCGGATTTCAACATCTTCGGTAACCATTTTATGTGACAACACTAGTGCTATTAACATTTCTAAAAACCCTGTGTTGCACTCTAGAACAAAACATATTGAACTTAGATATCATTTTCTTAGAGAGCTAGTTGAATCAAACATTCTTCAACTGTCATATATTTCAACTGAGGATCAATTAGCCGACATCTTAACAAAACCTTTGGATCAAAAACGTTTTATTCACTTGCGTAAAGCAATTGGCATGCTTTCCTTGAAATAAACTCTTTTGAAACCTTTGCTTAGATTAGGTTTTGTTTTTGTTTTTGTTTTGTTCTTTATCTATGTTCTGTACATAGCACACTAATTGAGCATAAATCATAATTGACTTTAATTGCATCCTTTTATGCATTTAGAAATTTATTATGTTTTTGATGTCATAATATTTCAATGTTGCAATGATCATTTACGTTAATTAAACCATCTTTTAAGTGATCAAAGTCAATTTCTCTCTCAATGATCTCTTGGTATAGTCATTATCATATTTGATTGCTTAGTCGAGTATGAATTCGAGATCAATGGTTTGGTTGAATACCTTATATATTAAATAATTGATAGCCAATTGAGGGGGAGTCAATGAAATGTGAAATGCTCAAAAGATGTGGAAAGAGTTACATCCCAATGAGGAGTGTGAAAACTACCACCACATGGAGAAAATGAAAGAAAAAGATACTCCATGAATGAAAAGCAAATTTTTGTTTGAAAAATTGTTGATGAAACTCATATTGAAATACTTGACTCAGTCGTATTTCATGGTTGGTATAAGGTGGGATTTTTGATTTAAGATGCTCAAAGAGCCACTCCTTCAACAGATTGTCTAGATATATTATCTAACTTATCTGGGATTTCAAACATCTATTGATCTTGGTATTTCATTTTCTTTACTAAAATTGATGATTTGATAAAGGCATTACACATAAGATCAGGATAGATGTAATTGAAGTTGTTCAACTTTAAGTGTTTTAACTTTCGTAAATTTTCGTTTCATTTTTGGATATTTTTGATAGATTTTCATAATCTATTTCTTGTTGTATGAAACGATGCCATTTGTTTAAAGTTGACATGGTAATGTGCTTACATACTTTTTCTGGATTTTAGTGTATTTTTCTAATTTTTCTGAAGAAAAAGGTGTAGCCGATCCGGATCGGGTCAAGTGATCCGGATCCCGAACGCAGGATTTTTCCTGCGGGTGGCCGATCCGGATCACATTCTCGGCCGATCCGGATCGCGGCTAGGGTTTTATATAGAAACATCCAGATTTTTGATTTCTTTACCCTAATCTCTGGTTTTCAAGTCTCTAGAGCTTCTCTCTCTAGATCTCTTGCTTTTGAAGCTTCAAAACTCAAAGTTCTTCGGATTCAAGTAAGTTTTATTGATCAAAACTCGGTTTTTACAGTTTTTATCAAACGTGAGTTGAAATCTTGGATCTTTTTCGTTTGTGAATGGTTTTTGATCAAATTTCTTTTGAAATAAGAACTCTGGGTCAATTAGTTTTGCTTTTATGCTGGGATTTCATCTGGTTAACGAGTTTTTAGGCTTCGATTTCTAAAAATTCGGTTTTAGGGCATAAAAGAGGAATTTTTGTAAATCATGGAATTGATCTATTTTTAAAATTCTTTTTGGAAAACTAATTTGATTCTTGGCTTCTCTATATGATTATGATTGTCTAGGTACAATGTTTCAAATTTTTCAAAATTGACAATTTTTCATATGTTCTTGAGTTGGTTGCACAGGACACTTTCTTAAACTCAAAAGCACTGTAAGCAATGGTGATCACCTGGATCATTTTCCTACTTGCTGCCATGGTCCATGTGAAGGATTCTACAAAGCCCAAGAGGACCAAGAGGGCGAAACGAGCTCAAGCTGACTCCGACACTGAGTCTGAAACGGAGTCGATCGATTGGGACAACATTGAAATTGAAGCAACTGTCCCAACTGTCGCAAAAGGAAAGGCTCCTGCTGAAGCCCCCAAAACTAAGCCTCCTCCTACAGCAGCTGAGAAAGGAAAGGCACCAATGGAGCCTACTGGAAAAAGAATGAAAACCTCGGCAAGGAAAAGAAGTAGTGCCCAAGGCATCTCAATCAATGAACCCATAGCCAATCAGCCACCATTTCAGGGATTCGTCAGCTCCGCAAGAATCAAAGATTTTGAAAAGAGGGAATGTATAGGAGAAAGACATGTCAATGTACAACAGTTGAGGAATCGATCTGCAGAGTTTGGAGCTCTGTTTGACCAAGTTGGTCTCGCTCCGATTTGTAACTTTCCTGAAAAAATTGGGTATTGCCCACACTCAGCTAGGATTTTCTATCAGAATGCTGCAGGTCTTATTGATAATGTTGACGGACGTCGGGAATGTCACGCCCCGAGTCCGCCAATTTGTACGGTTCGGGCACGCCAACAGACCCGCCAATCGGGTAAAACCTTTTTCTACCCGAAAGGAACGGTAACATCCATAATAACACAACAAGTGTATGCGGAAGCTCAATATCAGAGTACTAAAAATCACTATAAATTTAAACTTTCATTTAATAAACTAATGCGGAAATGAAAGCATACAGGAGTGAACCATAAATTAAACTTATTACACTTTACAATTCTGAACTTGCAAATAAAATTATTACATTTCCTTTACATAATTCCTCACCATACAAGGTTCACTCAAGAAATATATAGAAAGGGATACCTCTGCTAGACCCTCTAGGTCACTATGCTGCTGGGCCCTTGCCCCTGTCGTATGCCTCGCTGTCGTCTGCATCTGATCTGTCTCGACCGCTGCATCCATTCCCGAACCTGTGGGGGGGAGTCACCCAAGGGGTGTGAGAACTACGAGCGAGTTCCCAGTGGGTTCAACCACCGAGAGAAAGTGTCCTACACCACTTGGTCCAATGGAAGCAATAATAATAGTGTGCTAGGAACTAAAATCCTCAACATCAATATGCAGCTATGCAATAATATATCACTACACTATCTGTGTACAACCATCGACCCAGCACTACTCTGTCTAGCCACACTAGGCTGCTAAGCACCAACTCGGCCACTATGCCGCTGTATACTGGGTTCAACTAACCCGGCCACCCTGGCCACTCTATTTTTCTTTATTCTTTAGATTCTGGTGCTTTAGTTCAAGTTAACCCTTGGAAATTCTTATCCAACGGGCCCGAGCCCGGTAGTCTTGCTACCATAAGATAAGATTTCTAAGGTTGCCGATAACACTCGCAAGTGTTACCCCGTCCTGCCGGGGGGACTTGTCATACGGGACACTGCCCGATAGGGTCACTGCCCAACTCTGACAAGAGTACTCTATCTACCAGTCATACGGGTCGCTGCCCGGGAGAGGGACCCTGTCCAACTCCTGACCGTTGTACGTTCGCCCCCGGAGGTACGCCCGTTTTATCTTTAATTTTCTTTCTTTTCTTTTTCTTTCTCTTTTTATTTTAGTTCTTAGCCTCTTTGCTTTTGAACACTTGCTTTCCTTTCTTATTCGAGCTTATAGCTCCCTTTTTGCCACTGGCAAATCACTTTCTCTTTTTTCTTGAGCATTTAGCTCCTTGCTTTCACTTTTAGCCCTTCGAAAGTACCTCGTCCGACGGGTCACTGCCCAGGGAGTCCTGCTCCACTTGACGAGTCTCAAATTCGAAGGCGCCATTTCATTTTCTTTATGCTTTTAGCCACTTTTAGCTTGCTTTTAATCTTTGCCTTTTTGCAACTATTTTTCCTCTTATCCTAGGTCTTGCCATAAGGATAACCAGAGAGTCTCCTGGACTCTTAAACATTTCTCTTTTATTTCTTTAACTCAAATTGAAGTTAAAGTTATTATCCATTTGCCCAGACACCCTATGACCTTCTAGGGTTATATTTGATCAACTCTTTAACCTTGGGATCTTATCCCACTTTCCTGATTCCTCATTGAATCCTAGAGTTAACTTAACTCTATTTTCCTGTTCCACTATTAACTTAGAGTTACACTGACTCTAATTCCATGTTCCACTGTTATTTTGGAATTACATTGACTCTACTTTTCTGTTTTCCCTTTCATATCTCCACACTTGATCTATTTCTCATTTTTCCTTTCATGTCACCACACTTGATCTACTTTCCGTTCTCTTGATTCCTTACTGAATCCTAGAGTCAACTTGACTCTATTTTTCCTGTCTGTGAGTTTAAACTCTTCTAGCTCAACTTAGGTTCCCTTTACCTAAGTCCCATGTCATACCTGTCCTAGAGTTCCATGACTCTATGCTGACCTCTAGCTCACCTTAGGTTTCCTTTACCTAAGTTTCATGTCATACTCATCCTAGAGTTCCTTGACTCTATGTTGAACACTATTTCTCCTTAGGTTCTCTTTACCTAAGTTCCGTGTCATATACACCCTAGAGTTTTCTGACTCTATGTTGATCACTCTATCCAGTGTCCTTAGGTTATCACCTAAGACCATGCCACTCATCCTTCCTAGGATAACTCCTAAGTTGATGTCACTCGTCAAACCCCTAAACTAGGTTTTCTCCTAGTCTTACTACCAATCAGACCCCTATACTAGGTTTTCTCCTAGTCTTACTACCAACAAGTTCTGTTCCCTTATATCACATGATTTCTAGGATTGTACCCTAACATGATCACAGTCATCAAGTAATTACTCATTTCTACGCATGCAATTATTTTCATATCCATCATAAAAAATATTTATCCTCTAAGTCCTTTTTGCACATGAAAATGAATTATCTCCTTTTGGCAACTGACAGTTGCATTTATCATCTGTGTCCATCTACACATACAAATTTATCCCCTATTGTGGATAAATCATAAATATCACTTTTCCTCTAAATTTCTCTACACATGCACATATATCATCTGTTATTGGCAACCAACAGTTGCTCTTTTCATCTGTGTTCCTCTAAACATGCAATCTTATTCATAATTACCTAACGCCTCTAACAGGCTACTATCATGCTTCGAATCGAAAAGCAAAGGAGCAAGGGGAGAGGTCACCCAATTTCGGCAGAATTCCCCACCTTGTAGTGTACCCAATTGCTTGTAGACACTTGCAATTGGTCTCCGCGCGATTCCACTTGTCTCCTCGAGCTTGCACGCAAAACGATGCACTTCTCTCGAGTCTGCACGCAAAACGGTGCACGTCCACCAAACCTGCACGCAAAACGATGCACGTCACTAAAAACTCGCACGCAAAACGGTGCGCGTCATTTTAGTCTGCACGCAAAACGGTGCGCGTTAAATCAACCGGCACGCAAAACGGTGCACGTACCTCGAATCTGCACGCAAAACGGTGCACGGTCTACTGTAGGGTTGCACGTAAAACGGTGCACGTTTTTCTAACCCTGTATGAAAAACGATGTATAATATTAGAGAGTGCACGCAAAACGATGCGCGACAACACAACCGGCACGCAAAACGATGCACGTACCTCAAATCTGCACGCAAAACGGTGCACGTCTTTCCAACCCTGCACGAGAAACGATGCATAATATTAGGATCGGCACGCAAAACGATGCGCGACAACACGATCGGCACGCAAAACGATGCACGTACCTCAAATCTGCACGCAAAACGGTGCACGCTTAACGGTTTGCACGCAAAACGGTGCACATTTTTCTTGTCCTGCACGCAAATCGATGCAAAATATTAGACTGCACGCAAAACGATGCGCGATAAAATGATCTGCATGCAAAACGGTGCACGCTTAACTGTAAAGTTGCACGCAAAACGGTGCATATTTTTCTATCCCTGTACGAAAAATGATGTATAATATTAGAAACTACACGTAAAACGATACGCGACAGCACAAATTGCGCGCAAAACGGAGCACGTACCTCGGGTTGGCACGCAAAACGGTGCACTTTCCTTTTTCAACGTTGCACGCAAAACGGTGTATGTTTTCCGAGTTTGCGTCCAAAACTGCGCATTTTTTTCGAATCCGCACACAAAACGGTGCGCAACAACACGATCGGCACGCAAAACGAGACGTGCCAAAAATGCCTGCGACAGTTCGGGCAGCAACGGTACAGTAAACTCGGTCCTTAGCACGCACATGGGCATGAGGTCAAATCCAAAATTCAAAAGAAAATTTCAAAACTGTGCCAAAAATACCGCAAAAATATTACGTGGGACCTACCTCGACAGTGCCGCGTCGCCCATCTAATTTTTGGAACACTTTGCGCGCACTCCACGAGGTCGCCCACGTTGCATCTCACGAAACCTCCTCCCTCTCTCTCTCTCTCTCTCTCTCTCTCTCTCTTGGTGTTCGGTTAGAGAAGAAAAGGGAAGAAGGAGATGGGTGCACGGAGGAGAAGGAAGGAAGAAAAATAAAAAGAAGAGAAGGAAGAGGGAGGTTTGTTGGACCCGGTCCATGGAGCCCTCCAATAGGGAACTGCCACATGGCGGTCTATTTAAATTTGAAATTCAAATTTCCCTCAAGCAGCCTCCTGCGCCATGCGCCAGGCGGGCGCGACACCCGCGCAGCTGGGTGCTGCCACGTGGCGCCCCACGCGCGATCCTGTTTTATTCCTTTTTGCTCCGTTTTCTATTCATTTTTCGTCCGTTTTCGTCCAAATTTGACAGGCGGTTCGTTTCAGCTAAATTTATCACAGAAAATTTAAATTTTCACTTTGGGCCATTTTTGGGCCACCAAAAGCCTCGCTGTATCCAAAATCATTGGCGGACCCCGTTCTCGCAATCCGGGTATCCGATCAACACAAATTTTTACTGTGACCTTAAAACATAATTACACAACTCCTGTAATTTTCTCAGAATTTTTCGACACTGTTGGCGGAGCCCGTTCCCACTATCCGGCCTCCGATCAACGCGAAACTTTTTCTGTGGCCTTAAAACATATTTACGGGGCTCCCGTAATTTTCTCGGAATTTTCCGACACTGTGAATTTTCCACTAAAAATCTGGGCCCCCTTTCTCAATAAATTTTTAGATCTCTCCATTTTAACCCGATTTGGGCCCAACTCGCGTCCAAATGTTCCTTACTTCCCCAACTTTCATAACACTAGTATTTCATACCACCTTTATTTACATTTATTTATGTGCCGAAAATTCGGTACATTACATTCTACCCCCCTTAAAATAAGTTTCGTCCTCGAAACTTGAATCACATCTCGACTCCTACTTGATCGAGAGGGAGGAATCTTGTCCCACTACTGGGCTCACTGTATATCGTGACTGGCATCAAACTGCCTGCTCGCCAGATCACACGAGCAACTCACTCATGAATCCCTATCTCAATCCAGGGACAAACTCAGACCTGGTGTCTGGCCACTTTCACCAAGTAGGTGAAAGACACAGTTGAGCACTTGCTCTCTCGATTGCCACGAATGACTCAGTTTTTACTCGCGAAATTTTCACTTTAATTCCGCCATCATTCTTTTCACAACGAGGTTGCATCTGCAACTAATTACATTTACCGCATTTTCTTTCCGATCACTCCGCTGCCTAATGTGGAGGGCAAAAGCCAATCCACGAGTCCTCAACTATCTCACACGCTACTAGCGCTCTGAGTCCACGGGTATCAGCTAATCCGACATCTAGGTCTATTAATAGGTCCGCAGACCACGATCCAATAGGGGCCTATAGCCCAACTAGTCCAACACTGTACCCTGGCTCTCACTAGCACACAGACCCAATCGTCATACGGGTAGATCCCTCTTAGGATTACTACCCCAATACTCCCACTAGGAGCTACAGTACCTCAATCACCACTAGCTCTACGGCCTGGTCATATCACACTCTCAGTGTACTAATAGCCTCAAGGCTCACACGTGGCATTCCACGTCCCCGGGTCATCGCTCGGACTACCGTCCCGACCAAATCTCTATCATGCCCCGCCATCAGGTCTCGGGCCGCTGTCTCTCACAGCTGACTGCGCCTGCCCACTGGGCTACAGGCCCACAGTCCACAAACATGGTCCAGGCACGGATCGTCCTAAGCGAACCCGCTATCGTCGCCACGCGACCACTATGCTCCACTGAGCGAAAACCAACTAACTAGTCGTCAATCCACGACCCGAACTCTCTATCAACTCTGGCCACACTGGGCAAAGGCTAATACGCCACCTAATCAGCTCTCTCTGGCTAAACGATACTTGTGCTCCATGAGCACCCAAACAGTTGGGCGTCCAGCGCCCCCATGCTAACTCACAAATATCCAGTGTTAAGCAACTTGCTTAAACACCCCAACGGCTCCTGTACACCTCTCCCAACTGGGTTGAGGCACCACAATAACTGTCCACCAACTCTGGTGATTAACTCGCAAATCCTGTGGTGGCAATCCTTGCCATTACACCGATCCATCAGAACGGCGCCACAAAACTCTCGCTCTTTCGAGAGGTTCTCGCATCCTGAAGCCTATTCTAGGCCTCACCAACACTACTATGCGGCAATTTAGCCACAATCAACACGCCACACGGTCACTACCGTCATCAGGGCGAACTCACGCCGCCTGGCCCGTAAATCTTTCTTGCCCTAACCCTTAGGACATTAACTTGCTTCTCGCACATAGCGATCACCATTTCTGTGAGTCGGTCTCTCACTGGACCTTACTAACCATACTTTGCCAGCAACCTAGCTGACACAAGCCTAAAACACCCTATGCTGAAGGTGTTGGCTGCGCCGACAAAAGTTCGGCGGCCACTGCCACTCTCTTTACTGTCGCCCCTACAGGCGGCGACGCCGTATACTCATACGTTGTTTGTGCAGCCTCAACTTGCTGCGCTATCAGCCACTGGAGCCTATCTATCTGCTCCAACTGTCATGCTGACGCCACTCTTAGGCGTCGAAACCTGTCTTCCTGTCGGCGGAAAATTTCCGCCGACGGCAAGAAGTCTGACCTACTGTTGGACCACTCCAACAAGTGCGGTCACCTGCTATCGCAACTCGTATACCACGTTTGACCCCGAGCCCTCTCGGGACTCGAGTCAAACAGGTGCGTTTCCCTATGTGGTGTCATCGCTACTATGCACACCACAACGAAACAACCAGCCCAAACTTAGCCATTTGAGCATCGCGCAGTCTATATACCGACAGAAAGGCTCGTCGACCCAATCATGCGAAAGTATAAGAGGGTACTCCTTTTCATCTCCAACATTACGTTGTCGGCCGCCAACGTAATATCCGAAGAATGAAAGCTCGTTGCCCTCGATCAGTCCCAACATCCTTTTTGGGAACAACAAACCCAATCAAGTACTTTCTCCACCACCCACGCACTCTCTCGTGCAAATCCCTAGGGTCTCCCTAAGGTTGCTAACCACCTAGGACTATTCCTAGGCTCTGATACCACTCTAATCTGTCACGCCCCGAGTCCGCCAATTTGTACGGTTCGGGCACGCCAACAGACCCGCCAATCGGGTAAAACCTTTTTCTACCCGAAAGGAACGGTAACATCCATAATAACACAACAAGTGTATGCGGAAGCTCAATATCAGAGTACTAAAAATCACTATAAATTTAAACTTTCATTCAATAAACTAATGCGGAAATGAAAGCATACAGGAGTGAACCATAAATTAAACTTATTACACTTTACAATTCTGAACTTGCAAATAAAATTATTACATTTCCTTTACATAATTCCTCACCATACAAGGTTCACTCAAGAAATATATAGAAAGGGATACCTCTGCTAGACCCTCTAGGTCACTATGCTGCTGGGCCCTTGCCCCTGTCGTATGCCTCGCTGTCGTCTGCATCTGATCTGTCTCGACCGCTGCATCCATTCCCGAACCTGTGGGGGGGGGTCACCCAAGGGGTGTGAGAACTTACGAGCGAGTTCCCAGTGGGTTCAACCACCGAGAGAAAGTGTCCTACACCACTTGGTCCAATGGAAGCAATAATAATAGTGTGCTAGGAAACTAAAATCCTCAACATCAATATGCAGCTATGCAATAATATATCACTACACTATCTGTGTACAACCATCGACCCAGCACTACTCTGTCTAGCCACACTAGGCTGCTAAGCACCAACTCGGCCACTATGCCGCTGTATACTGGGTTCAACTAACCCGGCCACCCTGGCCACTCTATTTTTCTTTATTCTTTAGATTCTGGTGCTTTAGTTCAAGTTAACCCTTGGAAATTCTTATCCAACGGGCCCGAGCCCGGTAGTCTTGCTACCATAAGATAAGATTTCTAAGGTTGCCGATAACACTCGCAAGTGTTACCCCGTCCTGCCGGGGGGACTTGTCATACGGGACACTGCCCGATAGGGTCACTGCCCAACTCTGACAAGAGTACTCTATCTACCAGTCATACGGGTCGCTGCCCGGGAGAGGGACCCTGTCCAACTCCTGACCGTTGTACGTTCGCCCCCGGAGGTACGCCCGTTTTATCTTTAATTTTCTTTCTTTTCTTTTTCTTTCTCTTTTATTTTAGTTCTTAGCCTCTTTGCTTTTGAACACTTGCTTTCCTTTCTTATTCGAGCTTATAGCTCCCTTTTTGCCACTGGCAAATCACTTTCTCTTTTCTTGAGCATTTAGCTCCTTGCTTTCACTTTTAGCCCTTCGAAAGTACCTCGTCCGACGGGTCACTGCCCAGGGAGTCCTGCTCCACTTGACGAGTCTCAAATTCGAAGGCGCCATTTACATTTTCTTTATGCTTTTAGCCACTTTTAGCTTGCTTTTAATCTTTGCCTTTTTGCAACTATTTTTCCTCTTATCCTAGGTCTTGCCATAAGGATAACTAGAGAGTCTCCTGGACTCTTAAACATTTCTCTTTTATTTCTTTAACTCAAATTGAAGTTAAAGTTATTATCCATTTGCCCAGACACCCTATGACCTTCTAGGGTTATATTTGATCAGCTCTTTAACCTTGGGATCTTATCCCACTTTCCTGATTCCTCATTGAATCCTAGAGTTAACTTAACTCTATTTTCCTGTTCCACTATTAACTTAGAGTTACACTGACTCTAATTCCATGTTCCACTGTTATTTTAGAATTACATTGACTCTACTTTTCTGTTTTCCCTTTCATATCTCCACACTTGATCTACTCATTTTTCCTTTCCATCCTTCTCTGATTCCTTACTGAATCCTAGAGTCAACTTGACTCTATTTTTCCTGTCTGTGAGTTTAAACTCTTCTAGCTCAACTTAGGTTCCCTTTACCTAAGTCCCATGTCATACCTGTCCTAGAGTTCCATGACTCTATGCTGACCTCTAGTTCACCTTAGGTTTTCTTTACCTAAGTTCCATGTCATACTCATCCTAGAGTTCCTTGACTCTATGTTGAACACTAGTTCTCCTTAGGTTCTCTTTACCTAAGTTCCGTGTCATATACACCCTAGAGTTTTCTGACTCTATGTTGATCACTCTATCCAGTGTCCTTAGGTTATCACCTAAGACCATGCCACTCATCCTTCCTAGGATAACTCCTAAGTTGATGTCACTCGTCAAACCCCTAAACTAGGTTTTCTCCTAGTCTTACTACCAATCAAACCCCTATACTAGGTTTTCTCCTAGTCTTACTACCAACAAGTTCTGTTCCCTTATATCACATGATTTCTAGGGTTGTACCCTAACATGATCACAGTCATCAAGTAATTACTCATTTCTACGCATGCAATTATTTTCATATCCATCATAAAAATAATATTTATCCTCTAAGTCCTTTTTGCACATGAAAATGAATTATCTCCTTTTGGCAACTGACAGTTGCATTTATCATCTGTGTCCATCTACACATACAAATTTATCCCCTATTGTGGATAAATCATAAATATCACTTTTCCTCTAAATTTCTCTACACATGCACATATATCATCTGTTATTGGCAACCAACAGTTGCTCTTTTCATCTGTGTTCCTCTAAACATGCAATCTTATTCATAATTACCTAACGCCTCTAACAGGCTACTATCATGCTTCGAATCGAAAAGCAAAGGAGCAAGGGGAGAGGTCACCCAATTTCGGCAGAATTCCCCACCTTGTAGTGTACCCAATTGCTTGTAGACACTTGCAATTGGTCTCCGCGCGATTCCACTTGTCTCCTCGAGCTTGCACGCAAAACGATGCACTTCTCTCGAGTCTGCACGCAAAACGGTGCACGTCCACCAAACCTGCACGCAAAACGATGCACGTCACTAAAAACTCGCACGCAAAACGGTGCGCGTCATTTTAGTCTGCACGCAAAACGGTGCGCGTTAAATCAACCGGCACGCAAAACGGTGCACGTACCTCGAATCTGCACGCAAAACGGTGCACGGTCTACTGTAGGGTTGCACGTAAAACGGTGCACGTTTTTCTAACCCTGTACGAAAAACGATGTATAATATTAGAGAGTGCACGCAAAACGATGCGCGACAACACAACCGGCACGCAAAACGATGCACGTACCTCAAATCTGCACGCAAAACGGTGCACGTCTTTCTAACCCTGCACGAGAAACGATGCATAATATTAGGATCTGCACGCAAAACGATGCGCGACAACACGATCGGCACGCAAAACGGTGCACGTACCTCAAATCTGCACGCAAAACGGTGCACGCTAACTGTAGTTGCACGCAAAACGGTGCATATTTTTCTATCCTGCACGAAAATCGATGTATAATATTATAAACTGCACGCAAAACGGTGCGCGATAAAATGATCTGCACGCAAAACGGTGCACGCTTAACTGTAAAGTTGCACGCAAAACGGTGCATATTTTTCTATCCCTGCACGAAAAATGATGTATAATATTAGAAACTGCACGCAAAACGGTGCGCGACAGCAAAATTGCACGCAAAACGGAGCACGTACCTCGGGTTGGCACGCAAAACGGTGCACTTTCCTTTTTCAACGTTGCACGCAAAACGGTGTATGTTTTCCGAGTTTGCGTCCAAAACTGCGCATTTTTTTCGAATCCGCACGCAAAACGGTGCGCAACAACACGTGGCACGCAAAACGAGACGCGCCAAAAATGCCTGCGACAGTTCGGGCAGCAACGGTACAGTAAACTCGGTCCGCACGCACATGGGCATGGGGTCAAATCCAAAATCCAAAAGAAAATTTCAAAACTGTGCCAAAAATACCGCAAAAATAACGTGGGACCTACCTCGACAGTGCCGCGTCGCCCATCTAATTTTTGGAACACTTTGCGCGCTCCACGAGGTCGCCCACGTTGCATCTCACGAAACCTCCCTCTCTCTCTCTCTCTCTCTCTCTCTCTCTCTCTCTCTCTTGGTGCTCGGTTAGAGAAGAAATGGGAAGAAGGAGATGGGTGCACGGAGGAGAAGGAAGGAAGAAAAGAAAAAGAAGAGAAGGAAGAGGGAGGTTTGTTGGACCCGGTCCACGGAGCCCTCCAATAGGGAACCGCCACATGTGGCGGTCCATTTAAATTTGAAATTCAAATTTCCCTCTCAAGCAGCCTCCTGCGCCATGCGCCAGGCGGGCGCGACACCCGCGCAGCTGGGTGCTGCCACGTGGCGCAACGCGCGATCCTGGAAATCCGTTTTTGCTCGTTTTCTGTCCATTTTTCGTCCGTTTCCGTCCAAATTTGACAGGCGGGTTCGTTTCAGCTAATTTATCACAGAAAAATTTAAATTTTCACTTTGGGCCATTTTGGGCCACCAAAAGCCTCGCTGTATCCAAAATCATTGGCGGACCCCGTTCTCGCAATCCGGGTATCCGATCAACACGAAATTTTTACTGTGACCTTAAAACATAATTACGAAGCTCCCATAATTTTCTCAGAATTTTTCGACACTGTTGGCGGAGCCCGTTCTCACTATCCGGCATCCGATCAACGCGAAACTTTTTCTGTGGCCTTAAAACATATTTACGGGGCTCCCGTAATTTTCTCGGAATTTTCCGACACTGTGAATTTTCCACTAAAAATCTGGGCCCCCTTTCTTCAATAAATTTTTAGATCTCTCCATTTTAACCCGAATTGGGCCCAACTCGCGTCCAAATGTTCCTTACTTCCCCAACTTTCATAACACTAGTATTTCATACCACCTTTATTTACATTTATTTATGTGCCGAAAATTCGGTACATTACATTCTACCCCCCTTAAAATAAGTTTCGTCCTCGAAACTTGAATCACATCTCGACTCCTACTTGATCGAGAGGGAGGAATCTTGCCCTCACTACTGGGCTCACTGTATATCGTGACCGGCATCAAACTGCCTGCTCGCCGGACTACACGAGCAACTCATTCATGAATCCCTATCTCAATCCAGGGACAAACTCAGACCTGGTGTCTGGCCACTTTCACCAAGTAGGTGAAAGACACAGTTGAGCACTTGCTCTCTCAATTGCCACGAATGACTCAGTTTTTACTTGCGAAATTTTCACTTTAATTCCGCCATCATTCTTTTCACAACGAGGTTGCGTCTGCAACTAATTACATTTACCGCATTTTCGGTCGCTCCGCTGTCTAATGTGGTGGGCAAAGCCAATCCACGAGTCCTCAACTATCTCACACGCTACTAGCGCTCTAAGTCCACGGGTTATCAGCTAACCCGATATCTCGGACTACTAATAGGTCCACAGACCACGATCCAATAGGGGCCTATAGCCCAACTAGTCCAACACTGTACAATGGCTCTCACTAGCACACAGACCCAATCTTCATGCGGGTAGATCCCCTCTTAGGATTACTACCCCAATACTCCCACAGGAGCTACAGTACCTCAATCACCACTAACTCTACGGCCTGGTCATACCACACTCTCAGTGTACTAATAGCCTCAAGGCTCACACGTGGCATTCCACGTCCCCGGGTCATCGTTCGGACTACCGTCCCGACCAAATCTCTATCATGCCCCGCCATCAGGTCTCGGGCCGCTGTCTCTCACAGCTGACTGCGCCTGCCCACTGGGCTACAGGCCACAGTCCACAAACATGGTCCAGGCACGGATCGTCCTAACGCGAACCCGCAATCGTCGCCACGCGACCACTATGCTCCACTGAGCGAAAACTAACTAACTAGTCGTCAATCCACAATCCGAACTCTGTATCGACTCTGGCCACACAGGGCAAAGGCTAACGTGTCACCTAATCAGCTCTCTCTGGCTAAACAACACTTGTGCTCCATGAGCACCCAAACAGTTGGGCATCCAGCGCCCCCATGCTAACTCACAAATATTCAGTGCTAAGCGATTTGCTTAAGCACCCCAACGGCTCTTGTGCAACTCTCCCAACTGGGTCGAGGCACCACAATAACTATCCACCAACTCTGGTGATTAACTCGCAAATCCTGTGGTGGCAATCCTTGCCATTACACCGATCCATCAGAACGGCGCCACAAAACTCTCGCTCTTTCGAGAGGTTCTCGCATCCTGAAGCCTATTCTAGGCCTCACCAACACTACTACGTGGCAACCTAGCCACAATCAACACGCCAGACGGTCACTACCGTCATCAGGGCGAACTCACGCCGCCAGGCCCGTAAATCTTTCTTGCCCTAACCCTTAGGACATTAACTTGCTTCTCGACATAGCGATCACCATTTCTCGTGAGTCGGTCTCTCACTGGACCTTACTAACCATACTTTGCCAGCAACCTAGCTGACACAAGCCTACAACACCCCATGCTGAAGGTGTTGGCTGCGCCGACAAAAGTTCGGCGGCCACTGCCACTCTCTTTACTGTCGCCCCTACAGGCGGCGACGCCGTATACTCATACGTTGTTTGTGCAGCCTCAACTTGCTGCGCTATCAGCCACTGGAGCCTATCTATCTGCTCCAACTGTCATGCTGACGCTACTCTTAGGCGTCGAAACCTGTCTTCCTGTCGGCGGAAAATTTCCGCCGACGGCAAGAAGTCTGACCTACTGTTGGACCACTCCAACAAGTGCGGTCACCTGCTATCGCAACTCGTATACCACGTTTGACCCCGAGCCCTCTCGGGACTCGAGTCAAACAGGTGCGTTTCCCTATGTGGTGTCATCACTACTATGCACACCACAACGAAACAACCAGCCCAAACTTAGCCATTTGAGCATCGCGCAGTCTATATACCGACAAAAAGGCTCGTCGACCCAATCATGCGAAAGTATAAGAGGGTACTCCTTTTCATCTCCAACATTACGTTGTCGGCCGCCCAACGTAATATTCGAAGAATGAAAGCTCGTTGCCCTCGATCAGTCCCAACATCCTTTTTGGGAACAACAAAACCAATCAAGTACTTTCGCCACCACCCACGCACTCTCTCGTGCTAATCCCTAGGGTCTCCCTATGGTTGCTAACCACCTAGGACTATTCCTAGGCTCTGATACCACTCTAATCTGTCACGCCCCGAGTCCGCCAATTTGTACGGTTCGGGCACGCCAACAGACCCGCCAATCGGGTAAAACCTTTTTCTACCCGAAAGGAACGGTAACATCCATAATAACACAACAAGTGTATGCGGAAGCTCAATATCAGAGTACTAAAAATCACTATAAATTTAAAACTTTCATTCAATAACTAATGCGGAAATGAAAGCATACAGGAGTGAACCATAAATTAAACTTATTACACTTTACAATTCTGAACTTGCAAATAAATTATTACATTTCCTTTACATAATTCCTCACCATACAAGGTTCACTCAAGAAATATATAGAAAGGGATACCTCTGCTAGACCCTCTAGGTCACTATGCTGCTGGGCCCTTGCCCCTGTCGTATGCCTCGCTGTCGTCTGCATCTGATCTGTCTCGACCGCTGCATCCATTCCCGAACCTGTGGGGGGGAGTCACCCAAGGGGTGTGAGAACTTACGAGCGAGTTCCCAGTGGGTTCAACCACCGAGAGAAAGTGTCCTACACCACTTGGTCCAATGGAAGCAATAATAATAGTGTGCTAGGAAACTAAAATCCTCAACATCAATATGCAGCTATGCAATAATATATCACTACACTATCTGTGTACAACCATCGACCCAGCACTACTCTGTCTAGCCACACTAGGCTGCTAAGCACCAACTCGGCCACTATGCCGCTGTATACTGGGTTCAACTAACCCGGCCACCCTGGCCACTCTATTTTTCTTTATTTTTTAGATTCTGGTGCTTTAGTTCAAGTTAACCCTTGGAAATTCTTATCCAACGGGCCCGAGCCCGGTAGTCTTGCTACCATAAGATAAGATTTCTAAGGTTGCCGATAACACTCGCAAGTGTTACCCCGTCCTGCCGGGGGGACTTGTCATACGGGACACTGCCCGATAGGGTCACTGCCCAACTCTGACAAGAGTACTCTATCTACCAGTCATACGGGTCGCTGCCCGGGAGAGGGACCCTGTCCAACTCCTGACCGTTGTACGTTCGCCCCCGGAGGTACGCCCGTTTTATCTTTAATTTTCTTTCTTTTCTTTTTTTTTTCTCTTTTTATTTTAGTTCTTAGCCTCTTTGCTTTTGAACACTTGCTTTCCTTTCTTATTCGAGCTTATAGCTCCCTTTTTGCCACTGGCAATTCACTTTCTCTTTTCTTCGAGCATTTAGCTCCTTGCTTTCACTTTTAGCCCTTCGAAAGTACCTCGTCCGACGGGTCACTGCCCAGGGAGTCCTGCTCCACTTGACGAGTCTCAAATTCGAAGGCGTCATTAATTTTCTTTATTCTTTTATCCACTTTTTGTCTTGCTTATTAACCTTTGCCTTTCTTGCAATTATTTTTCCTCTTATCCTAGGTCTTGCCACACGGGTAACTAGAGAGTCACCTGGACTCTTAAACATTTCTCTTTTATTTCTTTAACTCAAATTGAAGTTAAAGTTATTATCCATTTGCCCAGACACCCTATGACCTTCTAGGGTTATATTTGATCAGCTTATTAACCTTGGGATCTTATCCCACTTTCCTGATTCCTCATTGAATCCTAGAGTTAACTTAACTCTATTTTCCTGTTCCACTATTAACTTAGAGTTACACTGACTCTAATTCCATGTTCCGCTGTTATTTTAGAATTACATTGACTCTGCTTTTCTGTTTTCCCTTTCATATCTCCACACTTGATCCCCCTTTCCATCCTCCTGATTCCTTACTGAATCCTAGAGTCAACTTGACTCTATTTTTCCTGTCTGTGAGTTTAAACTTTTCTAGCTCAACTTAGGTTCCCTTTACCTAAGTCCCATGTCATACCTGTCCTAGAGTTCCATGACTCTATGCTGACCTCTAGTTCACCTTAGGTTTCCTTTACCTAAGTTCCATGTCATACTCATCCTAGAGTTCCTTGACTCTATGTTGAACACTAGTTCTCCTTAGGTTCTCTTTACCTAAGTTCCGTGTCATATACACCCTAGAGTTTTCTGACTCTATGTTGATCACTCTATCCAGTGTCCTTAGGTTATCACCTAAGACCATGCCACTCATCCTTCCTAGGATAACTCCTAAGTTGATGTCACTCGTCAAACCCCTAAACTAGGTTTTCTCCTAGTCTTACTACCAATCAAACCCCTATACTAGGTTTTCTCCTAGTCTTACTACCAACAAGTTCTGTTCACTTATATCACATGATTTCTAGGGTTGTACCCTAACATGATCACAGTCATCAAGTAATTACTCATTTCTACGCATGCAATTATTTTCATATCCATCATAAAAATAATATTTATCCTCTAAGTCCTTTTTGCACATGAAAATGAATTATCTCCTTTTGGCAAATAACAGTTGCATTTATCATCTGTGTCCATCTACACATACAAATTTATCCCCTATTGTGGATAAATCATAAATATCACTTTTCCTCTAAATTTCTCTACACATGCACATATATCATCTGTTATTGGCAACCAACAGTTGCTCTTTTCATCTGTGTTCCTCTAAACATGCAATCTTATTCATAATTACCTAACGCCTCTAACAGGCTACTATCATGCTTCGAATCGAAAAGCAAAGGAGCAAGGGGAGAGGTCACCCAATTTCGGCAGAATTCCCCACCTTGTAGTGTACCCAATTGCTTGTAGACACTTGCAATTGGTCTCCGCGCGATTCCACTTGTCTCCTCGAGCTTGCACGCAAAACGATGCACTTCTCTCGAGTCTGCACGCAAAACGGTGCACGTCCTCCAAACCTGCACGCAAAACGGTGCACGTCACTAAAACTCGCACGCAAAACGGTGCACGTCATTTCAGCCTGCACGCAAAACGGTGCGCGTGAACTCAACCTGCACGCAAAACGGTGCACGTACCTCAAATCTGCACGCAAAACGGTGCACGCTTTACTGTAGGGTTGCACGCAAAACGGTGCACGTTTTTCTAGCCCTGCACGAAAAATGATGTATAATATTAGAGACTGCACGCAAAACGGTGCGCGATAAAACAATCTGCACGCAAAACGGTGCACGTAACTGTAAAGTTGCACGCAAAACGGTGCACATTTTTCTATCCCTGCACGAAAAACGATGCATAATATTAGGATCGGCACGCAAAACGATGCGCGACAACGATCGCACGCAAAACTGCACGATCAAATGCACGCAAAACGGTGCAAGCTTAACTGTAAAGTTGCACGCAAATCGGTGCATATTTTTCTATCCCTGCACGAAAAACGATGTATGATATTATAAACTGCACGCAAAACGGTGCGCGATAAAATTATCTGCACGCAAAACGGTGCACACTTAACTGTAAAGTTGCACGCAAAATGGTGCATATTTTTCTATCCCTGCAGGAAAAACGATATATAATATTAGAAACTGCACGCAAAACGGTGAATATTTTTCTATCACTGTACGAAAAACGATGTATAATATTATAAACTACACGCAAAACTGTGCGCGATAATATAAGTTGCACGCGAAACGGAGCACATACCTCGATTTGGCACGCAAAACGGTGCACTTTCCTTTTCCAACGTTGCACGCAAAACGGTGCACGTTTTTCGAGTTTGCGCCCAAAACTACGCATTTTTGCCGAATCCGCACGCAAAACGGCACGGAGTCAAATTTAATGTCCAAAAATGAACTCTACAAATTGTGCCCAAAAATACAGAAAAATAACGTTACCTCGTAAGTCGCGCTGCCCATCGGCTTTTGGAAACGCCTCGCGCGCTCCACGAGGTTTACGGCGCACTCACGCCCCACGAAATCGCCCATTTTTCTCTCTCTCTCTCTTGTTCGTGCTCGGGTAGAGAAGAAATGGTAGAAGGAGGGGAGAGTCTGCGGGGAGAAGGAAGAAGAAGAAGAGAAAAAGAAAGGAAAAAAAAAAAGGAGAGGGGGTGGTGTAGACCCGGTCCACGGGGCCACCAATGGGGAGCCGCCGTGTGGCAGTCCACCACACAAGGGGGCGCGCACCAGGTCCAGGCGGCGCCCCCCACGCTACGTGGCGCGCGCCCCCGCGCCCTGTTGCGCGCCAGCTGTGCGCGTGGCGCAACGCGCCCCGCCTCTGGAAATCCTTTTTGTCTCGTTTTCTGTCCGTTTTTTGTCCGTTTCCGTCCAAATTTGACAGGCGGGTTCGTTTCAGCTAAATTTATCACAGAAAAATTTAAATTTTCACTTTGGGCCATTTTTTGGCCCCAAAAGCCTCGCTGTATCCCAAATCATTGGCGGACCCCGTTCTCGCAAACCGGGTATCCGATCCACGCGAAATTTTTACTGTCGCCTTAAAACATAATTACGAAGCTCCCATAATTTTCTCAGAATTTTTCGACACTGTTGGCGGAGCCCGTTCTCACTATCAGGCATCCAATCAACGCGAAACTTTTTCTGTGGTCTTAAAACATATTTACGGGGCTCCCGTAATTTTCTCGGAATTTTATGACACTGTGAATTTTTTACTAAAAATCTGGGCCCCCTTTCTCCAATAAATTTTTAAATCTCTCCATTTTAACCCGAATTGGGCCCAACTCGCGTCCAAATGTTCCTTACTTCCCCAACTTTCATAACACTAGTATTTCGTACCACCTTTATTTACATTTATTTATGTGCCAAAATTTCGGTACATTACAGAGATAGCGACAATTTTGACCTCAACAACGCCTAGACCCAATAGGTTCACAGAGAGAGAGAGAGGCCTAGACCCAATAGGTTCAGAGAGAGAGAGAGAGAGAGAGAGAGAGAGAGAGAGGAGCTTTGTGTTGAAAATTTGGAAGCAGTTGAAAAATAAGTGAATTTTCTTATAAAAAAAGTCCTCTTTATTATTATTATTATTATTATTATTATTGAGTGTACGGTAACAATCAAGTTTTTCGTTTCGTTTATTATTATCATTATTATTATTATTATTATTGAAAATGATCTCAACTAAAACTAAGAAGGTAATTAGATTTCAAATTTTAAATTTTAAATTTTAAATATCAATCATCAAATTTTTAACCAACAGATACAATCACGTCATCCGTGCATGGTCTCAATTAACTACTCTAAGCAGTATCTCTTACTTCTACATAAAAGGTAATCTACCTTGCTTTCACTTTTATTCTTTTTATCCTTCTTCTTTGTAATGTTCATTTACATAATTTAATAAAAGTTACACCAACATCATGTGTTGAAATCCAAATGCATAACACAAGAATAGGCACACACTGTTATTTTGCCACATTTTTATCACTCTAAAAGTAAAAAAGATGGTGCTATTAAATTACTAATAGTGTCCATTTTTATATTTAGTAACTAAATATGCTCATGCTCAGTAAATTCTGCCTGCCATATTAAATAGAGCTATATCGACTAGTCCCTTCACCAAGTGAAATCCGGTCGCGGTAGTATAACGATCTACAATAAAATATTACTCATTACATATTAATATTTTTAACTCGTTAGTTATTTAGTATTCTAAACCATTCTAGATGAGTTGAAGTGTAATGCCATATCCATTGTTTGAGCTTCATTGTTATGATGTCCCCTATCATAATTCATCGACTTGGAAACCAACGCACCTTAATCTACGTTCAATAACACTAAAACAACTAAGATAGGTAGAGTTTTGGTCAATGTAACCCCTCGATCCCTTAGATATTTCTTTAACACTGTTTGGTGAGTACTCCGGGAAGAAAAAGTTCCACGTAACTCGATCGGTGGCATCATCCTGAGATATTCGTTGTCGCATCACTATATCAACTGAAAAAAGCAACTCATCAGAACCGTCCGATTAGATCATCACAGTGAGATATTAGATGGGACAAATTGCACTTCTAGCCCCTGAACTCTTACTCAAGTTTCTTTTAGTCCACAAGCTTTTAAAATTAATATCAGTACTTTTGAAAATACTTTATTTTAATATATAATTGGATGGAAAAATTATTACCTGTACCTCGGTCGAATGTCCGTGCACTATTTCATATTTTTAATTTAATGAGTTACTTTATAAGTTTGAGAAAAAAAAAAAACCACTATCTCATTTATTAGTGATATCTTGAAACAAAATTAATAGTCCGTAAATGCATACGGATGTATAAGTATAAGCAATTAATTATTATTTTTATAGAAATTTATTAATTTATCTGAACTACAAAATATTTTAATTTACCTGTCTATTTTTTTTTAAAAAAATTAGCTTACTATAATTAGTCTTTCAAGTATTTTAATTTTAACTCTACAAAATTTGTATGCTTTACTTGTTTAATTAAAAAGTAGCTCTATAAATTATGTAAGATTCTTTGATTAAGCCTGAAAAACTAAACTGCAGTATCTAAATTTCAAAATAAAAAAAAATTTGTCAAAAAATTTAAATCTAATAAATCAAAAGGTGGAGTAGTGAAATCAAAATTTTAACCTTTTTTTTTTTTTTTTTTTTTTTTTTTTTTTTATTGCTGCCAACCAAAATTTGTAAATTTAAAAATTTTATGGATAGAGTTGAAAATGGAGAAAAGTTTAGGAGCCCGCGGCGCAATTTTTCCATACTTGATGGTAACCCGTGAGCTTCCACGCAACAAAAAGCCCGCTCACGAGCGGAATACGAACAAACGCGACCCCACGCGCACATGCTCTCTTTTTCTCTCCCCCTCTTTTCGCTATAAAATCATTGGCCAAATAAATTCTGAATCATTGGCTAAGTAAATTAGCTGCAGCTTCTTGAGGATATAGGGCAAAATTCTAAAGCAGCAGGAGGAGATGTTGAAGCCGGCAGGCATCATCATCATCTTCTTCTTCTTCCATGCGCTCTTCCTGGCGGCCGTCCCTGTGCGCGCGCTCAACGTCGGCGTCCAGTCTGTTAGCCCCCGCGGCGACTCCGTGGTCTGGACTAACCAAGAAGCTCCTCAGTTTTTCTATTTTTTTTCTCTGTTGATTTTGAGATTCTGGCCTAGTTTGGAACTTTGGAAGATCCAAAATGTTTTCACAGCGCTTCCAATTTTTCGTCCTTTTACGCTATAAAATTACATAACAACGGTCAGCAAAAAAAAAAAAAAGTACGTTTTTTTGGATCTTCCAAAATGTAAAATAGACCTCCAATCAACCCTTCTTTTTCTTTTTTGTTTTTTTTTCCAATTTCTATATATATATATATTTTTTTACAGAGTAAGCAGGAGTGTAGCCGGAAATGCGAGTCCGAGGACTGCACAGGTATGTAGATTAATTAGTGTCTTATATATTTAATTGAAATTATGAGTTGTGCTGCTCCAAAGAATAAATAATTGTAGAATTTAGATAAGAAAATATATATCACTTGCAATTTTTCTTTTAAAAAAGAACAATTTCATACTTGTTAGGAAGTTATTGGTTCAGTATAAGCTCGCGTCAGTTGATAAATATGACATATCTAATAAAACCAGTTCAGCTCAAAAATTTAATCCTATCAAATCTGAGCCTATATATATATACATACATACATGTATACATATGTACGTATGTATGGAGGATGTCGAAATTGATATATTCAGAACAAATTTTATTCATGTCAAAGCAAATGATAATATATATCAAAAGTTGCTCCGGATATGTCATTTCTCGCAGGATACTGCCGAATGCAGTGTATGAGAGTTTGAGTTTAATTTTGGACTGATGCGTGTACTCTTTTGGGGTTGGTGGGTGGGTTGGTGGGGGTGGGGGTGGGTTGGGTGAAATGATAATAAATGAAATGAAAATGTTTGTATGTGAAGTGCCTCCGTTCTTGAGGTATGGGAAGTACTGCGGGATACTGTACAGTGGGTGCCCCGGTGAGAAGCCATGTGACGCCCTCGACGCCTGCTGCATGATCCACGACGCCTGCGTCCAAGCCCACAACAGTATATAACTTATTCCCTCTGTCTCTCTCTTTCTCTTGACTCCTTTCGTATCATTTAATTAACTTGATTTAACTAAAGAATGATAAATAAAGGGGTAATTTTTATATACCCCTAAAAATTTTCCTGTTTTCAGATTTAACTCTCTTAGAAGGCTAATATTAAAACTACCCTTCTTACGTTCCAACTTTTTTCCAAAATACCCCTGAAGTTAAACTCGGTTAGAGTACCGTTTGGAACTGCCGTTATCTGTGTGTAATTACTATTTTGCCCTTTCAAATAAACCCTAAATCCTAAACCCTAAAACCCTAAACCCCTAAACCCTAAAACCCTAAACCCTAAACCCTAAATCCTAAACCCTAAAACCCTAAACCCCTAAACCCTAAAACCCTAAACCCTAAACCCTAAAACCCTAAAAAACCTTAAACCCTAAACCCTAAAACCCTAAACCCTAAACCCTAGAACCCTAAAAAACCCTAAACCCTAAACCCTAAAACCTAAACCCTAAAACCCTAAAAAATCCTAAACCCTAAACCTAAACCCTAAACCCGGACAAAATAGGTATATCTGATAGTTTTCAACTCCGATTATTATTTAACTCTATTTTAACCCTAGTTAACTTAACAAAGGAAAACGGTAGGGGTACTTTTAATAACGGTGGAACGTATGAAGGGTATATTGGAAAGAAAAAAATAAGAGGGATAAATCAGATATTTCTTCATATTTCAGGGTTACACAGGCAATTATTCCATAAATAAATATATGAAAGGCTAAATTATATAAGTTGAGTTAGTATACTATTGATTAATAGTATACAAATAATGTTAATTGCTATTAATTTTTTTATCCTTGAATTATTACTATAAATTCTAAATATTAATTAATGGTCAAAAAGTTAATACGAGACACTATTTCTATACTATCAATAATATTCTAGCTCCACTTAAATTATACTTCATTCCCAAATTATTAGTTAAGGCGCTTAATGTTTTGGTCCTCAACTTTAATTTGCTGTAATTTCTGATTCGAACTTTCTAAATTCCTACAGTCAAATTATGCAACCTAATTTAGTTGATTAAATATTAATATGTCACTAATATGAAAGTGATGTAGCAGTAGTACAAATGATGACCTGATAATAATTAAGATACTATGCCACTTTTATATCAGCGATATGTTAATATTTAGATAATTAAATTAGATTGTGAGATTTAATTATAATAATTTAAAAAATTTAAGCCAAATATTATTATAACAAATTAAAGTATAAAAACTAAAATGTAATGCTCCTCATAGTTTGCCGTAGCCAATATATATATAAAGTTAATTACTCAAATTATGTTGTATTTGAAGATAAATATTTAAATATTAAAATTTCAATTCTTGTAGAATATCTGCTACTTAATAAAATATTTTAAAATTGATTAACAAAAAAATGTTAAATTTCAATATATTTTAGATTACATAGTAAAAAGAAAATTGTTAAATATGAGTTATCTATTTCAAATTGCGTTATAGTTTAGGTAAGGTTCATAGCTTTTTACCTAAGATATCAAACTGCTAATTTTGGATCTACATTTTTTGTCTAGTGAATTATACTCGCTTTTATCTGTAGATCATTTACAACGTTGTACCACACATAATAGATTTAAATTTAAATTTTGAGGTAAACAGTCTCTTTACTTTATATATAGACTATGTCGTTATACATCACATCCAACGTTTTTTTTTTTTTTTCTTTTGAGGCATCACATCCAACGTTGAAAATTTAGATTCTATGGTTTCGGATTGAAAAGGATTGGGCTATTCCTGACGAATGTGATGGCCTGGTCCGGAAATTTCTTATTTTTTTTTAGTTTAGTTGGTGGATAAGGCTTAAATAATGACTATAAATAAGACCCATATTTGGTAATTGCTTTGGTTAAACTTCCCAAAAAGAATTAGTTCGGTTAATTAATAGGCTATGTATGATTATGCTTAGTTCATTTTTAACAATCTTATTATACCATATTGGCTCTTTTGCCTATATGGGAGGGAGCGCTTACCAATATTTTCCTTAAGATCCCTTTATTTTATTGTTATTATTCTTTCTAGGGTTAATCTCAATTTTTGTTTTTAAAATTTGATCTGGATTTTAATTATGTAGTCATTTAGTTTTGTATTCATAGTTTCACTTGTAACCACTTGCTCCCCAAATTTTGTTCTGCACAATATTTAAGCATTTTATTTAAATCTACCATTTAGAAGAGTGTCACATATATCAACACCATTTACTAGACTTTGCTATTGTCGTATCCCAATAGTTCCACATCGGATAAAAGTGTGGATTTATTTTGATATATATAAGACATGAACACTAGTAATTATAACTGGAGTTAAGCATTTTGGGCTGTAGTGTAGACCCAACGAGTTATTATTATTAGTAGGTCGGATCATTACAGCTATTATAAAACTGACTCTATTTTTTGAAAAGTTTAATATCTAAAACTCTCAAACAAATTTAAAACCGGGCTCAATCTTTGGGGTGTACTATCAGGGCTTGAACGGTAATTCAGATTCAAAAACAGCTCAAAATTTACTTGCTAAATTTGTAATACTCCCTGTTAAAGGACTATTATAAACTTATTATAATTATTAATTCCTATCCTTGAAAAGAAAAAATAAAAACTAGGGTTATGAATAATATATGGTTGGTTGCAATATATAGTAGCTGCACAAAGTGACTGTACTTGATTAGTAGTATATATATACCTACAAAAACACAAGCTCTTTATACAAGGGATATGTTGTCTTTTCATTATATATATACCTACAAAAACACAAGCTCTTTATACAAGGGATATGTTGTCTTTTAAATATAACTGCTGTGGGGTACCTGGTGACCCAGGTTGGAACAATATTTATTTCAGAGGTGAGGTAAGCCAAATTTAAGCCACATCACTTTGTATGTGCTAGTGTTAAGAGAGCAAAATATAATGCTTGATCACAATTACTCTAATAATTACTTGAAGATGCATACTGTGCACAACATTTTACTAATGTGGGTAACTACGAATTATGGATCGCAGATGATTATTTAAGTACCGGGTGCAATGAGAACCTACTCAATTGCTTGGCGAAGGTGAAGGCGGGGGGACAAACATTTAGAGGTAATAAGTGCATGATAGAGGAGGTGGTGGACGTGATTACGCTCGTCATCGAAGCTGCGGTGTTGGCCGGAAGAGTCCTTCACAAACCGTAGTCCATAGTAAAGAGAAGAGTGAAAAGAGGGACATCAAGAAATTGAGTAGCAGGTGGAAAAGAACCACATGTGGTATTTAATTGGACACGGCTCCATGGTTGTTTGTTATTCTCAATTGACTAAGTGATTAACATATATATTCCTAATGTATCAATCATGGTAATAGTTGATTACTGACAATCAAGATGATTTGTTATATGAAACGATAACGTTATAGAAAGTGCGAAACACAAAAGTTCAAGTGTTTAATTTGGTCATTACTACTGCGAAAAGAATTGAGTTGGGACTTGTTCCTCTTTCCAATTTTATCCATGCTTCTGTGTCTTTTGATTCATTTGCTCAAAGTAACAAAATCTAATCAATCTGATAGCAACCAATGATCCACTGTACGTAGTTTAAGTCGAACGACTAATACTTGTATATCTGTCACTCTTTAAATCAAATTAATTTTACTCTTGCATCTATTAGTACATAAAACATGTGATCGATAATACAACGCGTGAAAAAAAAAGAAAAAGAGTACGGCCCCACTACTCGTCTTTTGCTATCGATCTCGAAACTATCTCTATCTCACCCTGATTTCCTGCCCCTCCCACCAAATAAGTAACTAAAAATGATTCCGATCTATAGCCGATAATTTGAAGAGAAGAACATGGAATATACTTGAGGGATTAGCATCTAGTTAGCTTGCTAGTTAGGCCTTTTTGGCTCGGCGATAAAACGAGATTAACAAAAGTTATCTCCGTTGTTCCACCAAATAGAATATTTTTTGGCCGGAATAAAATATTTCAGTCAAATTTAGCTATTTTCGGTTATTGTAGAATAGTTTGCAATAAACTTTTCTACTCTTTTGGTGGAATAATACTATTCTAAATTTTAATTTCAAGATTTATTAATATTATAAATTAAATTAAAGTAAATTATATAGACATAATATATTATATATTGAACCAGGCTAGAGTATATTAATAACACCAAGTCATTAATGCTATTAAGTTTTCCGCCATTAGATGAAAAAATATGCAGTTAGGATGGTAGTGATCCTCTAAAATTTAATAGATGGTTGGTCGAATAATATGATCTAAGGGTTAGAAATGGTTAAAGAGATAGATCTTACGGTAGAAATTTAATAGCACAAAGTGTTTGATATTATTAATGTTAGAGATAATGCTAATTAGTTAGAATTAGATTATCTAAGATTTTTGGTTGGTTAAATTTTGATAAAGATAAATCTAATTAGATAGGATATCTAATTGGAATAGGATTTTGTATAATAATCTATAAATAGATAGGTCGGGCTATTATGATTGTTAATGAAGCCGGTGTCGCATTAATTAATTAGTGAGGCCAAAGAAAGACGTGTGGGCATGAAGTTATTTTTTCAATAAAGGCGAGTTTAGTTTGCTTCCACCAAAACGTACCATATTCTTTATTATTTTTTCTCTTCTCTTTTCCATTCTATTTTTGTGGAGATTTCTATATACCATAACAAGTATATAGAAAATATTTGGAGGCCCATCACCGTAACAAGTGGTATCAGAGCCTTGTTTTCAAGAGAAGAAGATACCGATGGCATTTAACAGTGCCAATGGAGTTGCACAAGGATTCCCAATATTCAAAGGAGACAATTATGATTTTTGGTGCGTGAAGATGCGGACGTTGCTGCGATCCCAAGATCTATGGGATTTTGTTGAAAAAGGATGTAAGGAAGCAACTGGAGAGAATCTGAAAAAAGATGCGAAAGCGCTTTTCTTTATTCAACAATCTATTGACGACTCAATATTTTCCCACATTGCCGGCGCTACCCGATCGAAAGAAGCATGGGATATATTACAAAAGGAATATCAAGGTAACGAAAAGGTACTCAGAATAAAAATTCAAACTTTAAAAAGAAAATTTGAGACTTCATTTATGGAAGAAAAAGAAAATATTCATACCTTTTATTCTAGAGTTATGGAATTAGTTATCTTGATGCGTACCTATGGTGAAGAAATTTCTGATCAAACAGTAGTTGAAAAAATTTTAAGAAGTTTGACGAAAAAATTCGGTGATGTAGTTTCTGCTATAGAAGAAGCAAAAGATTTATCTAAATTGTCTTGTAGCGAACTTCTTGGTTCTCTCTTAGCACATGAGGAACGAAAAGATAGAACAGAAAATTTTTCTGAGCATGCTTTTCAAAGCGAATCGAAAGGCAATGAAAAAGATAAAGCAGATACTTCTAATCGCCAAGCTTCAGCATCTGGAGACCATGGTAGAGGTCGTGGTCGTGGTCGTGGCCGTGGTAGAGGTCGCGGCGGTAGATCGGGTGGATACAATAACAGAAACGGTGAAGGATCAAGTAATCAAAATCAGAGAACCTACAGAGGTAATGATCAGCCCCATAATTATAAAAATATTCAATGTTATTATTGTAAGAAATTTGGCCATATCGAGCGATTTTGTCGATTGAAACAACAAAACGCTAATTTTGCTCAAGGAAATAATGAAAACGATAATGTACTTTTTGCATGTCGTTCATCAGAAAAAGCTGCTAACAGTATTTGGTATGTCGATAGTGGTTGTAGCAGTCACATGACAGGAAAAGAAGAGAACTTTATTAATTTGGATAAATCTGTTAAAGGCCGAGTGACGATGGGTGATGGCTATGTTCAGGACGTGCATGGAAGAGGTACAATTGAGGCAAATATTTCAGGAATTCAAAAAATAAATAATGTTTTATATGTTCCTGGTTTGAATTCCAATCTTTTTAGTGTGGGCCAATTTTTGAAAGAAGGTTATTCGCTTATTTTTGAAGATTCTAAGTGCACTATTTATAAAGATAAATATAAAAGGGATTTATTTTTTGAAGTTCCGATGACAGAAAATAAAGTTTTTCCTGTTCATGTTGCAATGAAAGTAGTGCTAGATGATGATTGGTTATGGCACTATAGATATGGTCACTTGAGTTTTAAGGGGCTTGATTTATTACATAAAAAGAATATGGTTGATGGTTTGCCTTTGGTGCATAATAATGGTTCTGTATGTGAAAGTTGTGTGTTAGGAAAGCATCACAGAGACTCTTTTCCAAGAAACAGCAATTGGAGAGCCAAAGAACCACTAGAATTGATACATGCTGATGTTTGTGGGCCGATGCAGACACCGTCGCTCAGCAGCAATTATTATTTTGTGGTTTTCGTGGATGACTACAGTCGGATGACTTGGATTTATTTTATTAAAAATAAATCCGAAGCCTTTGATGTTTTTCGAAAATTTAAAAACTTGGTCGAAAACGAATCCGGTTATTATATTAAGACTCTCCGTACAGATCGAGGGGGAGAATTTATTTCTAATAAATTTGAAAATTTTTGTGAATCAAATGGTATCCGCAGGCAGTTGACAACCAGTTACACGCCTCAACAGAATGGCGTTGCTGAGCGCAAAAATCGAAGTTTAGTAGAGATGGCAAAAAGTATGTTGAAAGCGAAAGGACTTCCAAATAAATTCTGGGCAGAAGCGGTATCTACTGCAGCATACATTCTTAATAGAAGCCCAACTTTGGCGCTGGATAATATTACACCTTATGAAGCATGGACAGGTTGGAAACCGAAGGTAAAGCATTTTAAAATTTTTGGATCGGTTTCTTTTGTTCATATTCCATCACAAAATAGGCAAAAATTGGATAATAATAGTAGCAAGTGTATTTTTGTGGGCTATAGCGAAAGAAGTAAAGCCTATCGATTTTATAATCCTGTTACTAACTCCTTAATTATAAGTCGTGATGCTATATTTGATGAACAAAAAGGTTGGGATTGGAGTGCAAAAGTAAAGGATAATCCACTTCCGATGTTAGGAGATGAAGCTACTATTGAGAATGAGAACAATGGTGAAAATACTATAAGTACTGAAACAACACCACATGCTTCACCACGAATTTCTCCAGGAACTTCGCCTGAGACAACACCGAGAAAGGTAAAATTGCTTAGTGAAATATATGAGCAGTGCATGTACACACAATGTGGAGAACCACAAACTTTCGAGGAAGCGGCAAAATCTGATGATTGGTGTAAAGCTATGAATGAAGAAATTGCAGCGCTAGAGAAAAATAATACATGGGAGCTTGTTGAACCATCCACAGAAAAAGAAGTTATCGGGCTGAAATGGATATACAAGACAAAATATAAACCAGATGGATCGATCCAGAAATTAAAAGCACGTTTAGTTGCAAAAGGTTACTTACAGCAAGCAGGTATTAATTTTAATGAAACCTTTGCACCCGTAGCTAGATTTGATACTATCCGAACTGTTTTGGCTTTGTCTGCACAAAATAAATGGAAAGTTTTTCAATTTGATGTTAAATCAGCTTTTCTTAATGGATTTTTGGATGAAGAAGTTTTTGTTGAGCAGCCGCAGGGCTACAAAATTAAAGGACAAGAAGATAAAGTCTACAGACTACGAAAGGCGTTATATGGATTAAAACAGGCACCAAGAGCTTGGTATAGTCGGATCGATTCACACTTTATTCAAAATGAATTTTCCAGAAGTGAAAGTGAACCCACACTTTATATCAAATCTCGAGGTATGGAGATTTTGATTGTTTGCCTTTATGTTGATGACTTGATTTACACTGGAAACAGTACAGATTTGATCAATAATTTTAAGAAAAATATGATGATTGAATTTGAGATGACTGATCTTGGCCCCATGAGTTATTTTTTGGGTTTAGAGGTAAAACAAGAAGATAACGGAATTTTTATCTGTCAGAAAAAATATCTTGATGATTTACTTGAGAAGTTTAATATGAAAAATTGCAATCCTGTGCAAAATCCAATGGGTACGAATATGAAGCTATCATTGGATGATGGAGAAGAAAAAATTGATTCAAGTTTGTACAGAAGCCTGATTGGGAGTTTACTCTATATTGGTAACAGTAGACCGGATATTATATATGCGACATCTTTGTTATCGAGATTTATGCAAAGCCCAAGTAAAATTCATTGGGGAGCGGCGAAAAGGATATTGAGATACTTGAAAGGAACAAGAGACCACGGACTGTGGTATACTAACGCTAACGATTTTTATTTTTTTGGTTGTTCTGATAGTGATTGGGCAGGTTCGGTAGATGATCGACGAAGCACGAGCGGGTTCGTCTTCAATTTTGGTGCAGGAGCAATATGTTGGTCTTCCAAAAAACAGCAGTCGACGGCTCTATCATCTTCAGAAGCCGAATACATAGCGGTTACGACTGCTACATGTCAAGCAATCTGGATGCGGCGAATCTTAACAGATTTGAAGTACGAGCAAAAAGATCCAACTGTAATTTATTGCGATAATCAATCGACTATTGCAATGGCGAAAAATCCAGTTCATCACAACCGAACCAAACACATCGAACTGCGACATCATTTTATTCGTGAACAGATCGCTAACGGTCAAGTCGAGTTGATACACTGCTCTACCGAAGAACAGATGGCCGATATTTTTACAAAGCCGCTACCATTGGAAAAATTCATATTTTGTCGAGAGAAGATCGGTGTGAAGAACATTAGCATTATGGGGGAGTGTTAGAGATAATGCTAATTAGTTAGAATTAGATTATCTAAGATTTTTGGTTGGTTAAATTTTGATAAAGATAAATCTAATTAGATAGGATATCTAATTGGAATAGGATTTTGTATAATAATCTATAAATAGATAGGTCGGGCTATTATGATTGTTAATGAAGCCGGTGTCGCATTAATTAATTAGTGAGGCCAAAGAAAGACGTGTGGGCATGAAGTTATTTTTTCAATAAAGGCGACTTTAGTTTGCTTCCACCAAAACGTACCATATTCTTTATTATTTTTTCTCTTCTCTTTTCCATTCTATTTTTGTGGAGATTTCTATATACCATAACAAGTATATAGAAAATATTTGGAGGCCCATCACCGTAACAATTAATAGCATTGTGGCCGAACTCTTATATATTATAATAAATTATAATATATAACCATCCGCTATGAATCTTAGCTACAAATGAAAGAAAGTGAGAAAAAAAAAAAACTATGTTCTTTTTAATCTTCGGTGTAAATTTTTTTAAAATATTATTAACTAATTTTTATTTTTAATTACAGAAGTTTGGTGGAATTATTGTGGTGATTTCCTTCCAGTGCTAATTAAGAAAATATACGGTTCATATTTTAAGCCAACCATATAGTTCTTCATCTTGTGAAATAAATTGGAGTGCCTATAAAGTCACACAAATAAAAAAAAGAAACAAATTATCTCCGAAAATGTTAGAGAAGCTTGTTTATACTAAAATGATTACATTGGCAGTGAAAAAGTGGTCAACTTTAGAATTACAAGATTTGGAGCCTATTAATTTAGATAAACTTCATATACTTCCAGAATATGTGGATCATGGAAAAGATGGAGATGGAGACAACAACGAAGAAATTGAAGAAAATTTATTAACTAATCTTGACCTTTTGTGGTTAAATCAGGAGCTGAATTTCGTTAATTATAATTATTACAACTTTTTATGCTTGTGTGTTTTATGTTTATCTAAACTTTTATGTATGTTTGTATGTGGTATTGTAAACTTTATATATCTTTTATTGCTTACTGTTTGAATATGTTAGTAGGCACTAGGCACTATGTAGAGTGCGGACTTTATCATATATTTAATTTTCAACTATATATGTTAGTATGTAGACTTTGTATGTTTTATGTTTATGTATGGACTATCTTAATTATTTACTTGATTGTATATATATCGTGGTGTGTATAATATAGTTTGCTATTGCTTTTTTTTAATTAATCTATTTTACTTTGTATCTATTTATTTTTATATTCTTAAAAATTATAACTAGTTATGCTAATAGTATAAATTTGGAAAAAAATAATAATTTAATAGCCGAATTTTTGATCCCGAATTTTTAATTGGTGAACGTATTATTTCCGTATAAATCACGTATCCGAATAATTGACGAGTTCGTTTTTCATCGAATTTTTTAACGAATTTAAAAATTATGATACGAATTTTATCCGTATTATATCCGAACCGAATTTTTGCCGAATTCGAATTAACTAACTATGGTATAAACTCGGTTTCAGAGATAGCCTCCCATGCAGGGAAAAGAGCTGTCACGCCCCCAGGGGTTTTTGAGTCTTTTGAAGCGGAAAAATTGCGTGTCTATTTTTTTTTTTTCTCTTAATAAGGTGATATAAACCTCAACCCCGGTGCGTGCCAGACCGCCACATACACAAATTCACTCTGTCCACGGACAGAGTCTCCTTTGTATATGCACGGCGTCTCATTTACAGCATATTGTTCAATCACATAATACATGCATCATTCACCAACCAACAACCATACCGTAGACATTCACCATCAATTAAAGCAAGTTTATAAAGCGGCATCAACGTTCGGAAAGGATAAAACCAGAGTTGTAAACCGTGCCCACTCGGCACCTCGTTTGAGAAAACGTTTTCGCAATCTAATGTTTATTCTTGAAACCATGCCGAGAATGAAAGCATAAGGGAATACACCACATCCACAGTGCTAACTAATACTTGTCCACAAATAAAGTATCCACAAGCAAAACTAAAAATAGCATAAGGAGGAAATGAGTCATAAATACGATAACCAAGAGTCCGACTACGATCCTCACGACGCAGTCCCACCGCCATCCCGGCTAACGCACCTAGGAATACCTGTCACGGAGTGGGTAAAGTCAGTGACAAACAAAGTAGATGTGTAACAATATCAAGAGGGGAAAAACATACGAATACACCGAATACACCGTAACCTTTCGTTAGACACCTGTACGTTAATTTAACCTGGGCACCAATCCCAGATTACCTGTCGGGGAGACGGAAGTCTCCCCTCGTGCGCAAACACCTTTTGATGCTCTTACCTCTTTCGCGGTGCTGGTGCGACACCACAGCTGGCGCGAAGAGGTCCCCGCTTGCACCGTTACCTTTGCGGGGCACACGGGTCATAAAGACCACTCTTCCGGAAAAGTACACCCATGCGGAGGCCAATCCGCCTGTGTACGTGCAGCATCCGAAACCGGATTGCCAAGATTGGCGTGTAATGGGCACCGCGACCGCAGCCGCACAATTATTAGATAAATAACATTTATCGAAAGGTTAAACTATCCATCTACTTTGTTAGGTAAATTAAAGAGTACTTTTAATGACGATAGATGCACTTACAGCACCGGTTGCACTCATCGCAACCGTACCCACCTGGTTGGAGAGAAATCGGAACACCAATATCCTTCGCGCTCTCCCGCTGTGCACCCGGACCTAAGAAAAGTCCGCACAGATAAACTATGGTCAAAACACACACTAACACCTCGAAACGGAAGAACCCCCACCTTACAATTCGACGGAAAGATGCCCGGCACCGTCCGGTAGTCAAACCGGACTACATCCCGCACCGCCGTCGCCGCCCGTCGGAGCCCCGCGCGGCTCGAACCCGCGCGGCGGGCTCCGCGGGCGGCGCCCGAGCGGCGCCCGCGCGGGCGGAGCCCCGCGCGGCGCCCGCGCGGGTGCGGGCCCGCGCGGCGCCCGCGCGGGTGCGAGCCCGCGCGGCGCCCGCGCGGGCGGGGCCCCGCGCGGCGCCCGCGCGGGCGGAGCCCCGCGCGGCGCACCGCGCGGTGCCCGCGCGGTGTCCGCGCGGGCGGGGCCCCGTGCGGCACACCGCGCGGTGCCCGCGCGGTGCCCGCGCGGGCGCGGGCCCGCGCGGCGCCCCGCGGGCACCCGCGCGGGCACGGCCCGCGCGGCGCCCGCGCGGGTCGCCCGCGCGGCGCCCCGCGCGGCGGGGCCGCCCCGCGCGGCGCCCGCGCGGGTTGCCCGCGCGGCGCCGCGCGCGGGTTTGCCCGCGCGGCGCTCGCGCGGTCCCGTCGCGCCTTCGCCGTTCGCGTCCTCCTCCGCCTTCGCCGTCCGGGTCTTTTCCGCCTTTGCCGTCCGCGTCGCGGCGACGAGGACGGCGTTGGTGACGGGGACGACGGAGGAGTCCAAAATTACCAACAAAAATAGACAGAAAAAATTCCAAATAATTTCTAAAAATTATTTGCTTACCGAAGACTGTCGGGAAGATCGCCCGGTCTCACTTTTTGCCTTCCGATCGATGTCCGGAGCGATCGGGTTCCTTTCCCTTCTCCGGTTAGGGTTCCGTTCTTCTCTTTCTCACCGGTTGGGGTTATCGGCACGCACGAGGGGTTCTAAATTGGGGTTTGAGGAGGCGGTATTAAAAATAGGGTTTCCTCGGTAAACGGGGGAATAAATAGACCCCCACCCTATTTACTTATCCTTTCATCCACTTCCCGCATACGCACCGTCAAAATCCCTTTCGGATGTTTGACTTCAATTAATTAATTTTCCCAACTAATTAATCCTTACCGTCCTCAATTAATTAATTTTTCCAATTAATTAATCCTTACCGTCGGTCCTAATATCCGATTTCTTTATCTTACGTGCGTAGGTAAACCCGATTTTTTCCCGTTTCTATCTCTCACCTAAATATCCGACTGACGGGATATTTAATCACCTTTAAATCTGACCACCGGTTATTTAATCACCTTTAAATCCTGACCACCGATTATTTAACCACCTTTATTAAATAATCTTGGGGGAAATAAATTCCCTATTAAAATATCCGGATCTTATCTCTTATCCAAACCACGAGATAAAATCCCACCATTTAAATCCTTAAATTAATTCGTACGTAGGAGGATTTAAATTTCCGTCACCGGGTAATTAATTAATTAATTAATTAATTATCCTCACGAGTTAACCCACCTTATCCCTAGGGTGCAAGATATTTTGCACGGTTACCGATGCGTGACTAATTACCGCATCGCTAAGGATCCCGTTCCGGGAGATCCCGATATCGGATTTCGAATCCGATCGCACCGTCGGTCATCGTTTTTCGCGCTCTATCGCAGAAAAATATACACACCTCGTCCCGGCCGACTTAAGAAAATTAAATAAATTTTATTTCGCTTAAGGCCTAAGCGATTACATGTGAGTTCGAAAATACCCCAAAGGGTCGGGTCACTACACCACTCACACTTTATAAAAAGTTTCGTCCCGAAACTTAAACTCAAACCTCACTTAAACAACTCGGGAAAACATTCCCTCATCTTTGATTCCAGTTCCCACGTCGCCTCGCGCTCTTCGTGGTTGCTCCACTGGACTTTCACATAGGGGATCGTTCGGTTGCGTAGCTTCTTGTCCTCTCTTGCCAAAATCCGCACCGGCGTCTCCTCGACGCTCAAGTCCTCTCGTAGCTCAATGGTGGAGGCATCCAAGGCATGAGAGGGGTCTGCCAGGTACTTCCGGAGCATCGAAACGTGGAACACGTTGTGGACTCGTTCGAGGTTCGGGGGCAGGGCCAACCGGTACGCCACCGGTCCCACGCGCTCCAGAATCTCGAACGGTCCCACGTATCTGGGGCTCAACTTCCCCTTTATGCCGAAACGTCGGTTCCCTTTGGAGGGTGAAACCCGGAGCAGAACGTGCTCGCCCACCATGAACTCTAAGTCTCGGCGTCTGTTATCTGCATAGCTTTTCTGTCTGCTTTGGGCGGTCAGCAGCCTTTGTTTAATCAAACGCACCTTTGCTTCGGTCTCCTCTACCAGATCTGGGCCCAGAAACTTTCGCTCACCTAAGTCATCCCAGCATATCGGAGACCGACAACGGCGCCCGTACAGGGCCTCGTACGGCGCCATCTGAATACTGGCCTGATAACTGTTATTGTAGGCAAATTCCACCAGGGGCAGACACCGTGCCCACCCTTCGCCCAAGTCCAGAACGCACGCTCGAAGCATGTCTTCCACGATCTGTATCACCCGCTCCGATTGCCCATCGGTTTGCGGATGAAAGGCTGTGCTGAAGTGCAACTTGGTCCCCATCGCTTGTTGCAAACTTCGCCAAAAGTTCGACACAAAACGTGTGTCTCTGTCCGACGTGATGGATGTTGGTACACCGTGCAACCTTACTATCTCATCGAGGTACGTTTGCGCCAGTCGTTCCCGGGTCCACGTCGTGTGTATGGGCAAAAAGTGGGCCGATTTCGTCAAACGGTCCACGATCACCCATATCGCATCGTGTCCCTGTGGCGATCTCGGGAAACCGGTCACAAAATCCATGGTAATCATGTCCCATTTCCACTCGGGCACCGGTAAAGGTTGCAATTTTCCCGCCGGCCGTTGATGTTCGGCCTTCACCCGTTGGCACACCAGGCAGTGCGCCACAAATCGGGTCACGTCTCCCTTCATTTTCGGCCACCAGAAGGTTTGCTTGACGTCCTTGTACATCTTGGTTCCCCCGGGATGCGCCGCATACGGGGCGGTATGCGCCTCCCGTAGGATCTCCTCCTTGAGTTCCGGTAGGTCCGGCACGCAAATTCGTCCGCGAAATCGTATCGTGCCGTCGGAGTCCACCCTGAAATCGCTCTCCTTGTCGGCGGTTATTCTACTCCGCACCAGCTGGAGTTGGTCATCAGTTGATTGCCCTTCGAGAATCCTGTCCAGCAGAGTAGGTCTGACCACCAGCGTCAGAAGTTGGGCGACTGTCCCTGCAGGTACCACCTCTAGTCTCAATCGCGAGAACTCCGCAATTAGGCTATCCTGCTGTGTAATCGCGCTTACATCGGCTTCCGCGGCCTGTCCTTTGCGACTCAAGGCGTCGGCCACCACGTTGGCCTTCCCCGGGTGGTAGTGGATCGTCAGGTCGTAATCCTTTAATAGCTCAAGCCACCGCCTTTGTCGCAGATTTAGCTCCCTTTGGGTGAACAGGTACTTGAGGCTCTTATGATCTGAGTACACATTACAGTGTGCCCCGTACAGGTAGTGCCTCCAAAGCTTGAGCACAAACACCACCGCTGCGAGTTCCAAATCATGCACGGGGTAGTTCCGCTCGTACTCCTTGAGCTGCCTTGATGCATAGGCGATCACCTTTCCCCGTTGCATGAGTACTCCACCCAATCCATTCCGCGATGCGTCGCAATATACCTCATAATCCTCCCCAGGCTCTGGCAGGGCGAGGATCGGAGCTCGCGTCAACCTGTCCTTGAGCTCCTCGAAGCTTCCTTGACACTTGTCCGTCCAGACAAACTTTTCCCCCTTTTTCGTCAAACGGGTCAAGGGGGTGGCTATCTTGGAGAAGCCCTCCACGAAGCGTCGGTAATACCCGGCTAATCCTAGGAAGCTTCGAATTTCCGTCACCGTGGTCGGTCGGGGCCAGTCCGTTACCGAATCTATCTTCTTCGGATCCACCGCGACTCCGGCCGCTGAGATCACGTGCCCCAAGAACCCGACCTCTCGGAGCCAAAACTCACACTTTTTGAGTTTGGCGTAGAGTTTCTGTTCCCGAAGGGTCTGGAGGACTGTGCGCAGGTGTTCTTCATGTTCCTCGTCTGTACGGGAATAGATGAGGATATCGTCGATGAAGACCACCACGAATAAGTCCAAGAAGGGTTTGAATACCCTGTTCATCATGTCCATAAACACCGCCGGGGCATTAGTGAGCCCGAATGGCATTACCGTAAACTCGTAATGGCCATAGCGAGTACGGAAAGCCGTTTTGGGGATGTCCTCCCCCTTGACTCGGACCTGATGATAGCCCGACTGCAGGTCGATCTTTGAGAACACCGTCGCCCCCCGCAACTGGTCAAAGAGGTCGTCGATCCTTGGCAGGGGGTACTTATTCTTGATCGTAACCTTATTTATCTCCCGGTAGTCGATGCACAACCGGAGACTTCCGTCCTTCTTCCTCACAAACAGGACGGGCGCGCCCCAAGGTGACGCGCTTGGTCTGATGAAACCTTTGTCCAGAAGGTCCTCCAACTGTGCCTTGAGTTCCTTCAGTTCCGCGAAGGCCATCCTGTACGGTGCCTTCGTGATGGGCTTGGTGCCGGGGAGTAGTTCAATTGGGAAGTCAACCTCTCGTTCCGGCGGCATTCCGGGAAGCTCCGCCGGAAACACATCCGGGAATTCCCTTACCACGGGAATTTCTGAGGGCGAGGGAACGGGTCGGGTGGTTAGATCTACCGAGGCTAGATAAGCCATGCACCCGCCCTCCATCAATTTCCTAGCCCGCGACGCGGAGATGACGGCTAGGAAGGAAGTGCTTTTGCACGCCAAGTACACGTTTTCTGGGAATCCCGGCTTCTGTAGTTGCACCTGTCGCTTCTCGCAATCGATGACCGCCTGATACTCGGCGAGCCAGTCCATGCCCAAGACCACGTCGTATTCTTTTAGCGGTATGACCACCAGATCCCAGGGGCAGAACAACCTCCCCAGCCTTATTGGACATGAGGTTACTAGGCCAGTTGCCGTGATGGGTCCCCCAGGGGTCTGGACGGTCATTAAGACATCCAGAGGACTACTTTCTAACTGATGGGTTTGCGCAAAGGTACGGGAAATGAAGGAGCGAGTCGCCCCGGTGTCAAACAGAGTTCGAGCTCGAAAATTAGAGACGGAGGTAATACCTGCTACCACTTCCTCTGGCGGTACTGTTCCGTGCTGGTCCATGGAGTAGAGTCTTCCTCCGGGTTGCGGCCGCGACTCCCCTCCTGTTTTTGGCGCCAGTGGGTGTGGAGGGGCTCCCGTAGGCGCTCTACCCCGTCCTGGTGCCTGTGCCGTTGGAGTGGATGCTGCGGAAGAGGCCGCTCCAGGGTTCAGGGGACAGTTGTATCGAAGATGTCCCTGCTTGCCGCAGCGGTAGCAGTGATCTTGCTTCTTGGGACATTCCGTCACCGGATGCGGCCCTCCGCAAATAACGCACGGCTTGTTGGTTGGTCGAGGCTTCCCGGCCGGCGCACTCCTGTTTCCCTGTTGCGTCTTGGGATATTTCGGGGGTCGGCTCCCGCCAGGAGGGCCCCCTCCCGGATAAGTCTGAGTTCGCTTCTTTTCCCGGTTATTCTCCGATCCTTCACGTCGAGCTCGAGTTATAGCGAACCCCCGCTCCACGATGGTGGCTCTGTCCACCACCTCTCGGAACGTGCGTAGGTCCGCTGCCTGCACCATCTCGAAGATGTCACTCCGCAGTCCGTCAACGAAGAGACGGGCCTTGTGAGGTTCGTCCCGTATGGCAAACGGGACACAATTGACCAACCTCACAAACTCCCTTTGATACTCCACGACCGAGCGGCTTCCCTGCCTAATGTTCTTCAAATCGTCCTCCAGTTGCCGCTTGACGCTATCGGAGAAGAACGCGCCAAAGAGCTCCTCTCTAAAGGCCGACCATGTCGGCAGCGGGTCGTTGGTGGCGGGGTCCGGGCGCACCGTCTTCCACCAGATGCGAGCGTTTCCTTCCAAAAAGTGGACAGCCAGTGGAACCCGCTCTTGTTCTTCCATCATTAAATCCTCGAAAAGCTTTTCCATGGTATCCACCCACTTCTCAACGACCCACGGGTCGGTCGTTTCTCCCTCGAAGGTGGGTGGGTCATGCTTCTTGAACGCGGCCAGATTCGTCCTGATCTTTTCCCGCGTCACTTGCCGCCCCGCGGCTCCTCCTGCGGTGGCGGATCCCCCAAGAGTAGGGGTCATCCCTGCCTCCCCCGTTGCCACTCCCAACACGGGCCCCGAAGTCGTTGGGGTGGGTATTTCCCTTGGGGCTGGGGGCTGCTCCGTCGTCGTGCCGCCCGCCCCGTGGGGCTCCGCAGTGGGCGCTGTGGTTTCGGGCGGAGGGGTTGGTTGACGTTCGGTGGCTGCGGTAGCCTGTCGTTGCGTCAGCTGACGAACCTGCTCCGTCAGCGTCGCTAACTGCCCGGCCATGTCCCGCAGTTGTTGCCGGAGAGTCTGGTTTTCTGCGGCGGCCACGGCCGCTCCGTCCGCGTCTGCATTTTCGGTAGACGACCTGGTCCGCGCCATTGCTTGCTGTCACCAAAGAAACCATGTCAACCCTATGGTCACAACCCTAGCACACCGTTTCGCGAATTCACCTATATTACGTTCCCGTTTTCCCGTACTCTCACGTACTACACCTACACCTTGGTTATCTCATTTCCAATTTGCTTGTGGCACCTTGCACTGTGGATGTAAATCACGTCTACTATGGTTGTGGTTGTATTCTCTCTGATACCATTTAATCTGTCACGCCCCCGGGGGTTTTTGAGTCTTTTGAAGCGGAAAAACGTGTCTATTTTTTTTTTTTTTTTAATAAGGTAACATAAACCTCAACCCCGGTGCGTGCCAGACCGCCACATACACAAATTCACTCTGTCCACGGACAGAGTCTCCTTTGTATATGCACGGCGTCTCATTTACAGCATATTGTTCAATCACATAATACATGCATCATTCACCAACCAACAACCATACCGTAGACATTCACCATCAATTAAAGCAAGTTTATAAAGCGGCATCAACGTTCGGAAAGGATAAAACCAGAGTTGTAAACCGTGCCCACTCGGCACCTCGTTTGAGAAAACATTTTCGCAATCTAATGTTTATTCTTGAAACCATGCCGCGAATGAAAACATAAGGGAATACACCACATCCACAGTGCTAACTAATACTTGTCCACAAATAAAGTATCCACAAGCAAAACTAAAAATAGCATAAGGAGGAAATGAGTCATAAATACGATAACCAAGAGTCCGACTACGATCCTCACGACGCAGTCCCACCGCCATCCCGGCTAACGCACCTAGGAATACCTGTCACGGAGTGGGTAAAGTCAGTGACAAACAAAGTAGATGTGTAACAATATCAAGAGGGGAAAACATACGAATACACCGAATACACCGTAACCTTTCGTTAGACACCTGTACATTAATTTAACCTGGGCACCAATCCCAGATTACCTGTCGGGGAGACGGAAGTCTCCCCTCGTGCGCAAACACCTTTTGATGCTCTTACCTCTTTCGCGGTGCTGGTGCGACACCACAGCTGGCGCGAAGAGGTCCCCGCTTGCACCGTTACCTTTGCGGGGCACACGGGTCATAAAGACCACTCTTCCGGAAAAGTACACCCATGCGGAGGCCAATCCGCCTGTGTACGTGCAGCATCCGAAACCGGATTGCCAAGATTGGCGTGTAATGGGCACCGCGACCGCAGCCGCACAATTATTAGATAAATAACATTTATCGAAAGGTTAAACTATCCATCTACTTTGTTAGGTAAATTAAAGAGTACTTTTAATGATGATAGATGCACTTACAGCACCGGTTGCACTCATCGCAACCGTACCCACCTGGTTGGAGAGAAATCGGAACACCAATATCCTTCGCGCTCTCCCGCTGTGCACCCGGACCTAAGAAAAGTCCGCACAGATAAACTATGGTCAAAACACACACTAACACCTCGAAACGGAAGAACCCCCACCTTACAATTCGACGGAAAAATGCCCGGCACCGTCCGGTAGTCAAACCGGACTACATCCCGCACCGCCGTCGCCGCCCGTCGGAGCCCCGCGCGGCTCGAACCCGCGCGGCGGGCTCCGCGGGCGGCGCCCGAGCGGCGCCCGCGCGGGCGGAGCCCCGCGCGGCGCCCGCGCGGGTGCGGGCCCGCGCGGCGCCCGCGCGGCGCCCGCGCGGCGCCCGCGCGGCGCCCGCGCGGGTGCGAGCCCGCGCGGTGCCCGCGCGGGCGGGGCCCCGCGCGGCGCCCGCGCGGGCGGAGCCCCGCGCGGCGCACCGCGCGGTGCCCGCGCGGTGTCCGCGCGGGCGGGGCCCCGTGCGGCACACCGCGCGGTGCCCCGCGGGCGCCCGCGCGGGCACGGCCCGCGCGGCGCCCGCGCGGGTCGCCCGCGCGGCGCCCCGCGCGGCGGGGCCGCCCCGCGCGGCGCCCGCGCGGGTTGCCCGCGCGGCGCCGCGCGCGGGTTTGCCCGTGCGGCGCCGCGCGCGGGTTTGCCCGCGCGGCGCTCGCGCGGTCCCGTCGCGCCTTCGCCGTTCGCGTCCTCCTCCGCCTTCGCCGTCCGGGTCTTTTCCGCCTTTGCCGTCCGCGTCGCGGCGACGAGGACGGCGTTGGTGACGGGGACGACGGAGGAGTCCAAAATTACCAACAAAAATAGACAGAAAAAATTCCAAATAATTTCTAAAAATTATTTGCTTACCGAAGACTGTCGGGAAGATCGCCCGGTCTCACTTTTTGCCTTCCGATCGATGTCCGGAGCGATCGGGTTCCTTCCCTTCTCCGGTTAGGGTTCCGTTCTTCTCTTTCTCACCGGTTGGGGTTATCGGCACGCACGAGGGGTTCTAAATTGGGGTTTGAGGAGGCGGTATTAAAAATAGGGTTTCCTCGGTAAACGGGGGAATAAATAGACCCCCACCCTATTTACTTATCCTTTCATCCACTTCCCGCATACGCACCGTCAAAATCCCTTTCGGATGTTTGACTTCAATTAATTAATTTTCCCAACTAATTAATCCTTACCGTCCTCAATTAATTAATTTTTCCAATTAATTAATCCTTACCGTCGGTCCTAATATCCGATTTCTTTATCTTACGTGCGTAGGTAAACCCGATTTTTTCCCGTTTCTATCTCTCACCTAAATATCCGACTGACGGGATATTTAATCACCTTTAAATCTGACCACCGGTTATTTAATCACCTTTAAATCCTGACCACCGATTATTTAACCACCTTTATTAAATAATCTTGGGGGAAATAAATTCCCTATTAAAATATCCGGATCTTATCTCTTATCCAAACCACGAGATAAAATCCCACCATTTAAATCCTTAAATTAATTCGTACGTAGGAGGATTTAAATTTCCGTCACCGGGTAATTAATTAATTAATTAATTAATTATCCTCACGAGTTAACCCACCTTATCCCTAGGGTGCAAGATATTTTGCACGGTTACCGATGCGTGACTAATTACCGCATCGCTAAGGATCCCGTTCCGGGAGATCCCGATATCGGATTTCGAATCCGATCGCACCGTCGGTCATCGTTTTTCGCGCTCTATCGCAGAAAAATATACACACCTCGTCCCGGCCGACTTAAGAAAATTAAATAAATTTTATTTCGCTTAAGGCCTAAGCGATTACATGTGAGTTCGAAAATACCCCAAAGGGTCGGGTCACTACAGGAGCAGGAGGCGATGGCACGCACCAGAGGGGATTACCTGACGCTCTGGAAGCCGACGATCGAGGAGCGGTGGCGACACAGCAATAGCCTGGGCCCGCCAAGTTTGGCTCGGGATTGACTCTAAACACAGAGGTGTGGCCCCGCGGCGTTGGGGTCTTTGTGGTGACCTCTTTGGAGTCTAGAAACGCCAGCGGCGTGATCCAGGAGCGGTATGGCCTCGCATGCAGATCTTGGGTTCATCCCCTGTTAAGAATTTTTGTATTGGCGTATTTCGTGAAGTTAGTTTAAGTCTTGAAAATTGAAGATGAAAACTTGAAGAACAACGACATCAATCTCAAGAAGAATGAATCCATAATGTTCAGGTACGTTTAATTAAATATTTTTGGTGATTCGAATTCATTCTTGTAGATTAGAAATACTTGGAATGATTTCTATAGCTTAAAAAAAAAAAACTGGTTCTATGCAAATTTTCAGTCCGGATCAGCCAGACTTCAGTCCGGACCTCAAACATTTAAATTCTTATTTCGTATGAAACAATCTAGATCAGACCCATTTCAGTCCGGACCCCGAACCATTGTTTTTGGAATTTTAACAACAGTCTGGACCATCGTGAATCCAGTCCGGACCGTGAACCGAAAAAATTCTAATTTAGGCAGTTTTTTATTCTTATCTCTTTCCAAAAGTTTCTAACCTATAAATAAACTCTAGAGATCTTATTTTAGGGTAAGCCGAAAAATATCCATACATAGAGAAGGATGGAAAACACGTTCTATTTTATATTTTTTCTTCTATATTTATTGATTTGATTCTTGGATTTTTCAACTCCTTATTCTTTTGCAAGAATCAAATTGATGAATACATAGACAGTGTTTTTCTTGTCTATTTATGAATTTCTACGTATTCAAAATCACCAACACCAATAAACAATAATGATTTCCGGAAGGAACATCGGCGCGTAGATTCGCGTGAAGGCCTTGTGGATTCAAGGTTTACGACTTTGTGGATTCAAAGTTAGGCGCGTTCGTGTCACTACAAGAAAATTGATTTGTAGCGACGGTTATTTTAGTAACATTTAATACAAGTGCTGTTAAATGTATATTTTAGCAGCGATTTTAATGAATTATTCTAACAATTTTAAAATGCTGGTAAAAGTATATTTTAGCAGCGGTTTTAATAAAATTATTATAACAGTTATAAATCATCGGTAAATAATTTAGTTCAAATTAAATTTTTTTTTTTTCAATCCAAATTTTTAAAAAATAAAATACGATTTTATATTCTTCATATTTTCTAAATAAAATAATATAATTTTAACTCAAGAAATAAAAATTTTGAATTTTTTTTTATCAAAATTAGCCAACTATATTGTTAAATCTAAATATAATAAAAATTAAAATTAAAAAAAATTCTTCGGTTTAATATCAAATTTATTAAAATATTAAACAATAATTCTTCAATAAATTTAGTTTTTTTTTTATTAAAATTTTATATTATATTAAAATTATTTTTAAAAATTTAAATTTTAAATATTAAAAATTAAAATTATATATTTAATTTTTAAATTATAATTTAAATTTTAAATCTCTCAATCCTAACCCCAACCCAAACCCAACCCTCTCCTGGTGAACCGAGCCCCATCCCCCCCTCTCCCGCGCGAGCTCGATCGAGCTCACGCGAACCCGCGCGAACTCTAGCTACAGCTCTCCGAGCTCTCCCCCCTATCTCCCTCCTCCCCCTTCCCGAGCTCGGATCCCCCCACCTCCTCCTCCTCATCCTCCTCCGACGATCTACGGTTAGAGTTCCACGCTCCGGCTCCGCTGCCGCGGCCTCTCTCTCTCGGATTCGATTTTCATTATTTCGATTCACCGACCATTCAAAAGGTTCGATCTCTCTCCTCAATTTCGCGAATTATTAACGAGATTTGTCGAGATCTGATTTGTATTTCTCCAGATCTGGTAGGTTATTATTTTTAGGCTATGTATTTAAGCCTTTGTATGAGGCATTAGTTTGTTGCCGAGATCTGATTTGTGTTTCTCCAGATCGAGCTTTTGTTGCAGCGTCTGGTGTTCCAGATCTTCAAGGTAAAAACAAATGGTTTATTATCCACAATAATTTTGTTGAGTTACATTTTTTTCCCCCTTTCTAGCAGCAGCTTTTTCCCTAATGCTTTGATTATTGTGATATATACATTGAAATGTAAGATCTAGAATTTAAAACATTTCAGAATAAGTACTTACGTAGGCCAAAAACAGGTTGCATGTGTGTAAATTTTAGTTAATCAGAACAGCAGGATGGAGAAGGAATATGCTGTTTGTTATCTTGGATCTGTTGTTTAATAAGGGGAGGAAATTGATGAGGACTTTCTTTTACAGAATTTGAGTAGGATGGTTGAAATGGACATATGCGTTCAGTATGCTTTGTGCTTTATAGATGGCCGTAAACACCTTAAGATAAAGGATTAGTCAAGCTGTATGGGTCAGAATGTTGTGCCATTAGGAAATAAGATCTCCAAAAAATTGCCTGTAACTCGGATGAGAATATTCGGGTGACTAAGAAAGCTGAAAATAGAATATTATTATTTTTAACACAAATTTGGTATATCACTTATAGAAGACTAGGATCTGCATAGCTGACATGAAATAATTAGGGGTTGGGGCTATAGGCTAAGTTGTTGTTGTTGCTTTTTTTTTAATATGTAATTCTTAACTTTATTCTTACTTTTATATTCAAGGGTACTCTTGATGGATAATAATGTTTGGTGGTTGTACACAATTTGAGTAGGTTACCATTTACTTTTACCAATTATTTATTTGATCGGCATTATTTTGTATAATTATGAGCTCTCTTTATTTTGTAGGTTGATTTTACAACTTGATTAATATTGCAATGGATAAAAGTTGGATAAAAAAGAGTAGATGGACATATGAATATTACAAAGGAGTGAATGATTTTGTGGATTTTGCTTTTAAAAATGCGTCAGAGGATGGGAGAATTTCATGTCCTTGTATGAAATGCACAAATTCCTATAGTTGGGCTCGGGAAGTTGTACGCGATCACCTAATTTGCAATGGAATTAGTTCTAATTATGATAATTGGTTCTTTTATGGGGAACCAATATCTAGAGCCACATCCAATCCTACTAATGAGAGCCGTAGTTTTCCGGTCCATAATGTGAATGATGGTATACGTGACATGCTCCATGAAGCTTTTCAAATGCATAATAGTCAACCTCAAGATGATTTTCGAGATGATAGTGATTTTCAAGACTCGCCTGTGGAAGGTTCTGATTCACAACAACCTAAAGATGCTCCAAATGAAGATGCAAGTAAATTTTATAGGTTACTTAAAGATGCCGAACAACCTTTGTACAATGGTTGTGAGAAGTATAGCAAATTGGCAGCTATTGTAGTTTTATATCATTTGAAGTCCCTTCATGGTTGGAGCAATAAATCTTTTAGTATGCTCCTTGAAGTACTAAAAGATATGCTTCCTTCAGGTTCTAAGTTGCCAGATGATTGCTATGCCGCAAAAAAATATATTAGGGACCTAGGCCTTGGATATGAGAAAATTCACGCATGTCCTAATAATTGTATTCTATTCTGGAAAGAGAATGCAGATGCTGAAATTTGTCCAAAATGCAGTACATCAAGATGGAAAAGTAATGAGGTTAGTATTAATGTAGATGTGGAAGAAAAGTCCATAAAAAAGAGAAAGCCGGCAAAAGTCCTGCGGTGGTTCCCTCTAAAGCAAAGACTTCAAAGATTATTCATGTCCTCAAAAACTGCTTCTATGATGAAATGGCATGTTGAAGGTCGGACGAATGATGGGTTGATGAGGCATCCTGCTGATTCATTAGCATGGAAAAGCTTTGATAGGCGATATGAGGACTTCTCATTAGATCCTCGCAATGTTAGGCTAGGATTAGCAACTGATGGGTTCAATCCTTTTCGAACTATGAGCACTAAGTACAGTTGTTGGCCTGTTATCTTGATTCCATACAACTTGCCACCATGGGTATGCATGAAGAGGTCTTCGTTTATTTTGTCATTACTCATTCCAGGCCCGAATTCACCTTCTGTTAATATAGATGTATTTTTGCAACCTTTGATCGAGGAATTGGTACAATTATGGGAGCTCGGCCTTGATACATACGATGCATCTATCGGAGAGAATTTTTGTATGCGTGCTGCATTATTGTGGACAATCAATGACTTTCCTGCGTATGGTGACTTATCTGGGTGGAGCACCAAGGGTCCTCTTTCTTGTCCTTCTTGTAATTACGATACTCGCTCTCGATGGTTAAAATATGGTGGCAAGTATTGCTTTATGGGTCATAGGCGATTCTTACAGAAGAACCATAGATTTCGAAAAGATAGGATATCATTCGATGGCACTCAAGAAAAGGAGTTGGCACCTAACATGTTATCTGGAACTGAAGTTTTGGAGCACACTCAACACGTTGAATGTAACTTTGGTAAGCATATTAATATGTCAAAAAGAAAGAGGAAAAGAAATGAAAATGAGAAGTTTCAACCATGGAAGAAAAAGAGTATATTCTTTATGCTACCTTATTGGGAACACCATCTGTTGCGTCACAATTTCGATGTGATGCATGTTGAAAAAAATATTTGCGATAATACTGTTGGCACATTATTGAATTTGGATGGCAAAACAAAGGACAATTTGAAGACACGCCTTGATTTAAAAGATATGGGATTACGACCTGAGCTTCATCCTCAAAGTGTTGGACTAGATAAAATTATTTTACCATCCAGTTGCTTCACAATGTCTCTGAAAGAAAAGGACGAGTTTTTAAAAATTTTGAAAAATGTGAAAGTGCCGGATGGCTACTCATCTAATCTATCACGCTGTATTCAGCTCAAGGAACGCAAAATTATAGGTTTAAAGAGTCATGATTGTCATGTTTTAATGCAACAAATTCTTCCGATAGCATTGCGTGGGGTTTTACCGAAGAGAGTAGTTGCACCTCTAATCGACTTATGTTGTTTCTTTCGTGAGTTGTGTTCCAAAACTTTGGATGTACACGAACTTGAGCAACTGGAATCTCGAATTGCAGAGACTCTATGTCATTTGGAAATAATCTTTCCTCCTTCATTTTTTACCATTATGGTACACTTGGTCGTTCATTTAGCTACTGAAGCCAAAATTGCAGGACCGGTTCACTATCGTTGGATGTATCCTATTGAGAGGTTAGGTTTGACCTAGTCTTGTTACTTTTTACTTAACCTAATTGTCTTCTAACTCTTTTAGTTTATATTATCTTTTCAACCTGTAGGGCTCTCTTTCGGTTTAAGTCTGAGGTACGTAATAAGGCTCATCCAGAGGGTTCAATTGCAGAAGGCTATATGATAGAAGAATGCATGACGTTTTGCTCAAGATACTTAGAAACTATCGAGACAATATTCAATAGGCCCACTAGGAATATAGATGATTCAATGGGAGCAATCTCAAATATTCTTCTTGATCAAAAGTCATGGATGCAAGCTCATCGATATGTATTGTTCAATAGTAATGAAATAATCCCTTTCCGCAGGTAAATATCTTTATCATATAAGTATTATGTACCTACTAGTTTTAATTGCTTGGTACTAACACTCTTTCTTTTTGTCTAGTATTCATAAAAGTGCAATAAAGAGGCAGAATCGTGGAACACGCCCAAGTGATACGGTTATAAATAATATTCATATGGAGAATTTTGTTGATTGGTTTCGATCATATGTAAGTAAGCTCTCAATTATAATAATATACTAGATGTTTTTGTTTATAGATTTAATCATTCTTATACAATCAATTTATGCAAATGGTAGGTTCTCAATTCAGATGATGAAAAAGACGAGCGATTTACTGATAAAATTAGATGGTTGGCTCGTGGTCCAAATAATTCATGTAGAAGTTTTAAGGGATATGTTGTTAATGGCATGAAGTTTCGCACACGAACTTACGAGGATAGTAAGAAAACTCAAAATAGTGGAGTTTTTGTGGACACTGAAGGAGGCATAACTTACTATGGTATTTTAACTGATATTATTGAGTTGAATTACTATGACAAATCAAGATATGTTTTATTCAAGTGTGATTGGGCTGATATTACTCAAAATAGAGGACAAAAGAAGGATGAATTTGGATTTACTCTTGTAAATTTTTCTCGTTTGATACATACGGGCAAACGACTAAATGATGAACCTTTTATATTTGCATCTCAAGCTAGACAAGTATACTATGTAGAAGATGGAAAAGGCACGGATTGGCTCACTGTTGTTAAGACAAAACCTAGAGATGTGTTTGATATTGGTAGTGTTGGAATTTGTGAAGCCGACAACAACACATACTGTGTTAATGAGCCATATAGTATAGATCTATCAAGTTTATTGAGCGACACAAATGACAATCTGAGTTGGATTAGAAATGATGTGGATGGAACTACAGTCGACAAGATGCTTGCATCTGAAAACTTAACACAGGAAGACAAATGCACAGAGAGCTCCGAGTTTGATGATGATTCTACCAGCAGTTGTTCTGACAACTAAAGTAAGCAAAATTGTATTATGTATCTTTTTTTAAATTCTTCTTAAAGGTCTTGTAGTGAGCATCTTTATTGTTGGTGCATTTATTGGAAGCACAAGCTCTGCTTCATTGAACTACTTTGAAAGTGTGCTTTATAATATGTACCTTGTGCAGGTAGGAAGAGTAGATGATGCTAGAAGAGTAGTTGGAAGACTGTGGGGTATGTCAGAAGTTGAGAAGTCCATTGAAGAAATTAAATCTGTTGTTGAAAATGATGGTGCAGAGAGTAGCTGGTTGGACCTTCTGGAGGAGCCTCACAACAGAGGTTGTATATCAATCTGTCCTTACACTTATTTTTCACATTCGCTATGCTTTGACATGAACTTGCATAAAGGTTGTTCCTCTGATTTATGTCTGGTTTGTTTAAGCTTGCACTTTCAGTTGTTTGCTTTGCATTATCAAACAAATGTAATCCGTAACTTCAAGCTTGGCCTTTTGTTTTCTTATTCCTTGTCGTTGTTGGCCTCGTGATGCTTTCTTCCTGAAATTCATGCATTGACAGGATTCTCTTCTTTCCTTTTTTTGTATGTTATGCTGGTGCCAGTTGTAATGGAGTCTTTCATTTGCATTTGGATGGTCGTTTCTTTTGTCTCTTTTTTTATAATAGATTGCTGTATTCTTAATTGTTCCTTTCAATCCTTTTCTTGTATGTTTTGTCACTTATGCTGATGTCAGTTGTAATGGAGTCTTTCATTTGCATTTGGATGATCCTTTCTCTAGCAACTTTTCCAACATGTAGTTTACTCTTCCGCATAGCTTCAAAAACTGGACAACTGATGTTTTTTATTGCGTTTCCAGTTGCCTTTATTGGAGGATCCCTTTTCTTTCTACAACAATTTGCTGGAATAAATGGGGTTCTTTACTTCTCTTCCTTAACCTTTCAAGATGTTGGAATCAGTAGTAGTGCTTTGGCTAGTTTGTTTGTCGGAATCACCAACTTCGGAGGTTTGTAACAACAATATAATATTGTAATTTTGTATATGCTTCTTCGAAAGAAACTCATGGTGATTCTTTGGTTTGTAGGAGCATTAATTGCTTCATACCTAATGGATAAACAAGGAAGGAAGAGACTTTTGATTGGAAGCTACCTCGGGATGGTGTGCAGCATGCTAATATAGTAATCTCAAAATATAGTAATCTCAATATAGTTGTTCAACTAAACTATTTCAGCAGTCCTTTTAGAGGAGCATGGAGCCATAACTTTGTTTTATTAAAAAAAAAATATCACAAACATATTTCGTTAGGTAAATTAGAGTTTTAGTCTTTGAAGTTTTGATCCAATACCAATTCTGTGCCCCATAGTTAAGAATCTTGGAATCATGGGTCTATATTGTGATTAAGTCTTCTGGACTCTTAGGACTCAAAAAGAGATGAAGACTCAACTGCCTCATAAATATTTGTTGTATAGATAAGACAAAAAATCACAGTAAGTCTGAAAGTACCTTTTTTTCCGAAGTTTTGCATCAATAGGGTTTTAGTGATGATTGTTTGGTATTATGGCTCTGCAATCTTTTTGAGATCTGGCTTATCCTTTGATAATATTTGTGCTTACTTGTTGTGTGTTATATGTGAACTGGGGTCACAGGATATACACTTGAAGATTGTCTCATGCTGCCTAAATTTTGCTCTTCTAATTGCTTTAGCTTATTTTATATGCCATCTGATAGTCTTGCTGCTATGATGGATGCTAGCACCTCCAAGATTGACATAGCCTATTATCTTGGTATTGAGTCTATTGTTTCTCTTTGCCAGTTATAAATGAATTTTTCATTTTTTGTGCAGGCATTTTCAATGTTTCTTATCGTTAGTGCCATTAGTTTTCCACTAGACGATGGATCGAGCCACATCCTATCAATAATTGGAATTCTCATGTATGTAACTTCCACAATTCATGATTTTTCTGGGAATTCAATTGTTGTTGTTGTACTTCATTTGTTGGAAAGCTTAGAGTATACAAATTGTCCTTTTTAGCTTTAATTGGGCTAGATATATTGCTTCTCATTTTTTTATATGGTGTTATGTTTGGTGTTGCAATTTGCAATCCTTGATTACTCTGACCAATCTAGCTAGCAGTGTAGTTAATGAATTTTCCTTTGCATGTAGGTACATTTTCACATTTGCCTTAGGCGCTGGGCCGGTTACAGGTATTATAATACCAGAGCTGAGCAGCGCCCTGACACGTTCAAAGGTCATGGGTTTTAGCTTCTCCGTACACTGGGTATGTAACACTTGTTGCATGTTTTTGATGCCAAACAATTTCATTATGCTTTTCATCCATTCCGGTGACAAATGACATCAATTATTTGTTTTGACACATTTTTCTTGTTTTCCATTTTATGATTCATGATTTCCATTGTGTGGTCATCCAGAACTTCCCTTTCCACAAATAACATCTGTAATGGCCCAACCTGGTCCACTAGTATTACCAATATACCAATAGATCTATTTGATGTTTCCGAATTTACCCTCTGTATGTTTTGTCAACAGGTCTGCAAAAATAAGAAACAAGTTCAATAATATTATTTTGTGGTTACCTGCTAAACAAATAGTTGACTACATTCTTGTTTAGATCCTTACTCATGTTCATAGGTTGAGTGCTAAAGTTTTGACTTTATTATTAGTGTTATTCTCTTATTGAAACCTTTTGATTTTATTATTTTACTATTTTGATTTTATTTTTATTTTTTTTTTGCAGGAATTTTCAAAAAGGAGAAAGGATTGGTGAAAATTTGTAATTTGGAGCAAATTCATTGAATAAATTGAAGAACTTGCAGAAAACTTTGATTTCATATAAATTTTATTTTTTTTAGATAGAAATTTTCTTTGATTAATATTTTTGATTGAAAATTGTATTTTTACTGCGCAAATTCTTATTTGGCTAAATGATTTAACTTCTCTTGTTTGACAATTGTCGTATGTAATCAAATTTAAATTTATTTGAATGATTAATTTATTTTTATATCTGAATTTAAAAAGTCTTAAAATCTTGTCTAGTTTGTTTTTAATTGTATGTGTTTGTATTTTAGATTGGATTTATAACAATTATAAAACTGTTGGTATAAATTTATTAATTTATACTAGCGCTTTTTACTATATTTAGTAGCGGTTGGAGAACCGTTACTAAAATTATCATCTTCTCCAACGGTCGTGTAAAATGCCGGCAAAGATCTTTAGCGACGGAGATCTAACAGCGGTTACAGAATTTTTCCCGACAGTTTTAGAAGTGTTGGGAAAAATATTTCCAACAGTTTTAGGTACTTTTCCCAGCGGTTTCGACCGCTTCTAAAACTTAAATTTTTTGTAGTGTGTGATCGATACGTGCTATATTGGTGACGACCATAAATTCGGTTAGACTTCGTGGATTCGAAATTGGACTTCGTGGATTCGAAGTTGGATGCAATTCGTGTAATCGAAGCGCGTTGAGGACGAGCGGAGAAGATCTACTTGGAGCGTATGGAAAATGTTGAGTCGTAGGTTTGCGTTATATTACCTTGTACGTGTTTTAATCTTAGTAGATTTTTTCGTGTGATCGGTCCCGTAATTTTTTACTCATGGATTGAAGTTTTTCACGTAAAATCTTGAGTACACTTTTTATTTTCCGCATTGGGTTATTTTTACGCAAAGATTTTAAAGTTTTATTGTTTACACCTATTCACCACCCTCTAGGTGGTTTTTTTCCTATTTTAGATCCTTGGATCCCATAACCCACAAGTGGTATCAGAGAGTGAATAGGGTTGTAAACAATGGTTAAGGGTAAAAATATCAATCGACCTCTGTTCTTCGATGAAACCAATTATGCTTATTGAAAAGTACGCATGAGAGCGTTTTTAATCTCCATTGATGAACGGGTGTGGCAATCAATCGAAACTGGATGGAAACATCCTATTGAAATTATCGTTGATGCACAAATCCCTAAACTTAGGTCGAAGTGGTCAAGGAAAAAAAAAGATTTATCTTCTTACTATGGCAAGGACATCAATACTTTATTTAATGCCTTGTCACAAACTGAGTTCTCTCGCGTCTTGGCTTGTGAGACTGTGAAAAAAATCTAGGATACTCTACAAGTTACACATGAGGGTACAAATTTGGTGAAGGTTCAAAAACTACAGATGCTTACAAGCAAATTTGATTCAATTCATATGGCAGAGAATGAAACCTTCACAGATTATTATACACGATTGCAAGATATCATAAATATATGTGCTAACTTGGGAGAGAAGATTTCAGAATCAAAAGTTGTAAGAAAAATCTTGAGAACTTTTTCCGAGAGATTTCGCCTTAAGGTTGCAGCCACAAATTATTATACACGATTGCAAGATATCGTAAATATATGTGCTAACTTGGGAGAGAAGATCTCAGAATCAAAAGTTGTAAGAAAAATTTGAAAACTCTTCCCGAGAGATTTCGCCTTAAGGTTGCAGCCATTGAAACAGTAAAACACTAAGATAAGATCAAAGTAGAAGAATTAGTTGGTGCACTTCAAACTTATGAAATGATTTTTCCTAATAACTCTTCTTCTGGAAAGCCATCATCTTCTTCTAAGTTTTCAGGTATGGCATTGAAATCAACAAAAGAAGACACGGATTCATTCTCAAATTCAGACGATAATCCATCTATGGAGGATTTTGAGAAACAACTTGCTTTCTTGACAAGAAAATTTCGGCGAAACATTAGAAGGGGTAATTCAAGTAAATTTTCATTCTTCTTTAAGTCCAAGAAATGCAAAGGATTTTCAAGTTCAAAATCAAGAAAACAAGAGGGTTCTTCAAAGGAAAAGAAGAACACCGAGGGACAAATTAAGTGCTTTAAATGCAAAGGTGTCACGCCCCGGGGGTTTAAACGCGCGGAAGGGTAGCCACCGATGCTCCCAAAATTTCATACATTTTTTTTTTTTTTTTTTTTTTGAAACCGATCTCCCCCGGCTCGTGCTCAGACCCGCCGCATATACAAATTCACTCTGCAAACGGGCAGAGTCTCCTTTCTATATGCACGGCGTCCTGACTACGAAGTCCATAATATCATACCTTTAACCACACTAGTTCAATCATCAACTACATACAACCATTTTCCATAAGTAATAAAGAGGCCGACTATTTTTGAAAGGATAAAACCGCAGGGTTTTGAAAGCGGTGTCCACACGACACCCTAGTTTTACAAAGCCATTTCGAAAGCCATAAATCCACAGGGTTTTGAAAATGGTGCCCACACGGCACCCAGGTTTTTACCAAACTATTTCGAAATCCATAAATTCACAGGGTCTTGAAAACGGTGCCCACACGACACCAGTATTTTTCAAATCCTTTTCGCAATGTTTTCTTTCCTTTTCTTTTAGTTTGAAAACGGCCAATTATCCGATAGTAACTAAACATGCATCCACAGAGTACTGTAATAAATCCAACATCCAAGTCAACCTCACAGAAGTATCACACCCACATAGCTATTAATAGATAATGAAATGAGTAAAGGAAGACCTAACCACAGTCTGTAGCCTCGAAGGGCCGATAGACCTCTCATCGCGGCCTCACCGTCGCCCTAACTCTCACCCCTGACTGAACCTGTCACAGAGTGGGGAGTCAGCGACACAAGATACCAAGTATGAAAAGCAAGAAGGCCATAACTAAAGCAAACTGTAATAAAAATCAGAGCAACCGCCCTCATCACCGTGCAATCGACAGTAAAACGCAAACAGAGCTAAAAGTAAGGCAAACCACGGTAATCGGAGCAACCGTCCTCCTCAAAGTACAATCAACAGTGACAAAATCATGTACCAAGCAAGGTCCGGGCACCTTTCCCGACCACCACACCGAGCACCTGCCCCGATGTCCCCCGCCGAGCACCTGCCTCGGCCGCCGAGCACCCGCCTCGGCATCACCGCTCACACCCCCAACCCATGAGGGCCCCCCTCTTACGTGCTCCGTATCGTGGGGTACACGGGTCAACGTACCACTTTTCCGGAAAAGCACACCCTCGCGGTGGCCAAACCGCTGGTGTGCGCGTAGCAATCTCGAGTCTCGACCGAGCACCAACCTCGGCCAACCAGACCGAGCACCAACCTCGGCAAACCAGAACGAGCACCAACCTCGGCAAACCCCCAAAACATGATGTATTATCGAGCACTGCGACCCTTAGTCGCCATAAACATAATGATAATAAAACATAAGCTGATACTTTGACATGTCCATACTTTACACTTACCAATTAACCTCGTTTCTCGACTCAAGAACTGTCGATAGAGGAACCCACCTTCCGACGTCCGAAAGGTCGCACCGATCACCGTCCCCATCGCTAGTATGCCCCGAACAACCCTACTGTTGTTCGGAGAGGGCGAACTGCCCGTCCAGTCTCCCACCGCGACATTCGATAATCCGGAGGTTCACGTCACCCCCCCTCCCCCTTAACATGATAACATAACAATATCTAAATTGCGCATAAAGAGGTTCTAAGGGTGTACCCACCTCGAAGTCAGTCGAACGAACCCCCTGAATGTAGGCCGATCCCGAACTCCCGCTAGACTACCGGGAGGCTGGTGCTGAACTGCTGGGTCCTGAACAGAAACCGTGATCAGAAATAAACTCACTCATACCTATCCTGACAACACTACAGTAACCTGAAAACCTTCTTTCATACTGTGGTGTGCGAGATATGCGTCAGAAATCGTAAACCGACGATTTTGCCGATTTACGGGACGATATTCGTCTTCCGCTCAACGAAAGTCTACGGACCTCTAATGAAAAGTTTAGAGGGTGCGTACACACTGTCCAAAGACAGCTATGAAGTTACATTCGCAACTTGATCCATAAATGCTCTAAAATTGCATAAAAACATTAACTTGCTACACTGATTTGATCCGATCTTCCAAACCAGGAAGCTTTAGACTGCGCCGCAAATTTCAGCACGTAGGTTCTGACGCGACAAAGCCCGTGCTCACTGGTTTGGGTTGGCACGAGGCCCGAGGGCAAAGTTGGCCCACAAACATTCTAAGTCCACAATAGCTACTATGCTACGACCAATCAACCACATGATCAAGTTGGAAAAGAAACATGAGCATCATGCTCTGGATGGACTGAGGAGTGAAGTGCTCGCCTGTAGCTTGCCGGAGACCGGCCGGAGAAGTTGGCCGGAGCAACCCCCAAACCAAGCTAGGCTCGGGTTGGCAACCTCCTGAGCAAACCAGGCTCAGACCTGATGCAAGGGTGAGCATCAGCCAAAGTATCCTCCCAGAAGTGGCTCGGACCTAGCCAGACCCGGCGCCGACGGTCGGTGGCGGCGGTTGGCCGGAAAACACCCAACACACACCTTTAAAAAAAGATTGGAGCAACTTTGCTTCCAAAGGTTCTCAGGCCAAACCAAATTGCTAGAGTTATTCTATGGGAGGTTTAGAACTAACCTGGGTGGTTGGCCGGCGACCAAAGGCGGCGGCGGCGGCCGGAGCTCAACCTCGAGTTGCTCTAATGGTGCAACTTCAGCGAGCAAAAACCCCACGTTAAAACTCCCATGCAACAACATGAAGGACCTACAACTGACCAAACTAACTTACCTTAGTCACCGGGCGGCGGCTGGGAGCGGCGGCGATCGCCGGAGACGAAGCCCAACCGAACTTGATGAAGATCTTGGGGCTCTAATGGTAGATCTCGACCCGAAGCACAAGAGGCCCCCCAACTTGGATCAAAAGATCCCTCTCGGTGCAAGGGAGCTTCCTGTGGTGGTGGCCGGCGGCGCGGGTGAGCGGCGGCGCCGGACGGCGAAGCTCGGCCGAAAAGCAATAAACCCGGTTCTAGGGCAAGCCCGTATGCCCTCGATCCTCAGCCGATCGACACCCAACTTGATGGAGCCCTTGCAGTCGTCGAGAGGAAGGAAACCAACGGTTCAGATCGGAATTCCAACGGTTGGATGAAGCTCGAGCACAAATCTGGCCGAAGGTGGACTTCCGGCAAGATGTTGCTCCCGCCGGCGACAGGGATCACGGCGGCGGCTCAGGCTTTGCTGGTAGGATCGTCTCAACGTCAGGAAACTTATTCACGGTCACCTGGTCCATCTAAAAACACAAAGTTCCAACAACTCACCTCGCCGGAGAAGATGAAGAAGAAGATGGTGGCCTCGACGGCGCGCGGCGGCGCCAGGCGTCGAGGCTCCTCGATCTGCTTCTCTGGAGGCCGAGGATGCTCTCAGATGCACTTTGGAGAGATCTCAAGCCTCCCCATTTGCTTCCTTCTCCACCAACCCGAAAGCAAGGCAAGATCTCGCTTTTCCGGCGAGGGGAGGTGGCGGCCGGCGGCGCTGCGGGTGCAGCCGTCGGAGCAGGAGCAGAGGGAGTCGCGAAGCCTTCTCTGGCGCGGCTGGGGGCGATGGATCCGAGGCTAGGGCACCTCGGGCCTACAAGTCTATTTGAAGCATTTGCATAAAATGCTAACAAGTCCCTCAACACTCCATCTTTCAAACTAGGTCCATCACTGTACAACCATCTTGCACCGAAGGCCCTCTCCACCAATTCTCTCGCCAAAAGACACATAAAATGTAAGGACTTATCGCAAAATGGTACGAATTTCTGAGTATTTCATGCTTTTCGAGGCCACCGGGTCGTCAAACTGAAAAACGGACACCACCACGACGTCCGGCTCGACGAGATCTACAGAGTAGTGATTTTAGTTTGCCACGTTCGGTCCCCTATAATTTTAAAAAATCCATCACAAACGGTACAAAAGATAGTTCTGCACGCTTTACGATGCTACCGGCTCGTCAAACGGAAATTTCGTCGGTGCCACTGTGTAGGTTTTTAATATATGAGGATCCACAAGGATCTAAATAGGTACTATGTCACGCCCCGAGTTCAAAATCCGCGTCTAATTTTTTTTTTTTTTTTTTTTTTTTTTTTTTTTTTTTTTAAAATCAGAGTTTGAAAACCAGCCAGGGCGCAACAGACCGCCACATATATAGAAGAGTCACAATCCCACTTGGGATTGAGCCTTTTCTATATATGCACGGCTAACATGGCAAGCAACATCAGAGTACAAACTAAACTACAACAACTATTAAGCTTATTACAAATTACATCTCTTTTACAATATAAGTTCCACTTAACCTTTAATTTATTTACACGGCTGTCCAGGGTCGATCACCTATCTCGATACCTCACCAAACCGTCCCAATATCTCAGCACCCGCTCGACCTGAAAAACAGTCACTCGAGGGTGTGAGACACACCGGAGTGTATCCCAGTGGGCACGACGAGCCGAGAAATAGCAGATCGTACCTACTGGTATACAATACTAGAGGATAGTAAGATCATGGGTTAGGGTAAAGCAGATATATAACTGGTGCTGTAAAGAAAGCAAAACTTATAATCTGGGTACAAGCATAGGAGATAATTTTAGCAGAATTTAAAACAGGACAACCATGTATCAGGATAATCAACGCATCAAGGAGTTAGGACAATCAGCAAGATAACAATGAAACTATAATCAAAAGCATCACATAGAATCATATACAGGTAGATAACTAGAAGCCAGATCAAAGAATCAAGGAAGTATGTTAAAGTAACTTAACAACACATGCATCAAATAAATGAAAACACAAAGACCCAATCACAAGCTACCATATTGGCCTTCACAAGACCTCAGGCAAGGCTGCCCACCTGGCACCACCTGGTTGACATTCCCCAAACTAGGGTCACGGGTCGCAACTGCTAACCACTTTACCGGTAAAGAACATCGCTACGGGTAGCAAATCCGCTGATGTTCGTGAAGTACAACGGTGCGGGCGATCACAATGCAAATGCTCAAGCTCACGGTCCACTGACCGGGTAATCGGCAACAAGCCGGGAAATCCCCACTGGGATGCAAGTGCAAAATCAACTGAATCTCAACTCTCATGCAGGATCAAGGCAAATCTCAACTCAGCATAAGCTCAACAGAAAAACTCAACTCAATCATGCAGACCAACCAAATAATACAAAACCAAACACATATTTTTGAGAAAACTGTTTTGAAAAGTCCAAACCTCGAAGAGCATTGCCCTCGTCCTATCAAACAAGAACAGACTCCGGCGACACTACGAAGCTTGGTGGTTTTAGGTCCAAACCTCGCAGAGCAATGCCTTCGTCCTATCAAACAAGAACAGACTCCGGCGACCCTACGAAGCTCGGTAAAAACATCAGTTAATTAAATCTATGTGTTCAGCAGTGTATCATTTGATCAGCAGAACAAGCAAGCTCACTAGTCCAACATGGAAATGTTCCAGGATAAGATATAAATACCAGAAGGACTATGAATAATCATGTAAGGCAGAATAGAACTGATAACAGGCATAGCTCAACACCAATCAGACAGACTAACCCCTTATGCAACTAAACACATGTTTTTAAGAAAACCTTTGAAAACAATAGGTTTTTGGGTCCCAAACCTCGTAGAGCGTTGCCCTTGTCCTATCAAACAAGAACAGACTCAGGCTACCCTACAAGGCTTGGTAAAATCATTTATTTTAGAAGATCATGTATCTAGCAGCATAACAGGCGAATATCAAGGAAGCAGGTATAAAGCAGGCATGAGGTAGCAAATCACTGAATCAAATGGAAAGGCAAGCTCAAGCATTAATAGATTGATATAATAATCAAGCATAGGAGTGCAACTAATGACCAATCAGTCAAAGCAATATATATCAAAGGCAGATAGGCTCTAATATAATTTAGATTGACAAAAACAGGAGTCCAACCAATACCGTACACCAAGGGCCGAACTGATAAAGCCCGGACCGAAGATAACCCACCTGTCAACGCGCAGGCGAACACTCGACTCCAGCTGGACGCTCGAAAACTGTGCCAACCTAAATCAAAATGATGATTAGGAAACTACTCAACCACACCTATCCCGAACATTATTTTTATACTCTTGTCGCTAACGTGGTCTTTTTAATGACTTAGACATCCATGCCTGATGACAATACTTGGGCCAATTTAAACCTTATATCCCATCTTTGGTAAAATTACCAAATTGCCCCTCCCGGGAATTCCTTTTGGATTTTCGGGAGATTCAGGTTTTAAAGCTTAGCCGCTGTGTAGAATACCGAGATTTCGGATAGCGCACCAATCTCGCAAGATGACATGGTGCGGAGAAATTGCCTCGAGCGTGCCCCTTATGTGTTTACAGATGAGTTCGGGTCGACTCGGATCTTCGCGGAAGCCCCAGGTTGATTCGGGGTTTTCTGGGCATTGTCTGCCGTTAGAGGACTGGTTTCGGGGAAGCCTCGACTTCACAGTGGAGTGCAGAAATATTGGTAACACTTGGATCAGGTGTACTTTATGATTACAGAGAAGTTCGGGAGGTTCCGGACTGACGCGGAGGACCCAAAGGCGAAAAGTGAGTCGGAACTGGCAATTTTGGAGCCGATTTTTGGATTGAGCACCCCGACTCTACGGTTGAGCTTTTTGAGGAGAAAAAGCTGTGGACATGTGTATTTTCAGATTACAGCGGAATTCGGGAGGTTCCGGACGGAGGCGGAGGCCCCGAAGGCAAAAAGTGAGTTGATGGGGGGCTTATTGGATTATTTAATTAATTTAATTAATTTATTTACTTGAAAGCTTGGGTCTGTGAGGTATGGATTAAAACAAAGAGAGAGATTGAGAATGAATTTGGTGGTTGGAGATATTTTAGTGGAGCATTAAATGCTGCCACTACCTCATTAATTAGCAACCCTCCTAATTAAGAAGCCTCCACGTCACCTCCTCTTCTCCAACCTGCTAACAGAGGAAATGAGAGGAAGCAGAGGAATGGGAAAAAATGGAGAATGAAGGAAGAAAGTGATGAAAAGTGAAGGGAAAATTTGGAATAGAGAGGGTTTGGATGAGGGCTTTGTTGTTGAACTCCCACCCTGAAGTCGTGTGGAGCGAGCGGAGCGCGCACGCGACGAACTTCCACCACTGGTATGTGCAGTTTTGTTTTTAGAAGCTTGGTTTTGGTCTTTAATGGTGATTTTGGGTTTGGTTGGCTTTGATGGAGTTGTGCTGTTTTGGAGAGGGGGGTGAGAAGCTTGGTGTTTTTTATTTATTTATTTATTTATTTATTTTTTTTGTGTTGCCTGCGGGGGGGGGAGCTGGTTGCTTCCTTGGTTGACCGCAGCAAGCAGCAGGGGCAGGCGCGGAGGCACGCAGCGCGCGGCGGGCGCGCTGCGACGCGCAGTGCGCAGCGCTTGCGGCGGAAAGCGCGCAAGAGCACAGTGCGCAGTGCGCCAGTGTGCGGTGCGCAGCGTGTGGCAGCAGCGGCCGTGGGGCACGGCGAACGAGCTCGGCTTGATGTCGGCGGACTGTTTGCGCACGCCGGGTGTCACTTGGACTGTTATGGGCAGTTTTGACGAGTTTTTCTTCCCTTTTTGCTCTCACAGGACGACGTCTTGTTGCGCGTTTTCCGGCGAAGCGCCGTGTGAAGTTTGGATCAACTGCGTGTTAGAGATGATGTATGCCGTTGGCTCGAGGTGATGGAACTAGAGTGAGAAAGATCCTTGTGTGCTGATTAAAGGTGGTTTGGTGTACTGTGTTGAGGACTGGAGGTGTTGTTATGTGTTGGATATGCTGTTGGGTTTTCTTTTGTTGTTGGAATGTATAAAAGCTTGTTGTGCGAGGAGGTTTTTTTTTAGTGAATTGATGATGGTTTATTATGTGCTTTAGGATCTAGATGTGTGTAATTGTGGTTAAGTGAGCTTTAATTATTCATGTGCTAAAGGGAACTTTTATTAGGCTGTGAGCTTGATGAGAGCTGTATTGGATGCTTGGTGGTGTTGTGAACTTTAATTAAGCCTGTTGATGGATGGAGGATTTGCATTAAGCTGGGAGCAATTTAAAATTATTGGAATTAAGGGATTATGTACATGTGATTTTGTATTATTATGTGCATGTAAGCATATTGTTGGAGATGTGTATTGGGACTTTTGTGTATGTGTGTAGTGTGAATGTGCTGTGGGAGTAGGGGTGTTATGTTGGTGCTGAGTGTGTGTTGTGTGCAGGGGATGTGACTTGGGTGTAATAAAGGATGCAGGTGAAGCGTATGTGCTGTGAGTAGGTGGATTTGAATGATTGAGTTGTGTGAGCACATACTAATTAGTAAGGGGGAGTCAAGTGATTGTGTATGTAAACATTAATTATTGGTGTACAAATGGAGCTTATGTTGTGGGTTTTTGTTGTGCTGGAGCTTGGGCAGTGTGTATGTGTGCAAGTGCTGTGAAAATGTGGTGTGTGAGTGTTGTGGGGGCTGCAGAGTGATGGTGATTATGCATTTTGGTTGAGGTGAGCTTGTATTTTTGCTGTGAGGACTCAGGTGGACTTAACTGAGCTTTCGGGGATTTTTCCGTGGTTCGTGGCAGTGTGCACGCGCGCGGCGCGGTTTCCGAATTTTTCGTCAGTTCGAGGTTCCGGCACTTCACCGACTTCAGCAATGCCTACGGAAAGCGCTTCAGGTGGGTTGGAATTTCTCCAAAATTTATGGAATGCCCTCTAATGCTTCTGTAAGCATATTGATCATGTTTAGCTTATTTATCATATATTGATCATGATTAGCTGATTATTATGCTTTATAAATCTGATAGTTGCCTAGAAAATTGTAGAAATACTTTCCTAAGCCCCAAATATTTTTTTAGCATGATCTAGAGATGATTTGACACTAGATTGCATATTTTCTTGTGATTCGGGATCTATCTGGACCTTCCTAGTATTTTTATAACCAGTTTTAAGTGAAACTCAGATTTTTAAGGGTTTTTAAATATTGAGAGCATTATGAATGGTCCAGGTAGTTCGAGATGCATGTATACTCGTGCCAGGGGGCCGAGTAGATTTTTAGAGCATTGTGAGATGACTTCCTAGTGTCATGAGAGAGTTTTAGCATTTTTCCAGTTCGGAGGCGGAAGCTATGGGCGGCTACGCCTGCAGCTTGTTCTTGTTTGATAGAGCTGTAGGTGGTAGTCGTTCAGAATTTCCAGGCCTCCCGTGTGAGAGATTGAGAATTTATTTTCCCTGATTGGTTTACTCTAGTTCATGGGTCGTGATCTGATTTAGTGGTGGAGATGGTTCTCCCACTTAGCTTTGAGAGTTTTGGGGGTTCTGGCAGATCGAGTCGTGGAGGTTTCCCGACTCAGCCACGGGACGTGCATTATCAGATTGAGTCGTCGAGGTTTCTCCGACATAGCTTGAGATCGTGTGGGCATTTCCTGATCGAGTCGAGGGGTCTTTCACCGACCGAGTTGTGCTTTTGAGTTCATGATACCGATCTGTTTGATCGAGGATTATAGCCTGCTGAGCCTGGCATTTTATGCCAGTTATGAGATACTTGAGTTCGCGGGGTCGCTCCCCGCGAGCTACGCTCCGGATGCGATGATGATACCGAGCCTGACGAGGCTGCGATGTGATTACTGAGATAGTCCTTGAGGGACACCCTACGTAAGACCAAGTCCTGTTTGGGCGTAGTGGCAGTAGATGAGCGCAGGCTTGACTGGTCCAAAAGGTGGGACAGTCATTGCGATTGGGTGATTTGTGTGAGTGAGTTCATTGCATGTTCATAGATGAGTTTTTCTTTGAGCATAGTACTTGAGGCATATTATTAGCAGTGAGAGTGTATGCATAGCAGGGTCTGAGTAGAGTTCCTTGAGCATGATGATACATGTTAGCTGTAGTTTCTTTCTTGCTTACCCCTTTTATCTATCTATCTGCATACCTATCTGTTTTGCCTCCAGTAGACTTAGTGGGCATACCGTGGATTTTGGGACGGTACCCACTGAGATCTGCCTTCTGCAGTAGATCTCACACCCGCTGCGGTGACAGGTTTCCTGAGGCTGCTATTCCGGCTTAGCTCGCGCGGAGACAGCTGATCGGGGTGAGGACGTGGCCATTTAGTTCCTTGCCAGCATTGAGAGTCAGAGGTAGATGTACCCTGTATATTTTATGATTCCGCTTTTGTACTGGACATTCTGAGAGATCAGTGAGGATATCTTGTACTTTTTAGCTGAGAGACTTTGTATTGTGATTTTATTTATACCAGATGTTCAGTGGATTTTTGTAGCTACTAGTTCTTTTTCATCTCTGATACATGTTTAGCTATAGTTCTCTTGCAGGGTAGACGCTTCGTCTGTGCGGCAGTTTCCGCACAGACGGCGGATCTGTTGGCGAGCCCGGGTCGCAGTTCGACCACGGGGCGTGACAGATTTAGGTGGTATCAGAGCCTAGGTTATAGGTCATTGAGGACTTAGAGACCCTAGGCTATTGGTTGGACAGTAGGATGACTGTCGTGAGAGACGAGACTTTAGCGAGAGTCCTGATTGAGTTTGTACCTCCCCCAGAGAATTGGGGTGAGTGACCTTACATGTTATTGCTCTAAAGATGATTATGTTGGCTGCAGACAACATAATACTTTAGAAAGGTTATCATGTCTAGACTTTCGCTTGATTGGGTCGAGAGAGTTTTGGTCCTAATGTTTGTTTTGTTGCAGTGGTTTCGATGCTTCCGAGACGCCGTATGACGGCGAGGGCGTGTTGGCCTTGGATGAGGAACCCGATCAGCGGGAGGCTGAATGGATAGAGCAGAGTGCGGTCTGAGAGTTACAGGCCCCAGTAGCCCAGACTTTGAGGCGATGCGGCGCCAGGAAGAGAACATGGAGCGCTTGATGCACATGCTTGAGCCGAGAGCATCTTCCGGGATATCGCTAGTAGTACTTCCAGCCGCGACGTCGTCGACTTCGATCCTGATCGCGCCACTGAAGGTGCAGAAGCAGCGAGAGGTTGCTGACCGGTTGTTTATTTCATCCAGTTCCATCCTCTGCAGATTTCGAGACCGAGCTTGGAGCCTTGGGAGGGCCGAGGACTGGACTGCTGCTATGGGAAAATTAATTGAAAATTTGTTCATCCAGGAGAAGCATCTGGTGCACTTGGTTATGCATTTTTGGATAAGAACGCCGAGAGTTGGTGACCTTGAGTTCGTCCTGTTGGACCACTGGGAGCGCAGTTGACGACCTGGAACGAGTTTCTGCGATTGTTGAGCAGTGTGCCCCGTGTTGCCTAAGATGAGACCCAGGTGCTTAATCTGTTTGAGAGGGGACTGCATCAGGATATCTAGCACCTAGTGCATGTTCGATGGATTAACGAAGATCTGAGATCATGTCCGAGAGAGGGACGAAGAGCGAGGGACCGGCACCAGAGAGAGACATCCAGTACCGCTTAACCTTGGAATAGTTGAGTGGATCAGGTTGTCATGATTCCAGTCTCAGGATCATGTGTCTCAGAGGAGACAGAGACCTGGAGGTTCTCGGCAGTTGAAGCACCATTAGCAGTGTCAGGACATTTCAGGCAGAGTGTCCCTACGTAGTGCGCTTGGATTTGCCGCTTGCGACGGCACTCCCACTACCCCTTCTGGATGAAGAGGTTCATCCTACTTACCGGAAGGCTGACCGAGCAGCGACGCTGAGACAGATAGAGCGATGGCTACCAGCATCTAGTGAATGAGTTGTACTGCCGGCTGGAGGGCGCCAGGATAACGGATCGTGTTCTACCAAGCGTGGACTTCCTTATAGTCGTCGGAGTTAGAGCATGTTGATGCCGATACCGCTTGTGTGTGTTCAGTAGAGCAGGGGTAGCTTCATGTGAGCCAGAGATGGGTTTGGATAGAGTTAGGTTATCCCAATGCTATGCTACCATGGGTGGCCGAGAGAGGACTTTGACCCTCCGTGGACCTGGTCAGGAGGAGTGTGTTGTAGAGGGAGTTAGACCACGGCAGAGTTGAGTCGTGGTCGTATCACGTTGCTAGCGACTGTAGAGGAAGTGCTTACGGCGGCACCGGGACTAAGGAATACCGTTATTGCCCGTGTGATCCCGGGTAAAAGTCTACCTGATCTGTTATTGAAGCCGCCGCTTCGTGAGATTGAGTTAGTGATTGCCGTGGTTTTGGAAACTGGCCGACTATGGTAGCACCTATTGGAGTATCACCTGTGAGACAGAGAATGAGAGCTGATGGCGCAGTTGCGAGATCTGATGGATCGAGGGGTCCTTGTGACCTGTACCACGTCGTGAGTATACGACAGTGGGGGATCTGAGACATGGATACTTGTGTTGGTTGCCACACCGTTGATACACGATGGTGATGCCATGCCGTTGGCACACGGCAGTGATGCCATGTGGTGAGTGCACAACGGTGAGACCATACCGGGTTTGGTTTAAATTCCGACAGATGCTCATTTGTGAGGCAGGTGTCTTTTTGGAACCTTGCAGCCGAGGGCTGTGCCCCGCAAGTGATCAGAACCGGTAGGGGCATTATGAACTTGCAGTGCGGTCAAATGGATTGACTAAGGCCCTGCCGCTTTTTGGATTTGTGGGATTATGTGTTCCAGCTGAGGATGATGCCAGCATTGATGTGGATGATTGCCGGTGGTCATAGATTACCCGAGATATAGAATTGATCTTCTAGTATTATCCCGGCTGGGACATTTGGTCGGGCACACCTTGTTTAAGCAAGTGGTGCAACCTTGGATTGAGGTAACTGTTCAGTGGGTGCCACTGTTGGAATTATGGAATATGGAGTGTTAGTGAAGATAGGAACAACTCCAATGCCCTCTCTCTCATTTTCTCTTTATGCCGAGGCTTGACGAATTGATCGACGATTTCGGAAGGCTACTCCAGAAACAGAAAAGAGTGCCGGAACCTGTTCTTGTTTGATTGGGGTGAAGGCACTCGCCATTTGGGATTTTCGAACTTTTCGCCGTTGCCGGCTGGTTTTCAAAATCGAGAGTTAGGGGATTGGGGAATGTTCCTAATGTTGGGTAGCGAAAGAGTTATCAGTATTCTGACAAATGTATGGATTTGATCCCCCGCATGTTTTGAGTTCTGCTTCCTTGGAGTTGGACAAGGTTTTGAGTTATCAGAAGCAACCGATGCAAATTCTTACTCGTAAAGTTAAGGAATTGTGCAGTCGAGATATACCTTTGGTGAAGGTTCTGTGGAGTCATCGTGATGAGTGAGAGCAACCACCAGAGAGCCCGAGGATGAGTTGTGGATCTCCTACTTTTCCTAATTGATTGAGACCCCCTCCTGAGTTATGGTTTTATTTTGGTTTCGAGGATGAAACCCTTTTAAGGAGGGGAGAGTGTAGAATACCGAGATTTCGGATAGCGCACCAATCTCGCAAGATGGCATGGTGCGGAGAAATTGCCTCGAGCGTGCCCCTTATGTGTTTACAGATGAGTTCGGGTCGACTCGGATCTTCGCGGAAGCCCCAGGTTGATTCGGGGTTTTCTGGGCATTGTCTGCCGTTAGAGGACTGGTTTCGGGGAAGCCTCGACTTCACAGTGGAGTGCAGAAATATTGGTAACACTTGGATCAGGTGTACTTTATGATTACAGAGAAGTTCGGGAGGTTCCGGACTGACGCGGAGGACCCAAAGGCGAAAAGTGAGTCGGAACTGGCAATTTTGGAGCCGATTTTTGGATTGAGCACCCCGACTCTACGGTTGAGCTTTTTGAGGAGAAAAAGTTGTGGACATGTGTATTTTCAGATTACAGCGGAATTCGGGAGGTTCCGGACGGAGGCGGAGGCCCCGAAGGCAAAAAGTGAGTTGATGGGGGGCTTATTGGATTATTTAATTAATTTAATTAATTTATTTACTTGAAAGCTTGGGTCTGTGAGGTATGGATTAAAACAAAGAGAGAGATTGAGAATGAATTTGGTGGTTGGAGATATTTTAGTGGAGCATTAAATGCTGCCACTACCTCATTAATTAGCAACCCTCCTAATTAAGAAGCCTCCACGTCACCTCCTCTTCTCCAACCTGCTAACAGAGGAAATGAGAGGAAGCAGAGGAATGGGAAAAAATGGAGAATGAAGGAAGAAAGTGATGAAAAGTGAAGGGAAAATTTGGAATAGAGAGGGTTTGGATGAGGGCTTTGTTGTTGAACTCCCACCCTGAAGTCGTGTGGAGCGAGCGGAGCGCGCACGCGACGAACTTCCACCACTGGTATGTGCAGTTTTGTTTTTAGAAGCTTGGTTTTGGTCTTTAATGGTGATTTTGGGTTTGGTTGGCTTTGATGGAGTTGTGCTGTTTTGGAGAGGGGGGTGAGAAGCTTGGTGTTTTTATTTATTTATTTATTTATTTTTTTTGTGTTGCCTGGGGGGGGGGAGCTGGTTGCTTCCTTGGTTGACCGCAGCAAGCAGCAGGGGCAGGCGCGGAGGCACGCAGCGCGCGGCGGGCGCGCTGCGACGCGCGGTGCGCGCAGCGCGCGGCGGTTGCGCTGCGACGCGCAGTGCGCAGCGCTTGCGGCGCGCAGCGCGCAGGAGCACAGTGCGCAGTGCGCCAGTGTGCGGTGCGCAGCGGCCGTGGGGCACGGCGAACGAGCTCGGCTTGATGTCGGCGGACTGTTTGCGCACGCCGGGTGTCACTTGGACTGTTATGGGCAGTTTTGACGAGTTTTTCTTCCCTTTTTGCTCTCACAGGACGACGTCTTGTTGCGCGTTTTCCGGCGAAGCGCCGTGTGAAGTTTGGATCAACTGCGTGTTAGAGATGATGTATGCCGTTGGCTCGAGGTGATGGAACTAGAGTGAGAAAGATCCTTGTGTGCTGATTAAAGGTGGTTTGGTGTACTGTGTTGAGGACTGGAGGTGTTGTTATGTGTTGGATATGCTGTTGGGTTTTCTTTTGTTGTTGGAATGTATAAAAGCTTGTTGTGCGAGGAGGTTTTTTTTTAGTGAATTGATGATGGTTTATTATGTGCTTTAGGATCTAGATGTGTGTAATTGTGGTTAAGTGAGCTTTAATTATTCATGTGCTAAAGGGAACTTTTATTAGGCTGTGAGCTTGATGAGAGCTGTATTGGATGCTTGGTGGTGTTGTGAACTTTAATTAAGCCTGTTGATGGATGGAGGATTTGCATTAAGCTGGGAGCAATTTAAAATTATTGGAATTAAGGGATTATGTACATGTGATTTTGTATTATTATGTGCATGTAAGCATATTGTTGGAGATGTGTATTGGGACTTTTGTGTATGTGTGTAGTGTGAATGTGCTGTGGGAGTAGGGGTGTTATGTTGGTGCTGAGTGTGTGTTGTGTGCAGGGGATGTGACTTGGGTGTAATAAAGGATGCAGGTGAAGCGTATGTGCTGTGAGTAGGTGGATTTGAATGATTGAGTTGTGTGAGCACATACTAATTAGTAAGGGGGAGTCAAGTGATTGTGTATGTAAACATTAATTATTGGTGTACAAATGGAGCTTATGTTGTGCTGGAGCTTGGGCAGTGTGTATGTGTGCAAGTGCTGTGAAAATGTGGTGTGTGAGTGTTGTGGGGGCTGCAGAGTGATGGTGATTATGCATTTTGGTTGAGGTGAGCTTGTATTTTTGCTGTGAGGACTCAGGTGGACTTAACTGAGCTTTCGGGGATTTTTCCGTGGTTCGTGGCAGTGTGCACGCGCGCGGCGCGGTTTCCGAATTTTTCGTCAGTTCGAGGTTCCGGCACTTCACCGACTTCAGCAATGCCTACGGAAAGCGCTTCAGGTGGGTTGGAATTTCTCCAAAATTTATGGAATGCCCTCTAATGCTTCTGTAAGCATATTGATCATGTTTAGCTTATTTATCATATATTGATCATGATTAGCTGATTATTATGCTTTATAAATCTGATAGTTGCCTAGAAAATTATAGAAATACTTTCCTAAGCCCCAAATATTTTTTTAGCATGATCTAGAGATGATTTGACACTAGATTGCATATTTTCTTGTGATTCGGGATCTATCTGGACCTTCATAGTATTTTTATAACCAGTTTTAAGTGAAACTCAGATTTTTAAGGGTTTTTAAATATTGAGAGCATTATGAATGGTCCAGGTAGTTCGAGATGCATGTATACTCGTGCCAGGGGGCCGAGTAGATTTTTAGAGCATTGTGAGATGACTTCCTAGTGTCATGAGAGAGTTTTAGCATTTTTCCAGTTCGGAGGCGGAAGCTATGGGCGGCTACGCCTGCAGCTTGTTCTTGTTTGATAGAGCTGTAGGTGGTAGTCGTTCAGAATTTCCAGGCCTCCCGTGTGAGAGATTGAGAATTTATTTTCCCTGATTGGTTTACTCTAGTTCATGGGTCGTGATCTGATTTAGTGGTGGAGATGGTTCTCCCACTTAGCTTTGAGAGTTTTGGGGGTTCTGGCAGATCGAGTCGTGGAGGTTTCCCGACTCAGCCACGGGACGTGCATTATCAGATTGAGTCGTCGAGGTTTCTCCGACATAGCTTGAGATCGTGTGGGCATTTCCTGATCGAGTCGAGGGGTCTTTCACCGACCGAGTTGTGCTTTTGAGTTCATGATACCGATCTGTTTGATCGAGGATTATAGCCTGCTGAGCCTGGCATTTTATGCCAGTTATGAGATACTTGAGTTCGCGGGGTCGCTCCCCGCGAGCTACGCTCCGGATGCGATGATGATACCGAGCCTAACGAGGCTGCGATGTGATTACTGAGATAGTCCTTGAGGGACACCCTACGTAAGACCAAGTCCTGTTTGGGCGTAGTGGCAGTAGATGAGCGCAGGCTTGACTGGTCCAAAAGGTGGGACAGTCATTGCGATTGGGTGATTTGTGTGAGTGAGTTCATTGCATGTTCATAGATGAGTTTTTCTTTGAGCATAGTACTTGAGGCATATTATTAGCAGTGAGAGTGTATGCATAGCAGGGTCTGAGTAGAGTTCCTTGAGCATGATGATACATGTTAGCTGTAGTTTCTTTCTTGCTTACCCCTTTTATCTATCTATCTGCATACCTATCTGTTTTGCCTCCAGTAGACTTAGTGGGCATACCGTGGATTTTGGGACGGTACCCACTGAGATCTGCCTTCTGCAGTAGATCTCACACCCGCTGCGGTGACAGGTTTCCTGAGGCTGCTATTCCGGCTTAGCTCGCGCGGAGACAGCTGATCGGGGTGAGGACGTGGCCATTTAGTTCCTTGCCAGCATTGAGAGTCAGAGGTAGATGTACCCTGTATATTTTATGATTCCGCTTTTGTACTGGACATTCTGAGAGATCAGTGAGGATATCTTGTACTTTTTAGCTGAGAGACTTTGTATTGTGATTTTATTTATACCAGATGTTCAGTGGATTTTTGTAGCTACTAGTTCTTTTTCATCTCTGATACATGTTTAGCTATAGTTCTCTTGCAGGGTAGACGCTTCGTCTGTGCGGCAGTTTCCGCACAGACGGCGGATCTGTTGGCGAGCCCGGGTCGCAGTTCGACCACGGGGCGTGACACGCTGGCTCAACCAGATTCTACTGGGACTCAACAGTCGGCTTGGTGAAACCACCGTAATTTCTCAAATTACGCGATTGCCACCCGGATACCGCTAAATCGACGATTTCGCCGATTTCCGGATCGTTATCCGATTTCCGCTCAACGGGAGCCGTTGGAATCCTAACGAAAAGCTTAGGAACCATTTATATACTGCTCTAAACTGTATGCAGTGCCAAAATTGCATTTAGACCCCTAGGGTTTCTAGAATTCCCATTTTTAGCGTCATTTGAGCGTTGTTTTCGCTCGTTCTTTCAACCCAGAAGTCCGATGACAGCGCCGTAAGTTTCAGCGTGTCCGTTATGACATGACGAAGCTCGTGCTCACCATTTGGGAGTAGCACGAGACCCGAGGAAAACTTTGGCCCATAAAATTCTTCTCTAACATAGCCAAATTGCATTTTTGTTTCTTCGAGGCTTCAAACACCAAATCTAACGCGAGCATCGCGTCCAGTGACCCCAAATTAGCCTAGGGCACACTATCGCGGCTTCGCTAACAGCCCGGAACTTAGTTTTGTTCCAACATTACTGAAAAAGGTTGATTTCTCTATATCTTTTAATCCGATCGTCAACTAGACGAACTTTGTATATAAAAGTGTCTCTGGACAGTGCCAACACCCTAGGGCTCACCCTAGTTTCAGTCCAAAATCGACGGATCAACCAGATCCGAGCTCCTTGCTCTCTAACATTTAGACAAAGCACCACACCCACATCCACTCAGAATCAATTTGATCTGAAGTGAGCACGAAGCTCAGGGGATGTTCACCAACAACTTTCATATTCATTACAAACCCTAATTCCAATTAAAAACTCTTTGAAGCATATCATCGAACACCTTGTGAGCATAATATATAAACATCAACTATAACACTTTGCCCGAGCCTAATCTCAGCAAAGAGGAAATTTTGAGGCTTCTAAGATGGAGGGGAAGCATGCCAGCAAGTTTAGTAAGTTACCTGGGTGTCCCCCCGGCGACCGGAGTCGACGGCGGCGGCCGGAGAGGGTGCTCGGCCAACCCTTAATGGTGTAATCATCAAAGATGAGCCAACTTATTTTTCGGAGGCAACTTGACCTAACCAACTTGTTAGAACTTCTTTATAAGTTGTCTAGGACCAACCTGGGTTGGTGGCCGGTGCCGCGAGGCGACGGCGGCGGCCGGAGCAAGAGCTCGGCCACCACCAAGAGTGCAACCTTCAAGAATGAAAACCCAACGTCAACCTTCGCATGCAAATGCATGGGGGGCTTCATAGAGGTCTTAGGATCATACCTGGGCCGCTCCCCCACCTGACGGAGCTCCGGCGATCGCCGGAGACCATTTTCTTCAAAATTGGTGTTTTCCGGCCACCATTAATGGCAACTTCCGGCCGGCGAGGTTTTGCCCGGCGCAAGATGGACCAACTTGCTCCTCTTGGTCCCCCAGTGCTTGCTGGGTGGTTGGCCGGCGGCAAGGTTCCGCGGCGGCGCCGGAAAAACGCCTCCGGCGAAGTGTGGAAAAACCCCGGTCCTAGGGCTTCGTCGTGCGGTGCAATCCGTCAGCCGATCCTCTCCAAACTTTGGGGAAAGCCGGCAGTCACCGAGAAGATGAGATCCAACGGATGTGATCCCATTTTAAACGGTCGGATGAAGCCCGGGGTGCATCTCGGCCGCAACAAGGTATTCCGGCAATAACTCGTTCCCGCCGGCGGCCGGGGCAACGGCGACGGCTCGGACTTCATAGGAAGGGTGTACTTAAGGTCAGGAGGCTACCACATGATTCTTAGACCCATTAAAAACAAAACATGCAACCCTCTTACCTTGCCGGAGAGAGGAAAAAGAAGAAGTTGCTCCGCGGTGGTTCCCGGCGGCGGCGACCGCCGGCTCCCCCCGGCTCGGTCGCGGGCACACAAAGAGGCTCCCCAGATGGAGCTTGGTCCAACCTTGAGCAACTTGATCCATACTTTTCTTTCTTCTCCAATTTTTTTTTCTCACTCTCTCTCTCTCTGACTACACTCTAGGGGTGGGTGACCCTTGGCCTCCTTAGCATCCCGGCCTGTTCTGGGAAGAAGCAGAGGAGAGTGGATGCAACAACTTACACCCAAGACTCCTCGGACTACACCCATGGTAGTTCAAGAGACTCCTACTTAATGCAACGAATTGTTGCATTGTTTTGCAAAAAGGCCCTTGCACAAGCAACCCTAAACTTTAAGGGCCCTCCTGTAGTTGCATTAAGCACCCAGCACCCTCACTTTACACTCCCTAAGCATTTGGTACATAAATTACTAACCTTTCTTACAAATTAGTCCAATTTTAGGTGTTTTTCACGCATTTCGGGGAGTTTCGGTCATCAGAACGAAAAACGGATTCCGCCATTGCGTCCGGCACGTCGAAATCTTCAAGACAGCGATTTTAGTTTTTCGACGCGACGTCCTGATAAAATTCCGTTCCATAAAAACTGTCTAATTTTATAGTTTTCACGCTTTTCGAGATTCCAGAGTCGTCAAACAGAATTTTCGACTGCGCCATTGCGTTCAGAACGTCGAAAATAGCTAGAATTGACTACTCGAATTACTATATTAGGGGTCCAGATGGTAAATTGGTCAGTGTTGATTCAAGAGGGAATAGAATCAAGGGGTTACTATTCAGTATTTAACTTAAAATACTGTACACAATCCACTGTTCTTATTAGTCGCAAAATCCGCTTCCTTCTTCTTTGAATTCTGGAAGATCCGACCGTCAGATCGAAAAGTGCTGAATATGAAACTTGCTCAGTTCGACGAGACGATCGCAACGGTCAACTCGGATTTCCAAGATCATGTCCGGATTGGAAATTAGCCTTTTTACCTCGTAATTCGTGCAACTTGCACCCCCGCAATTGATCAAACAGATCAAATTAGATCTTTAGAATCTAACTCAGGCTAAAAATTCAACTTTTATTTTTTTTTATTAAAAATAAAATATTCCGGATTACTACATACTATCAAACAACTAGAGGGGGGGGTGAATAGGTGTAATATTTAAAAACAAATCTCAGTGCAAAATAAAAACCAATGCGGAAATAAAAATAGCACACCGAGATTTACGTGGAAACTCCAATCCAGGAGAAAAACTACGGGACCAACACGCAATAACAATCCACTAAGAATTGAAGAATAACAAGGTGATTACCGACTCTACGGACTCGACCCCTCCTTCAAGTTCTTCGGACCTTGCGCTCCACCGATTGCACGTCCACTGCACACGTTCGAATCCACGAACGCCACTCGAATCCACGAGCACACTTTTCGAATCCACGAAACGCCTTCAACACACCGAATCCACGGTGCCGCGCCGAATCCACGACGCAACTTAGCCGATACAGAATATTGGCTTCGATGGTGATCCTTTGCTTAGAATATCATTAAAGAACCGTGGAAGGAATCTCTAAGCAAAGACTAGATCAATTCGACAAAAGATAGATCTTGAAAGAACCGTCGAATTGACCTAAAAGAGGCTAAAGAGAAGAACGATAAAAACCAGCCTCTAGGGTTGCTCTCGAGTGTATTCGGTATTGATCAATTTTGTCGAGAAACCCTAAGTATCTATTTATAACCCTTGGAAACAAATTAGAGTCGGTTTAGGAAACTTTTCCCGAGATGACATTGTGTACCGGTACCAAATATTGTGTTCCGGTACTCAATGGTGCAAAACACAGATTTTTCTATTGTGTTCCGGTACGCAAGTCTGTGTTCCGGTACGCAATGCAAATTTCAGAAAATTCTGTGTTGGGTTTGAGGAACTCAAAGTGTGGTTCCGGTACTCAATGTAAAAACTGATTTTTCCAAGATAAACTTTATCCAAAACAGACCAAGTACCGGAATCCAAACTTAAAATAAGTTGTAAGTTAAAACCAAGTTCCTAAAACCAAGTCTAAACCGGTTTTTATTAATTTCCTGTTTCCAATGATTATAAACGAACTTTAATCACCATGATCTATATTTAATCATACCTGAGAGTTGACTTGGGCTCATGTTGAATCTTCAATGAGTCTTCGAAGGCTGATTTGACAATTTGATCCCTTTAAGACTCCGACTCAACTTACTGACTTGACTCACGAAATATGCCAACACCAAAAAGCCGTAACACACTGCGCTCAGATCGACGACGCCATTTAAATCGACTTCCTGGATCGTCAGATTCGGACCCCAGACAGTCGATCGGGCGACGTTGGCCAACGTGGGAATTAAATCAGGGTGATACTATTCAAATCACTATTCACTTAAGTCGCGGGCCCCACTAGTTTTCTTGCTGATTTCAGGACGATCCGACCGTCGGATCAACAAATGGTCTATACCATTTTCACTCGATTCGATGAGACGGTCACACTGGAGACCCCAGTTTTCCGAGATCAGACTCGGATCGAAAAGACGGAATTTGTGCTTCGGAAACTGTGCCATTCGCATACCGGTATAGACACCACTAAGGTTAATTTTGTTTCCTCGCACCCATTCACACCTGAAAAACACTCTTAATACCAACTCAAATTTCCCGAGTATTACATAACTCACACCTTAAAAGAAGTTTCGTCCTCGAAACTTAAACACCCTAGGAATCCAATAAGTGGGGAAAGGGCTCAAGCATGCCCGACTTGCACTCCCAAATGGCTTCTCGTCCCCCCTCGTGATGCCCAAACTCACACTTTTTGAGTTTGGCCTACTCTCTTTGGTCCCTGCAAGTCTGCAAGGTCACTTATAAACGCTCCTCGCCCGTACGCGAGTTGATCCAAGGAGGGTCTGAACTTCCGTTCATCATTCCCATGAACACCGCTGGGGCGTTCAAATACCCGCCCTCGAAGCAAAGACATGCGAAACGCCCTATATCTCTTGGCGATATTCGGTGGTAACCCTAAACGGACAGCTACCGGACTGAACCACCCTAAGGTTTCAGACAACCGGCGGGCTCAACCCGCCCGGCGACCCTACCGTTCCGTCCCTCTTGATCGAAACTAACCTGAGTAAGCCTGCTCCTCGACTTGGAGTTCCCTGTTATGGCGCCACCGGTTCGCCGACCACCTCTGATGGTGCTGAACAGTCAGCAACCAAAGTTCCGCGATGCGTCGAGGTACTCCGGTCCTATCACCAAACCTGTACCAATGAGCCCTTAACTGTCCAAAAATGACCCGGCAACAAAGGGGAAAACCACACTAATACCCTCACAAAACTCCAGGATATGCCAACAAGGCAAGCCGGGTCACTGCCTACAAATAGTCCTCCTTTGAGAACAACGAACCCACCCGCCACCAACACGGGCCACTTCCACCCGTCACCAACACGGGCCACAAGCTCGGAGCATAACCACTATCCCGGCTTGTCCGCTCCGACTGTTCGTCCTACCGAGGCGACGGTCAAAACTAAAGCTAGGTTTCAGCTCTAAGACCTACTACAAGGTCTACCCCACAGAAAAAGCTGCAAGCAGGGTATCCTAGCCGAAAGTGACCACTGCCAGAGCGCCATGTAGTTAATGACCTCCGCTGACCTACGCTGCTTCACAAACAATAGACTCGCAACCCAAAATCCTCGAGACTATGTCTTGGTCATGGGAAGCTGGCGACAAAGACTAAGAAACACGGTCCTACATCCGTCTTGGCACCGAAGGGGTACGACACTCTGCTTAACCCCTACCGCTTAGTCCCAATCCGTTGCCCCTCCAAGCACCGTGTATTAAGCCGAGCTGCATACACTCAGACCAAACAGTCACACTCCCAACCGAGAGAACTCTGAGCTCTAGGTCCGCTCAACAATGACCTCCAGGTACAGTAAACTATCCATCCGAAGCCTAAAGGGTCGGGAGAAGAACATTGTTAGAAGTTGCCTAGGTTCACTAAGCGCACTCGAGCAATCACGTGCCACCCCATTAGTGGGACAACCCAACCGACCCTCTTGCGCCGCACGTGAGAACTCAACTCAGAGCTACACCACCACAACCCCCTTAAAAGGAGCTAACCGGCACCATCCAGCGTCAAAAAGCTAAACACCCAATATAAGTCGCCACTTACGCACACTTGTGCGAAACGAGGCACAGCCTCTCTAACCAAAACTGAGCCCAAACAAACGATATTCACTAGCTCCGGTGGTCTCCTTTTTAACCTAAAGGAGCACCCTAACCCTATCATGAAGATTTCTACAACCATCGCAGTGTTCACAGCAACAGTTGAACCGTGGGTAACAGCCGTAGGGGGAGAATCCTCATTCCCGCGCATACCTTGCCCACGATGCAAAAGATTCAGCCGACAATCCGCTGTAACCTGAAACTGGAAGACCTAAAAGGTACAACCTTAGACAGGAGCCACCCGGTTACCCACGTCCAACGAAACAGCTGACACACTAACAACCACCGGCGGATTACACCACCACCCGTTACCATTACTAACGACGACCAGGACGTCGACAGAGGAAGGGGTTTGGAAGACAAAAGCCGGCGCAACGATCCGCTGTTCTAACCGCCGCATCAAGTGCATGAACCCCGTCAGCAGGCTCACCGTGTCCTGTGCTGGTTGCTTAATCCATTGATTCCCCGCAACCATCAAGACCCCAGTGGCAGCCGGCCTCGACCCCAACCTCCAAATCAACCCGACTACACAAGCACAACACCCGAGCTAACTAAGAAACAAAACTTAACAATCCCACACTCTCGCATCTCTACACACCTATACTCTGATAATTTCATTAGCTAGTAGCTAGTGGTAATGTGCTTTAGTGGATGTTGGACAGCGACTACTGTGGTTAAAGTTGTTTTTCTCTGATACCATCTTAATCTGTCACGCCCCGGGGGTTTAAACGCGCGGAAGGGTAGCCACCGATGCTCCCAAAATTTCATACTTTTTTTTTTTTTTTTTTTTTTTGAAACCGATCTCCCCCGGCTCGTGCTCAGACCCGCCGCATATACAAATTCACTCTGCAAACGGGCAGAGTCTCCTTTGTATATGCACGACGTCCTGACTACAAAGTCCATAATATCATACCTTTAACCACACTAGTTCAATCATCAACTACATACAACCATTTTCCATAAGTAATAACGAGGCCGACTATTTTTGAAAGGATAAAACCGCAGGGTTTTGAAAGCGGTGTCCACACGACACCCTAGTTTTACAAAGCCATTTCGAAAGCCATAAATCCACAGGGTTTTGAAAATGGTGCCAACACGGCACCCAGGTTTTTACCAAACTATTTCGAAATCCATAAATTCACAGGGTCTTGAAAACGGTGCCCACACGACACCAGTATTTTTCAAATCCTTTTCGCAATGTTTTCTTTCCTTTTCTTTTAGTTTGAAAACGGCCAATTATCCGATAGTAACTAAACATGCATCCACAGAGTACTGTAATAAATCCAACATCCAAGTCAACCTCACAGAAGTATCACACCCACATAGCTATTAACAGATAATGAAATGAGCAAAGGAAGAACTAACCACAGTCTGTAGCCTCGAAGGGCCGATAGACCTCTCATCCCGGCCTCACCGTCGCCCTAGCTCTCACCCCTGACTGAACCTGTCACAGAGTGGGGAGTCAGCGACACAAGATACCAAGTATGAAAAGCAAGAAGGCCATAACTAAAGCAAACTGTAATAAAAATCAGAGCAACCGCCCTCATCACCGTGCAATCGACAGTAAAACGCAAACAGAGCTAAAAGTAAGGCAAACCACGGTAACCGGAGCAACCGTCCTCCTCAAAGTACAATCAACAGTGACAAAATCCTGTACCAAGCAAGGTCCGGGCACCTTTCCCGACCACCACACCGAGCACCTGCCCCGATGTCCCCCGCCGAGCACCTGCCTCGGCCGCCGAGCACCCGCCTCGGCATCACCGCTCGCACCCCCCACCCATGAGGGCCCCCCTCTTACGTGCTCCGTATCGTGGGGTACACGGGTCAACGTACCACTTTTCCGAAAAAGCACACCCTCGCGGTGGCCAAACCGCTGGTGTGCGCGTAGCAATCTCGAGCCTCGACCGAGCACCAACCTCGGCCAACCAGACCGAGTACCAACCTCGGCAAACCAGACCGAGCACCAACCTCGGCAAACCCCCAGAACATGATGTATTATTGAGCACCGCGACCCTTAGTCGCCATAAACATAATGATAATAAAACATAAGCTGATACTTTGACATGTCCATACTTTACACTTACCAATTAACCTCGTTTCCCGACTCAAGAACTGTCGATAGAGGAACCCACCTTCCGACTCCGAAAGGTCGCACCGATCACCGTCCCCATTGCTAGTGTGATGATCCGGACTCCCGCAGGAACTATGCAACATTAAACAGTGACTGCGGGAAGCTTGTACAGTGCATCGGAGCTTGTAGAATCGAAATTGGATATTTAAAATTGACCCGGCGCGAAAATCGGAGCAAATGGGATTTTTCGGGAACTTTTTGCAAAATTTCGGATGAGAATTTGGCAAAACGAACGGCGAAATCGGACTCAGCGCGCGAAAACGGTCAAAATGGTGTATTTACTTAATTTTTCCGGCACCATGGGTACTGTTCACGCCGGAACAGTAACTCCGGCCGCCGGAATTACTGTTCCGGCGACCGGCGAGCGGCGGCGGGCAGCGGCGCAGCGGCGGTGCAGCGGCAGAGCGCGGAGGCGCGCGGCGCGGGCAGGCGCGGGCAGGCGCTGGTGCGCGGTCCACAGCCTTGGCGTGCACCGGTTGCACGGAAGCAATGGAATGCCACGTGGCATCCCCTCATTGGCTGGCCGGCTTCTAGAAGCCCACGGGGACTGTGACACGTGGCACACTCCTATTGGCTGACAGGATCCGGAAAACCCGGAGCGCGGACCGGGCACGTGCACCACGTGGACACGTGGCAGATTCTTAGTGGGCTTGCACAGGCTGTTTCCTGTTTTGTGGACACGTGGCGCGTTCTGGATGGTCAATTTTGCTGTTTCCTGTTCGGATCTGGATCCCGTGTGGAGCTTTGGCCCATTATAAATAGAGGTCCCCCACCCCTCCTCATTTCCCACCTTGGTTTGCGGGCTGTAGAGAGAGAAACAGAGAAAGTGCCTTATACAAAAGTTGTTCCTCTCTCTCTCTCTTCTCTCTCTCCTCCAAATTCCAGAATTTCTGGAGTTACAGTTAGTGAGTTATCTGCGACGCGGCGCACTGCGACGATTTTCTTTTTAGGCCCATTTCCCGTCGCAGTTCCGTCGGAAATTCCCTGTGTGCTAACTGGGAGGAATTTTTGGACGATTTTTGCGACAGCGCGTTCCTAAGAGGTATGGCTTCGATTTCCGTGTTGATCACGTTGCTCCATTTCGCACTTTTGGCACGGTTTCCAAGGCCTCTTTGACCCCCTTTTTTGCTGTGGAAATTTCTGGACAGTGTCAACTTCTCCGATTTTTATCTTGGCGTAGGAGCATCAGATTGTCACGCCCCGGGGGTGTGCTTTAGCGGAAACGGCACGTTTTTTTTTTTTTTTTTTTTTTGAAAGAGCTCCCCTCCCCGGCGCGTGCCCAGACCCGCCGCACATACAGGATCTCTCTGCAAACGGACAGAGTCTCCCCTGTACGTGCACGGCGTGTGGTTGAGTACACCTCCCAAACGAGCATAACCATTCAATCACAACATTCAACAACATACAACCAGTATTCTAAGTATTTAAACGTATGGCCGATTCAGTTTGGAAAGGATAAATCCACAAATTTGAAAGAGTGCCCACCCGAAACTTATGTTTTGAAAACAAGTTTTTCGAAACCAACATAAAACCACAGGGTTTTGAAAACGGTGCCCACACGACACCCAAGTTTTGAAATCCATTTCGCAGTCCATAAATCCGCAGGGTTTTGAAACCAGTGCCCACACGACACTTAGATTTTTAAAAACGATTTTTCGAAAATCTTTCTTTGGGTTTGTCTTTTCTCTTTTTTTTTTCAAATGGCCAACAGAAATGAAAGGAAAAGTAAGGCATCACAGTATCACCAAATACCGACATCCACGTCGACCCCACAAGGGTATCGAGAACCTCACACATAACTACAATGTAAATGAAATGCTGGAAAGAAAAGATAAAATACAGTCCGGGGTCCCCAACGACCCAGCTGCGTCCGTCCCGTCCTCACCGTCGCCTACCTCTCTCCCCGTCGGGTCCCTGTCACGAAGTGGGGAGTCAGTGACGAACAATAATAAAGCAGGAAAATACAGTAAAACAAACCGTGAAGATAACCGGAGCAACAACCCTCTCAGGAGGGAAACGATCACCTGTACACCTGTATCCTGCTAATACCCGGCCACGTCGGACAACTAAACCGACGGCCCATACCGTACCTGCAGAAACCCGACCACGTCGGACAACTAAACCGACGGGTCGCACCGCTCGCACCTCGGCGCCTCAAACCCCACAACTAATAAGGGGCCCCACTACGTCACCTCGTGGGTATACACGGGTCATAGACCACTTTTCCGGAAAAGCGCACCCTTGCGGTGGCCAAACCGCGGGTGCGCGTGTCGCAGCCTCGAGCACAGTAACCGTGAAGCAATATATGTATATATGAAGCAGTATGTAAAACATCCACGTGCAAGAACCATATGAAATGCCATATATATAATAAAGTGAAAGAACAGCAAAATTATAAATGATTAGTTGATGCTTTTCCTGAATGTCCCAACCCAAGCCTGAGATTCGTATGACATTTAGAAACATTCCCCCCTTTCTTTTTCTATGTTCCATTTCTTTCTTTACTATAACAGTCGGCACAGTCAAACGAGTAATGTCTACTACCCTTCAATCTTTAACCCAAGTACGCACAAGGTGGACCCCACCCCACAAGATACAATTTAATATTAGAACTTAAAACATGAACCCACCTCAAATACGAAGAAGGAGACGTGAGGAAGTTCCGACAGAAAAACCCTCACCGCGCGCCCGAACAGCTGTAACACAAATTCATTCGTCAAAAACATCGTCGCGGTTTAAAACACTCAAAAACGGGGCGAACCGGGCTAAAAACGGAGCTCCTGGGCCCTTTTTCTGGAAGTGGGTGTACGGGCCCCTGCGTGGACCGGGTTCACGACGGCGGCAGCGACGGCGTGGGCCGGGAGCACGCGGCGCGGTGGACCCGCACCGTCTTGGGCCGGGCCGCGCACGGGTGCGGGCGCGCACCGGGTTCAGGGCCCCGCGGCTACTGTGGCGCACGCCGGGTGCACGCCCGGGCGTGCACCGCGCGACCTGGCGCACCGGCCCGTGCACCGGGTCCGCGTCCCCGGGCCGCGGGGGCGTGCGCCGGGCGCACGCCGGCCCGGTGGACCGCGCGGCCTGGCGCACAGATCTGTGCGCCGGGTCTGCGGTCCCGGGCCGGAAAGGTGTGCGCCGGGTGCACCCGGACGGGTGGACCGCGGCCAGCAAAACCCCGATATTGCGTCCGTTTTCGGCTCCGGTCGCGACTCCGCGCTCCCGGCGGCTTCGGCGATGACCCCGTGGACACGGTGACGGCGGCGGCGGCCTCCCGTTTAACCACGGCGGCGGCGGCCTCCCGTTTTGGTCCCCGAAATCGCCTCGCACGCGGCACAAGACCCCCGACGATTCAAGGGATTTCCCTCCCCTTGCCCGAACAAGAAACGACACAAAAAAACAAAACAAGAAACGAAACAAGAAAGCGAAAGCACGGCTCACCTTGTTTCCGTCGGCGCCGGGTGAGGGAGAGGGATCGTCCTTTTCGCGCTCGTCGGATCTTGCGGGGAGGCGATCAATCTCCTCCTTCTCCTCGTCAAGATTCCGGCTCTCGCGTCGCCTCGGTACGGGTGGGGGAAAGGGCTTGGGGTTTTCTCGCGTACGAAAGGGGAAAAAGAAATGAGCGGGGAACCCTAATCCCCCCCCTTGGAGTTTAAATCCGTTGTTTGGTCGTAGCCGACGGGGATTTGGTTCCCCAAACCCCCAAATTAAACTACATTAAATTAGATTAACATCGTTCAAATACGAAATTACATTGAGTCGAGTTAAACTGATTTAAATCCACTTAACTTAAATTAAATCGAATAAAATTAAATCCGGGTCTGGTTTACCTCAGCGAAGGCGTGCTGACCCCGCGAACATCAACAACTTCAGGAATTTATTCCGGGAGCTTCCGGGGTCAGAAAACCGATCCGATCGCGCCGCCAGTCTTCGTTTCGCGGGCTTTATTCTCTAAAAATATCCGCGAGCCCCGACAGCCTGCCCAAAACGACGCGAGAAAAATCATACCCCGGTCCCCTTAGCCGAAAGGCGGTTCGAAATAATTTCACAGGTAAGACCAAAAGGGAAGTAAACCCGCGGTTATTACACCACTCACCTCTAAAAACGAGTTTCGTCCTCGAAACTCAAACCCGGGTGGGAGTGAAAAGGTCGGGGTAGCACTCCCTCATTTTAGACTCCAGTTCCCAAGTCGCTTCCCGCTCCTCATGGTTGTTCCAAAGTACCTTTACGTAGGGGATAGTCCGGTTTCGCAGTGACTTGTTTTCCCTTGCCAAGATTCTCACCGGGGTTTCTTCAAAACTTAGGTCCTCCTTAAGCTCGAGTGCTGAGGCGTCCAGAACGTGTGACGGGTCGGGGAGATATTTCCGAAGCATCGAGACGTGGAACACGTCGTGGACTCGGTCGAGGTTTGGTGGTAGGGCGAGGCGGTAAGCTACTGGGCCAATGCGCTCTAGGATCTCGAAAGGCCCCACAAATCGTGGGCTCAGTTTGCCCTTTAGCCCGAAACGTCTGATTCCTCTGGATGGCGAGACCCGCAAAAACACATGCTCCCCCACTTGAAATTCCAAGTCACGGCGCCTCTGGTCTGCGTAACTCTTCTGTCGACTCTGGGCGGTTAGCAGGCGCTGTCTAATAAGGCGCACTTTCTCTTCAGTTTCCTCCACTATGTCGGGTCCCAAAAGTTTCCGCTCTCCCAAGTCGTCCCAGCAGATCGGGGATCGGCAGCGCCTTCCGTATAGTGCTTCGTAGGGCGCCATCTGAATGCTGGCCTGGTAGCTGTTGTTGTAGGCAAATTCCACGAGAGGTAGGTAGCGTGACCAACCGATTCCCCAATCAAGCACACATGCGCGAAGCAGGTCTTCGAGGGTTTGTATCACCCGCTCCGACTGTCCGTCCGTCTGAGGGTGGAAGGCTGTGCTGAACTGTAGTCTGGTGCCCATAGCCCGCTGAAGGCTCTGCCAAAACTTCGAGACAAAGCGCGTGTCTCTGTCCGAGGTGATCGATGCCGGCACTCCATGTAGTCTCACGATCTCGCTGATGTAGACTTGAGCTAGCCGTTCGCGGGTCCAAGTGGTGTGAATTGGTAGGAAGTGTGCTGACTTGGTTAACCGGTCAACTATGACCCAGATCGCGTCGTGGCCCTGTTGTGATCGTGGGAATCCCGTGACGAAATCCATAGTAATCTGGTCCCATTTCCACTCTGGTACCGGTAGGGGTTGCAGCTTCCCGGCAGGTCGCTGATGCTCGGCCTTTATCTGTTGGCATACTAAGCAGTGAGCCACGTGTCGAGTCACGTCTCCTTTCAGTTTAGGCCACCAGAAAGTCTGTTTAAGATCCCTGTACATCTTCGTGCCCCCCGGATGTGCTGCATAAGGGGCTCGGTGTGCCTCCGCTAAGATTTCATCTTTCAACTCTGGTGAATCCGGCACGCAGATCCGTCCGCGGAACCATAGGGTGCCGTCGTCTTTCACCGCAAAGTCAATCTCTTGGCCCTGGGGAATCTTGTCTCGTATGCGCTGTAGGTGTGGATCGGTCTGCTGTCCCTCCTGGATCTTCTCGAATAACGTCGGCTTGACCACCAAGGTTAGAAGTTGCAGAACTGTGCCCGCAGGCACTACCTCCAACTGCATTCGCGCGAACTCCGCGATCAGGTGGTCCTGCTTCGTCAGCGCGCTCTCCGACGCCCCTTCCTGATGCCCTTTCCTGCTCAGTGCGTCTGCTACCACATTTGCCTTCCCGGGGTGATATTGAATCGTCAAGTCGTAATCCTTCAACAACTCGAGCCACCGCCTCTGCCGCAAGTTTAACTCTTTTTGGGTAAAGATGTACTTAAGACTTTGATGATCTGAGAAAACGTTGCAGTGGACTCCGAAGAGGTAATGCCTCCACAGTTTTAAAACGAAGACTACGGCAGCCAACTCCAAGTCGTGTATCGGGTAGTTCTTTTCATAGTCCTTCAGCTGCCTGGATGCGTAGGCAATCACTTTCCCCTGTTGCATCAGAACACCTCCAAGACCGATCCTTGATGCATCGCAGTACACCTCATAATCCTCTCCGGGTGCTGGCAGTACAAGTATGGGTGCCCTGGTTAGCCTCCTCTTGAGTTCCTCAAAACTCTCCTGGCATTTGGCCGTCCATATGAACTTCTCCCCTTTTCTGGTCAACCGATTTAAAGGAGTAGCAATCTTTGCGAAACCCTCAACGAAGCGCCGGTAATATCCTGCCAGCCCTAGGAAACTTCGTACTTCTGTCACCGACGTCGGCGGCTGCCAGTCAACCACTGCTTCTACCTTCTTGGGATCCACGGCGATTCCCTGTGCCGAGATCACGTGCCCTAGGAAACCGACTTCGCGCAGCCAGAACTCACACTTCTTGAGTTTGGCGAACAGCTTCTGCTCTCTGAGGGTTTGGAGGATCGTTCGTAGATGGTCCTCGTGCTCCTCGTCGGTAGTGGAGTAAATCAGGATGTCGTCGATGAAGACTACCACGAACCGATCCAAGAAGGGTCTGAAGATCCGGTTCATCATGTCCATGAAAACAGCGGGGGCGTTCGTAAGCCCGAAAGGCATCACCGTGAACTCGTAGTGGCCGTACCGAGTCCGGAAGGCGGTCTTGGGAATATCTTCATTTCGAACTCGGAGTTGATGATAGCCCGACTGTAGGTCAATTTTGGAGAAGACTGTCGCTCCCCGTAACTGATCGAAGAGGTCGTCGATTCTGGGCAGGGGGTATTTATTCTTCACCGTAACCTTGTTTATCCCTCTGTAGTCGATGCAGAGACGCAGGCTTCCGTCTTTCTTCCGCACGAAGAGTACCGGTGCGCCCCAGGGTGACACACTCGGTCTGATGAACCCTTTATCCAAGAGGTCTTCCAGCTGTGCTTTAAGCTCCTTTAGCTCCGCGAAGGCCATTCGGTAAGGCGCCTTCGTAATTGGCTGCGTGCCTGGTACTAGCTCGATAGGAAACTCCACCTCCCGCTCCGGAGGCATCCCGGGCAGTTCTGCGGGGAAAACGTCGGGGAAGTCCCTCACCACCGGGATGTCTGAAGGTGTCGACGAGGGTCGGGTGGCCAGATCCACCGATGCTAAATAGGCCACGCATCCACCCTCTACCAACCTTCTGGCTCGCGCCGCTGAAATGACCCCCGGGAAGGTGATGCTCTTGCCCGCCATATACACATGTTCAGGAAAACCCGGTTCTTGCAACCGAACTTGTCGCTTGTCACAGTCAATGAGCGCCTGGTACCTCGTGAGCCAATCCATGCCCAACACCGCGTCGTACTCCTTCAAGGGGATTACCACCAAATCCCATGGGCAAGCCAGTCGCCCAAGCTTAATCGAGCAGGCGGCCACGAAGCTGACCGCCTCCAAAGTCCCCCCCGCCGTTTGCACCGTCAAGAGACTTTGAAGGGGGGTCTCCTCGAGATCATGCATAAAAACGAAATCACGAGAAATGAACGAGTGTGTTGCTCCGGTATCGAAAAGAGTTCTAGCACGGGAATTCGAAACGGAAGTAGTACCTGCAAGAGCGTCCTCCGGTGGGTTAGTCCCTTGGCTGGTCATTGAGAAAACCCTCCCGCCTGGTTGTGGCTGCCGATCCTCCTCACGCCGTGGTGCGGGGGGTCTGGAAGTTGACGCCATAGGAGCTTTCCCCCGCCCTGAGGGCTGTGGCGCGGGCGTATAAGCTCCCGAGGGTGCAGGTCCCCCGCCCAAGGGGCAGTTGCGGCGGAAGTGCCCCCGCTTGCCGCACCTGAAACAGTGGTCGCTCCGTTGGGGGCACTCTCCCGCAATGTGCCCTCCCCCGCAAATAACGCAAGGCCTATTTCCCGGCCTCGGCCCTCCTGCTGGCGCGCCCCGGGGTCCCGCCTGCGGTCTCCACCGTTTGGAGGCTCCGCCCCCACTCCAAGAGCCTCCTCCCGAGTTCTGCTGTTGCCGCTTTCTGTCCTCCAGTCGCGCCGAGTTCTCCCTTCTGGCGCGGGTGATCGCAAAGCCCCGCTCTACCGTAGTGGCCCTGTCGACCACTTTCTGGAATGTATGCAGGTCAGCTGCTTGCACCACCTCAAAGATATTGCTCCGCAAGCCGTCCACAAAAAGTTGCGCCTTGTGAGCCTCGTCCCTTATGACGAACGGGACGCAGTTCGCTAGGCGGACGAACTCTCGTTGGTACTCCATAACCGTCCGGTTTCCTTGCTGGATATGGTTCAGATCATCTTCCAACTTCTTCTTGACGCTGCTGGTGAAGAAGGCCTCGAACAGCTCTTTCTTGAAAGTTTCCCAGGACGGGAAAGCGGTACCCTTAGCAGGATCTGGGCGTACCGTCTTCCACCATAAACGGGCATTCCCCTCCAGGCAATGGACTGCCAGGGGAACCCGCTCATCATCCTCCATGAGTAGGTCTTCAAAAAGTTTCTCCATCGACCCCACCCAGTTCTCAACGACCCACGGATCTGTCGTGTCCCCTTCGAACGTGGGCGGGTCGTGCTTCTTAAAGTCCTTCAAGTTGGCCCGCACTCGATCCCGCTCGGTCATCACAACCCCCCCCCCACTCGCGGCGGCGGCAGCCGCGATAGGGGTAGGCGTGACCACTGTTTCCTCCAGAATAACCCGGCTAGTTGTCCCTGGCGCCGGCCCCGTGGTCGCCGCCGGCGGTGGCGCTGTCGGTGGTGCCGCGGCCGGTGCTGTCGGCCCCGGCGGAGGGACCGGGGCGGCCGTCACTGGCGCGGCCTGCTGCTGATGCGTCAACTGACGCACGTGATCGGTGAGGGTGGCCAATTGCCCCGCCATTTCCCGCAATTGCTGCCGCAGGAGCTGGTTCTCCGCGGCCGTCGATGTTGTCGCGTCTGCCTCGGCGTCTCCTGCCGACGACCTGGTACGAACCATGGCTGTCACACACAACATGGGTCTACGTCAGACTTTACCTACAACCACAAACCACTTAGCTCAAGAAAAGACTCCAATGTTCCCCCCCCCCGATCACTCACGTTCTAAAGTCCTATATCCTACCCATTTCATTCACTTATAGATATGTGAGGCATTCCCACGGATGTCAGCATTAACTGTTGTGATTGAATGAATTTCTCTGATACCATCTTAATCTGTCACGCCCCGGGGGTGTGCTTTAGCGGAAACGGCACGTTTTTTTTTTTTTTTTTTTTTGAAAGAGCTCCCCTCCCCGGCGCGTGCCCAGACCCGCCGCACATACAGGATCTCTCTGCAAACGGACAGAGTCTCCCCTGTACGTGCACGGCGTGTGGTTGAGTACACCTCCCAAACGAGCATAACCATTCAATCACAACATTCAACAACATACAACCAGTATTCTAAGTATTTAAACGTATGGCCGATTCAGTTTGGAAAGGATAAATCCACAAATTTGAAAGAGTGCCCACCCGACACTTATGTTTTGAAAACAAGTTTTCGAAACCAACATAAAACCACAGGGTTTTGAAAACGGTGCCCACACGACACCCAAGTTTTGAAATCCATTTCGCAGTCCATAAATCCGCAGGGTTTTGAAACCAGTGCCCACACGACACTTAGATTTTTAAAAACGATTTTTCGAAAATCTTTCTTTGGGTTTGTCTTTTCTCTTTTTTTTTTTCAAATGGCCAACAGAAATGAAAGGAAAAGTAAGGCATCACAGTATCACCAAATACCGACATCCACGTCGACCCCACAAGGGTATCGAGAACCTCACACATAGCTACAATGTAAATGAAATGCTGGAAAGAAAAGATAAAATACAGTCCGGGGTCCCCAACGACCCAGCTGCGTCCGTCCCGTCCTCACCGTCGCCTACCTCTCTCCCCGTCGGGTCCCTGTCACGAAGTGGGGAGTCAGTGACGAACAATAATAAAGCAGGAAAATACAGTAAAACAAACCGTGAAGATAACCGGAGCAACAACCCTCTCAGGAGGGAAACGATCACCTGTACACCTGTATCCTGCTAATACCCGGCCACGTCGGACAACTAAACCGACGGCCCATACCGTACCTGCAGAAACCCGACCACGTCGGACAACTAAACCGACGGGTCGCACCGCTCGCACCTCGGCGCCTCAAACCCCACAACTAATAAGGGGCCCCACTACGTCACCTCGTGGGTATACACGGGTCATAGACCACTTTTCCGGAAAAGCGCACCCTTGCGGTGGCCAAACCGCGGGTGCGCGTGTCGCAGCCTCGAGCACAGTAACCGTGAAGCAATATATGTATATATGAAGCAGTATGTAAAACATCCACGTGCAAGAACCATATGAAATGCCATATATATAATAAAGTGAAAGAACAGCAAAATTATAAATGATTAGTTGATGCTTTTCCTGAATGTCCCAACCCAAGCCTGAGATTCGTATGACATTTAGAAACATTCCCCCCTTTCTTTTTCTATGTTCCATTTCTTTCTTTACTATAACAGTCGGCACAGTCAAACGAGTAATGTCTACTACCCTTCAATCTTTAACCCAAGTACGCACAAGGTGGACCCCACCCCACAAGATACAATTTAATATTAGAACTTAAAACATGAACCCACCTCAAATACGAAGAAGGAGACGTGAGGAAGTTCCGACAGAAAAACCCTCACCGCGCGCCCGAACAGCTGTAACACAAATTCATTCGTCAAAAACATCGTCGCGGTTTAAAACACTCAAAAACGGGGCGAACCGGGCTAAAAACGGAGCTCCTGGGCCCTTTTTCTGGAAGTGGGTGTACGGGCCCCTGCGTGGACCGGGTTCACGACGGCGGCAGCGACGGCGTGGGCCGGGAGCACGCGGCGCGGTGGACCCGCACCGTCTTGGGCCGGGCCGCGCACGGGTGCGGGCGCGCACGGGTTCAGGGCCCCGCGGCTACTGTGGCGCACGCCGGGTGCACGCCCGGGCGTGCACCGCGCGACCTGGCGCACCGGCCCGTGCACCGGGTCCGCGTCCCCGGGCCGCGGGGGCGTGCGCCGGGCGCACGCCGGCCCGGTGGACCGCGCGGCCTGGCGCACAGATCTGTGCGCCGGGTCTGCGGTCCCGGGCCGGAAAGGTGTGCGCCGGGTGCACCCGGACGGGTGGACCGCGGCCAGCAAACCCCGATATTGCGTCCGTTTTCGGCTCCGGTCGCGACTCCGCGCTCCCGGCGGCTTCGGCGATGACCCCGTGGACACGGTGACGGCGGCGGCGGCCTCCCGTTTAACCACGGCGGCGGCGGCCTCCCGTTTTGGTCCCCGAAATCGCCTCGCACGCGGCACAAGACCCCCGACGATTCAAGGGATTTCCCTCCCCTTGCCCGAACAAGAAACGACACAAAAAAACAAAACAAGAAACGAAACAAGAAAGCGAAAGCACGGCTCACCTTGTTTCCGTCGGCGCCGGGTGAGGGAGAGGGATCGTCCTTTTCGCGCTCGTCGGATCTTGCGGGGAGGCGATCAATCTCCTCCTTCTCCTCGTCAAGATTCCGGCTCTCGCGTCGCCTCGGTACGGGTGGGGGAAAGGGCTTGGGGTTTTCTCGCGTACGAAAGGGGAAAAAGAAATGAGCGGGGAACCCTAATCCCCCCCCTTGGAGTTTAAATCCGTTGTTTGGTCGTAGCCGACGGGGATTTGGTTCCCCAAACCCCCAAATTAAACTACATTAAATTAGATTAACATCGTTCAAATACGAAATTACATTGAGTCGAGTTAAACTGATTTAAATCCACTTAACTTAAATTAAATCGAATAAAATTAAATCCGGGTCTGGTTTACCTCAGCGAAGGCGTGCTGACCCCGCGAACATCAACAACTTCAGGAATTTATTCCGGGAGCTTCCGGGGTCAGAAAACCGATCCGATCGCGCCGCCAGTCTTCGTTTCGCGGGCTTTATTCTCTAAAAATATCCGCGAGCCCCGACAGCCTGCCCAAAACGACGCGAGAAAAATCATACCCCGGTCCCCTTAGCCGAAAGGCGGTTCGAAATAATTTCACAGGTAAGACCAAAAGGGAAGTAAACCCGCGGTTATTACACAGATCGAGGTGTTTAAAGAGTCGATTTTGATCTACTCTTCGCGAGGAACGCAACCGTAATTTTTCTAGATTTTCTTGAGCACTGTATAGAGGTGAAAAACTCCTCTTTTCCTGTGCTGTTTGAAAAACAGCAAATATTGTGCTTTTTGGGATTTGTATTTATACCGGGAGCGTTGATTTGCAGGATTTGAGGACTGTGGACAACCAGGAGACTACCTGGGGTGTGGTGTGAGCTGTTCGAGGTGGGCGGTTGTTGCTTACCTCATTTTTGACAAGCTCACTGGGATTACTGGAACTCCCCTAAAATTTAATTGATGAGAACAATTGGGACAAAATAATATGATAATTGATGAGAACCATTGGGACTACTAACAGGACTACTAACAGGACAAACTAACAGGACAAACTAACAGGACAAACTAACAGGACAATTGATGAAAACCGCTGGGATGAACTCCCCTAAAATTTGATATAACCCCACGGATTATATAATGACTTATGTTGGGACACTGTAATTGGGACAAAGGCTACAATAACTTTTTCCAGTAAATCAATATTCTTTTAAAATAAATATTGACACTTTTCTACAGCTTTTAAATAACTGCATGCTTTCTTGGACATCCAGTTAGCCACTATTTAGTGCTACACTATCATATTGGGACTTGGCATGTTTTATCACTTTCCTTTGCATTCAGATGTTGTCGCTCAAGTATGAGCAGGGATTTGGGATAGTGTAGCCAGATTATGGATTTGTGGGGTATTGCGGTGACCGCGGACAATAGGCGGTTGACCAGATGTTTGTCCTTGCACCAGATTGGGGTCGAGTCTGGTTTATTGCATCAGTTGGGGATTGGGTTTCTGTAGTGGACGGAGTTTCCCACTTTGATCATATTCATGATTCAGTCCTGCTATTGTGAGACATTGGTTACAGAGGTACTGATGACAGAGATGCTTTACTCGTGTGGGTCGCTCCCCTCGAGTGCCACTCCGGAGGTGGGCTTTTTCAGACCCAGCCGTGTGTGCCGGTCTGATACTTATGTTGGGATGCGAGCCGTGCGAGCCGATCCCGCGGTTTCGAGCCGTGTGTGCAGATTCCGCTGAGCAGGCAGTACCAGTTGTTACTGGTGTCTAGATTGGGTTTATTTGGACAGATACTATTTCTGATGCATGCATACAGTTTTGACAGCATAGTAGTGGTAGTTTTCCTGTTTCAGCAACTTATGTATCTTACCACTTCCCCTTTTGCCTCTAGTAGTCCTAGTGGGTGCGTCAGAGTTGAGGTTTTACCCATTAGGGGAGGCTGCTGGTTTATCTGGTAGTTCTCACCCCCCATTGTTAATTTTCTGTTTCTTTCTTCTCCCTTATTTTTTTGCAGAGTCATCTGCGGGAGCTGCTAGGCCTTCGGCAGCGGATCGAGGTAAGGGGATCGCCGAATAGATAGATCTCCAGTGAGGCTGAGAGCTGTAGATAGATGCTGTACCCTTCGCTCAGACTGTGGTATTCTCCTTTTATTTGGGTCTGGCTTCCGCCAGCTGGTTGTACTATTTGTTGAGCTGGGGAGATTATTGTACTTATTACAGTTTTATTTGTATTTCCAGTCTGAGGTACTATGTGGTTCTTCTATTTCAGCTCTGTATTATGCTCTGTTATTGTTATATTATATCTGAGCAGGTTACCAGCGCTTCGTGTACGCGGTAAATCCCGTGTGCATGGCGGATCTGTTGGCGAGCCCGGGTTCCGGTTTACACCCGGGGCGTGACAGATTAAAGTTGGTATCAGAGCTTAGGGATAGGTCAGTTGGGACTTAGGAAACCCTAGGCTTTTGGCAGACCCTAGGATTATATGGCGCGAGAGACGAGACATTTTGCGAAAGTCGTTGATTTATTTGACTCTTCCAGTGAGAGAAGAGGGATCGACATACCCAATTTCTGGTGAACAGTTATGTTGGCTGCAGACAACATAAAGTCACAGAAATCGGGGATGTCTTTGACTTTCGCTAGATTGGGTCGTGTGGGGTTATGTTACTAAGTGTGATTTCTTGTGGTAGGATGCCTCCGCGACGTAGGATGTTGACGCGTTCTCAGCCTGATTCCCCTGAACCCGATCAGGAGGAGTCCGGACAGGGCCAACAGAGTGACGTGCAAGAGCTTCAGGCTCAGATGGCCCAGATGTCAGAGGCTGTTCGACGTCAGGAGGAGGCTATGGGTCGGCTGACGCAGATGTTAGAACAGAGAGCGCAGCCTGTTGTAGCACCCCCAGAGAGTTCCCCCGTACCTTCTTCCCCTGCTGTGAATCCTCCAGTTGTACCAGTGACCCCGGCATCCCCTGTTGCTCGGGGTACTAGTAGACAATCGTCTGGGTTGACGGGATCTCTGACCCCGGCAGAGCAGCGGGAGATGGTTGATTTGCTGATGAGGTTTCGCCAGTTTGACCCACCCTATTTTTCGGGGCAGAATGCAGAGCCGTGGGAGGCAGAATCGTGGGTCACGGCGATGGAGCGACGTTTTGAGACTTTGTTCATCGAGGAGCGATACCAGGTGTTATTAGCAACGAACTTTTTGGAACGCAACGCCGAGGCCTGGTGGCGGCGTGTTCGACCTGCGGGTCCGCCTGGGGCTCAGCTCTTGGCCTGGGCGGAGTTCCGCAATCTCCTTCTCGGGGCTTTCTTCCCAGAAAGCGTCCGGCAGAGGTTAGAAGAGCAGTTGAAAAACCTTCGCCAAGGAGATCGGCCCGTTCACGAGTACATTGCCAATTTCAATCAATTGTTGGCATGTGTACCGAACGTGGCCAGGGATGAGGCGCACCGGATCTACATGTTCGAGCGAGGGTTGCACCGAGACCTTTTTCAGTTAGTTCGTTCGCGTAGGTTGCAGACCTTGGAGGCCTCGATGGAGCAGGCACTCTACGTTGAGTGCGGGGAAGTAGTGATGGAGGAGGTAGCTCCAGCTCCCGTAGTGATCCCGGGGGCGAAGCGACCGGCACCGGAGGTTGGGGGACAATCTAGTTCGTGGAGGCCGCCACGACCGCCGCAGCCACAGTTCCCCGGCCAAGGACGGTCTGAGCGACGAGGGCCTGGTGGATCCCAGAGGCCCCAGCAGCGGCAGCAGCAGCAAAGATCACAGTCGTCGCAGCGTGGGTCGCAGCGGCAGCCTCAGCGACAGCGGCAGTCAACAGCAACAGCAATCACGACAACCACGGGCCCCCGGCAATTGTATTTTCTGTGGAGGTCAGCATTTTTCCAACACCTGCGACCAGCGGTGGGGTCGCTGCTATAGATGTGGACAGCCTGGGCACATTCAAGCTTCGTGCCCCTTTTCGGCCCCCGCCACCCCTTCTTCAGCATCTGCTCCATCTTCATCGCAGCAGCGGTCGACGGCTCAGCGGCCATATGCTCCAGCAAGCAGGCCATCTTCTTCCCATCCACGGATTATCGCCCTCCAGCTCAAAGTGGGCGAGTGTATGCTGCGCAGGTAGAGGACTCTTCGGCAGCAGATCACGTGGTGGCAGGTATCACCTTACTTTCTGGCATTAGGACTCGTACATTATTTGATACTGGAGCATCGCATTCTTTTATTAGTAAATCATTTGCATCATTACATGGGATAGAGGTACGACTTTCACCACGTGCACGAGAGGTTCAGATTCCCGATCACACTTTGCACGTGGAGGAGTGCTGTTGGTCCTGCCCGATGCAAATCGAGTCCTGGATTATGCCAGCAGACCTGTTGGTCTTGAGACAGCTAAAGGACTTTGATGTGGTTCTCGGGATGGACTGGCTGGCTCGGTATTTCGCGACTATTGACTGTGCCGCAAGGACTGTCACTTTTAGAGAGCCAAGCCAGGAGATGTTGGTATATCGGGGATGTCAGAGTGCTTTCTTTGCCTCTATGGTTTCGACTTCCCGAGCGAGGCAGATGATCCATCGTGGATGTGTAGCCTTTTTGGCTAGTGTTGTTGAGGGGCCTACGGCGGCGCCGGGACTCGGGGATATCCCTATTGCCCGTGAGTTTCCGGATGTTTTCCCACCTGAGCTGACTAGCATGCCGCCAGATAGGGAAATTGAGTTCGTGATTGACGTAGTTCCAGGAACTGCGCCAATCTCAAAGGCTCCTTACCGGATGGCACCGGCTGAGCTGCGAGAGCTTAAGGCGCAACTTCAGGATTTGATGGACAAGGGCTTTATTAGGCCGAGTGTGTCGCCTTGGGGAGCGCCGGTGCTATTCGTGAAGAAGAAAGATGGGTCACTTCGACTATGTGTGGACTATAGAGAATTAAATAAAGTGACCATCAAGAACAAGTACCCTTTGCCGCGCATTGATGATCTTTTTGATCAGCTGCAAGGGTCTTGTGTCTTCTCTAAAATAGATCTGCAATCCGGTTACCACCAGTTGAAGGTGAAGGCCGAGGATATTCCTAAAACGGCATTCAGATCACGGTACGGGCATTATGAATTTACAGTTATGCCTTTTGGGCTAACTAATGCCCCTGCCGCATTCATGGATTTAATGAACCGGATTTTCCGACCATACTTAGACCGGTTTGTGGTGGTGTTCATCGATGATATCTTGATCTACTCCCGAAGTGATGTTGAGCATGAGGAACACTTAAGGGTTGTGCTGCAACTTCTGCGAGAGAAGAAGTTGTATGCCAAGCTGGCGAAATGCGAGTTTTGGCTTCGGGAGGTAGTCTTCTTGGGCCATGTAATTTCTGCCGCAGGTGTGGCAGTGGACCCAGCGAAGATTGAGGCAGTCCGTGATTGGCCCCGACCGACGACGGTTTCTGAGGTACGTAGCTTTATGGGTTTAGCTGGGTATTACCGTCGGTTTGTGGAAGGCTTTGCGAAGCTCTCCACACCCCTCACTCGCTTGACGCGTAAGGGAGTGAAGTTTATCTGGAGTGAGGACTGTCAAAGGAGCTTTGAGGAGCTGAAGAATAGACTGATGACCGCTCCTATCCTTTCCCTTCCTGTTATGGGGAAAGGATATGTGATCTACAGCGATGCATCACACAGCGGACTTGGTTGTGTGCTGATGCAGGAAGGGAGGGTAATTGCTTACGCATCAAGGCAACTCAAGGATTATGAGAAGAATTACCCTACCCATGACTTAGAGCTTGCTGCTGTAGTGTTTGCACTAAAGCTTTGGCGTCATTATCTGTATGGAGAGCACTGTGAAATCTACACCGACCACAAGAGCCTAAAGTATCTGTTCACGCAGAAGGAGCTAAATTTGAGGCAACGTAGGTGGTTAGAGCTATTAAAGGATTATGATGTAGATATTCTCTACCACCCAGGCAAGGCTAATGTGGTCGCTGATGCCTTGAGTAGGAGGGCGGTGCAAAGTTTGTCTATGTTGATCACAGACCAGGCACCGCTATTAGAGGAGATGAGACGGCTCGAGTTAGAGGTTGTGTCCCCTGGGGTCACTGCTAGACTGACATCTTTAGTCTTGCAGCCCACTCTGCTGGACAGGATCAAGGAGAAACAGAGTGAGGACCCCCACTTGACCAGGATTAGAGATCAAATTCCGAGTAATCAGTCTGGGGACTTTGCGGTGGATGCCTCGGGAGTACTGAGGTACAGGAACCGAGCATGTGTGCCAGTGGATGCGGAGATCAGAGAGCAGATATTGCGAGAGGCCCATTATACACCTTATACCCTACATCCTGGTGGGACTAAGATGTATAAGGACCTTAAGGCACACTTTTGGTGGAATGGCATGTAACGGGATATCGGGAGATTTGTGGCTCAGTGTTTAACTTGTCAGCAGGTGAAAGCTGAGCATCGAGTGCCAGCTGGCAAGTTACAAAGTCTCCCAATTCCCGAGTGGAAATGGGACCACATTACGATGGATTTTGTGGTCGGACTACCGAGGGCACAGGGAGGAGCAGATGCTATCTGGGTAGTTGTAGATCGACTTACCAAGTCAGCGCACTTTCTTGCCTATGCAGACTACTTGGCCACTCGAGCGACTAGCCCAGTTATATCTAGATGAGATAGTGAGATTACATGGAGTACCCGCCTCCATTGTATCAGATAGAGACCCGAGGTTTGTTTCGCATTTCTGGAGGAGTTTGCAGACAGCCTTGGGGACTGAACTCAGGTTCAGTACAGCTTTTCATCCGCAGACTGATGGGCAGTCAGAGCGGACGATACAAATCCTGGAGGACATGTTGAGGGCTTGCGTTCTGGATTTCGGCGGAGGGTGGATTCGACACTTATCTTTGGCTGAATTCGCATACAACAATAGCTTTCAAGCGAGCATTCAGATGGCTCCGTTTGAAGCGTTGTATGGACGCAAGTGTCGTTCACCACTTTATTGGAGTGACGTGGGTGAGAAGCGGACCTTGGGACCAGATGTCTTGATAGAAGCAGAAGAGAAGGTCCGAGTGATTCGACGGCATCTTCAGACCGCCCAAAACCGACAAAAGAGTTATGCCGATGTTCGGCGACGAGACTTAGAATTTCAAGTCGGAGATCATGTATTCCTGAAAGTCTCGCCGTCCAAAGGAATCAGGAGATTCGGCATTCGTGGGAAGCTTAGCCCCCGATACATTGGACCCTTTGAGATATTGGAGCGTATCGGGCCAGTTGCCTACCGACTTGCACTTCCTCCGAGGCTGGCTGGTGTCCATGATGTGTTTCACGTTTCTACTTTGAGGAAGTATGTCTTCGACCCATCGCACGTCATTGACTTCACACCGCTTGAGATCAGCGAGGATTTGAGGTATGAAGAGCGCCCACTGCGAATTCTGGATCGAGAGGTAAGAGAATTGCGCAATCGGGCTATTCCCTATGTAAAGATCCAATGGAGCAATCATGACGAGCGTGAGGCTACTTGGGAGCTCGAGTCGGAGATGAGGGATGCTCACCCCTACTTATTCGAGACATCGGACTGAGGATTGTTGTTGAGTCTCGTTTCGAGGACGAAACTCTTTTTAGTGGGGGAGGATGTGATGATCCGGACTCCCGCAGGAACTGTGCAACATTAAACAGTGACTGCGGGAAGCTTGTACAGTGCATCGGAGCTTGTAGAATCGAAATTGGATATTTAAAATTGACCCGGCGCGAAAATCGGAGCAAATGGGATTTTTCGGGAACTTTTTGCAAAATTTTGGATGAGAATTTGGCGAAACGGACGGCGAAATCGGACTCAGCGCGCGAAAACGGTCAAAATGGTGTATTTACTTAATTTTTCCGGCACCATGGGTACTGTTCACGCCGGAACAGTAACTCCGGCTGCCGGAATTACTGTTCCGGCGACCGGCGAGCGGCGGCGGGCAGCGGCGCAGCGGCGGTGCAGCGGCAGAGCGCGGAGGCGCGCGGCGCGGGCAGGCGCGGGCAGGCGCTGGTGCGCGGTCCACAGCCTTGGCATGCACCGGGTGCACGGAAGCAATGGAATGCCACGTGGCATCCCCTCATTGGCTGGCCGGCTTCTAGAAGCCCATGGGGACTGTGACACGTGGCACACTCCTATTGGCTGACAGGATCCGGAAAACCCGGAGCGCGGACCGGGCACGTGCACCACGTGGACACGTGGCAGATTCTTAGTGGGCTTGCACAGGCTGTTTCCTGTTTTGTGGACACGTGGCGCGTTCTGGATGGTCAATTTTGCTGTTTCCTGTTCGGATCTGGATCCCGTGTGGAGCTTTGGCCCATTATAAATAGAGGTCCCCCACCCCTCTCATTTCCCACCTTGGTTTGCGGGCTGTAGAGAGAGAAACAGAGAAAGTGCCTTATACAAAAGTTGTTCCTCTCTCTCTCTTCTCTCTCTCCTCCAAATTCCAGAATTTCTGGAGTTACAGTTAGTGAGTTATCTGCGACGCGGCGCACTGCGACGATTTTCTTTTTAGGCCCATTTCCCGTCGCAGTTCCGTCGGAAATTCCCTGTGTGCTAACCGGGAGGAATTTTTGGACGATTTTTGCGACAGCGCGTTCCTAAGAGGTAAGGCTTCGATTTCCGTGTTGATCACTTTGCTCCATTTCGCACTTTTGGCACGGTTTCCAAGGCCTCTTTGACCCCCTTTTTTGCTGTGGAAATTTCTGGACAGCGTCGACTTCTCCGATTTTTATCTTGGCGTAGGAGCATCAGATCGAGGCGTTTAAAGAGTCGATTTTGATCTACTCTTCGCGAGGAACGCAACCGTAATTTTTCTGGGATTTTAGGAGCACTGTTAGAGGTGAAAAACTCCTCTTTTCCTGTGCTGTTTGAAAAACAGCAAATATTGTGCTTTTTGGGATTTGTATTTATACCGGGAGCGTTGATTTGCAGGATTTGAGGACTGTGGACAACCAGGAGACTACCTGGGGTGTGGTTTGAGCTGTTCGAGGTGGGCGGTTGTTGCTTACCTCATTTTTGACAAGCTCACTGGGATTACTAGAACTCCCCTAAAATTTAATTGATGAGAACAATTGGGACAAACTAATATGATAATTGATGAGAACCATTGGGACTACTAACAGGACTACTAACAGGACCACTAACAGGACAAACTAACAGGACAAACTAACAGGACAATTGATGAAAACCGCTGGGATGAACTCCCCTAAAATTTGATATAACCCCACGGATTATATGATGACTTATATTGGGACACTGTGATTGGGACAAAGGCTACAATAACTTTTTCCAGTAAATCAATATTCTTTTAAAATAAATATTGACACTTTTCTACAGCTTTTAAATAACTGCATGCTTTCTTGGACATCCAGTTAGCCACTATTTATTGCTACACTATCATATTGGGACTTGAACATGTTTTATCACTTGTCCTTTGCATTCAGATGTTGTTGCTCAAGTATGAGCAGGGGTTTGGGATAGTGTAGCCAGATTATGGATTTGTGGGGTATTGCGGTGACCGCGGACAGTAGGCGGTTGACCAGATGTTTATCCTTGCATCAGATTGGGGTTGAGTCTGGTTTATTGCATCAGTTGGGGATTGGGTTTCTGTAGTGGACGGAGTTTCCCACTTTGATCATATTCATGATTCAGTCCTGCTATTGTGAGACATTGGTTACAGAGGTACTGATGACAGAGATGCTTTACTCGTGTGGGTCGCTCCCCTCGAGTGCCACTCCGGAGGTGGGCTTTTTCAGACCCAGCCGTGTGTGCCGGTCTGATACTTATGTTGGGATGCGAGCCGTGCGAGCCGATCCCGCGGTTTCGAGCCGTGTGTGCAGATTCCGCTGAGCAGGCAGTACCAGTTGTTACTGGTGTCTAGATTGGGTTTATTTGGACAGATACTATTTCTGATGCATGCACACAATTTTGACAGCATAGTAGTGGTAGTTTACCTGTTTCAGCATCTTATGTATCTTACCACTTCCCCTTTTGCCTCTAGTAGTCCTAGTGGGTGCGTCAGAGTTGAGGTTTTACCCACTAGGGGAGGCTGCTGGTTTATCTGGTAGTTCTCACCCCCCATTGTTATTTTCTGTTTCTTTCTTCTCCCTTATTTTTTTGCAGAGTCATCTGCGGGAGCTGCTAGGCCATCGGCAGCGGATCGAGGTAAGGGGATCGCCGAATAGATAGATCTCCTGTGAGGCTGAGAGCTGTAGATAGATGCTGTACCCTTCGCTCAGACTGTGGTATTCTCCTTTTATTTGGGTCTGGCTTCCGCCAGCTGGTTGTACTATTTGTTGAGCTGAGGAGATTATTGTACTTATTACAGTTTTATTTGTATTTCCAGTCTGAGGTACTATGTGGTTCTTCTATTTCAGCTCTGTATTATGCTCTGTTATTGTTATATTATATCTGAGCAGGTTACCAGCGCTTCATGTACGCGGTAAATCCCGTGTGCATGGCGGATCTGTTGGCGAGCCCGGGTTCCGGTTTACACCCGGGGCGTGACAGCTAGTATGCCCCGAACAACCCTACTGTTGTTCGGAGAGGGCGAACTGCCCATCCAGTCTCCCACCGCGACATTCGATAATCCGGAGGTTCACGTCACCCCCCCCCCCGTACCCCTTAACATGATAACATAACAATATCTAAATTGCGCATAAAGAGGTTCTAAGGGTGTACCCACCTCGAAGTCAGTCGAACGAACCCCCTGAATGTAGGCCGATCCCGAACTCCCGCTAGACTACCGGGAGGCTAGTGCTGAACTGCTGGGCCCTGAACAGAAACCGTGATCAGAAATAGACTCACTCATACCTATCCTGACAACACTACAGTAACCTGGAAACCTTCTTTCATACCGTGGTGTGCGAGACATGCGTCAGAAATCGTAAACCGACGATTTTGCCGATTTACGGGACGATATCCGTCTTCCGCTCAACGAAAGTCTACGAACCTCTAATGAAAAGTTTAGAGGGTGCGTACACACTGTCCAAAGACAGCTATGAAGTTACATTCGCAACTTGATCCATAAATGCTCTAAAATTGCATAAAAACATTAACTTGCTACACTGATTTGATCCGATCTTCCAAACCAGGAAGCTTTAGACTGCGCCGCAAATTTCAGCGCGTAGGTTCTGACGCGACAAAGCCCGTGCTCACTGGTTTGGGTCGGCACGAGGCCCGAGGGCAAAGTTGGCCCACAAACATTCTAAGTCCACAATAGCTACTATGCTACGACCAATCAACCACATGATCAAGTTGGAAAAGAAACATGAGCATCATGCTCTGGATGGACTGAGGAGTGAAGTGCTCGCCTGTAGCTTGCCGGAGACCGGCCGGAGAAGTTGGCCGGAGCAACCCCCAAACCAAGCTAGGCTCGGGTTGGCAACCTCCTGAGCAAACCAGGCTTAGACCTGATGCAAGGGTGAGCATCAGCCAAAGTATCCTCCCAGAAGTGGCTCGGACCTAGCCAGACCCGGCGCCGGCGGTCGGTGGCGGCGGTTGGCCGGAAAACACCCAACACACACCTTTAACAAAAGATTGGAGCAACTTTGCATCCAAAGGTTCTCAGGCCAAACCAAATTGCTAGAGTTATTCTATGGGAGGTTTAGAACTAACCTGGGTGGTTGGCCGGCGACCAAAGGCGGCGGCGGCGGCCGGAGCTCAACCTCGAGTTGCTCTAATGGTGCAACTTCAGCGAGCAAAAACCCCACGTTAAAACTCCCATGCAACAACATGAAGGACCTACAACTGACCAAACTAACTTACCTTAGTCACCGGGTGGCGGCTGGGAGCGGCGGCGATCGCCGGAGACGAAGCCCAACCGAGCTTGATGAAGATCTTGGGGCTCTAATGGTAGATCTCGACCCGAAGCACAAGAGGCCCCCCAACTTGGATCAAAAGATCCCTCTCGGTGCAAGGGAGCTTCCTTTGGTGGTGGCCGGCGGCGCGGGTGAGCGGCGGCGCCGGACGGCGAAGCTCGGCCGAAAAGCAATAAACCTGGTTCTAGGGCAAGCCCGTATGCCCTCGATCCTCAGCCGATCGACACCCAACTTGATGGAGCCCTTGCAGTCGTCGAGAGGAAGGAAACCAACGGTTCAGATCGGAATTCCAACGGTTGGATGAAGCTCGAGCACAGATCTGGCCGAAGGTGGACTTCCGGCAAGATGTTGCTCCCGCCGGCGACAGGGATCACGGCGGCGGCTCAGGCTTCGCTGGTAGGATCGTCTCAACGTCAAGAAACTTATTCACGGTCACCTGGTCCATCTAAAAACACAAGGTTCCAACAACTCACCTCGTCGGAGAAGATGAAGAAGAAGATGGTGGCCTCGACGGCGCGCGGCGGCGCTAGGCGTCAAGGCTCCTCGATCTGCTTCTCTGGAGGCCGAGGATGCTCTCAGATGCACTTTGGAGAGATCTCAAGCCTCCCCATTTGCTTCCTTCTCCACCAACCCGAAAGCAAGGCAAGATCTCGCTTTTCCGGCGAGGGGAGGTGGCGGCCAGCGGCGCTGCGGGTGCAGCCGTCGGAGCAGGAGCAGAGGGAGTCACGAAGCCTTCTCTGGCGCGGCTGGGGGCGATGGATCCGAGGCTAGGGCACCTCGGGTCTACAAGTCTATTTGAAGCATTTGCATAAAATGCTAACAAGTCCCTCAACACTCCATCTTTCAAACTATGTCCATCACTGTACAACCATCTTGCACCGAAGGCCCTCTCCACCAATTCTCTCGCCAAAAGACACATAAAATGTAAGTACTTATCGCAAAATAGTGCGAATTTCTGAGTATTTCATGCTTTTCGAGGCCACCGGGTCGTCAAACTGAAAAACGGACACCACCACGACGTCCGGCTCGACGAGATCTACATAGTAGTGATTTTAGTTTGCCACGTTCGGTCCCCTATAATTTTAAAAAATCCATCACAAACGGTACAAAAGATAGTTCTGCACGCTTTACGATGCTACAGGCTCGTCAAACGGAAATTTTGTCGGTGCCACTGCGCTCAGATCAACGACGCCATTTAAATCGACTATCTGGATCGTCAGATTCGGACCCCAGACAGTCGATCGGGCGACGTTGGCCAACGCGGGAATTAAATCAGGGTGATACTATTCAAATCACTATTCACTTAAGTCGCGGGCCCCACTAGTTTTCTTGCTGATTTCAGGACGATCCGACCGTCGGATCAACAAATGGTCTATACCATTTTCACTCGATTCGATGAGACGGTCGCACTGGAGACCCCAGTTTTCCGAGATCAGACTCGGATCGAAAAGACGGAATTTGTGCTTCGGAAACTGTGCCATTCGCACACCGGTATACACACCACTAAGGTTAATTTTGTTTCCTCGCACCCATTCACACCTGAAAAACACTCTTAATACCAACTCAAATTTCCCGAGTATTACAAAAGGCTTTGGCCATATATCAACGGAGTGTCCTAACAAGAATCTGTCCAAGAATAAGGCAATGCAAGCCGTCACGTGGGATGACTCTTTCTCCTCTAACGAGTAGTCTTCTAGTCATGACGATACGAATGCCACGACATTTCTTGTGTCCACAACTTCACCCTTCGTGTGCTTGTCATTGACTTCCTCTGGTTCGTTGTCCGTCTCCTCCTTGAATGAAAGAATAATATCGGATGATAAACCAAGTGATCCTGAAGGTGAAGATTTTGCTCATGCCTATCAACAATTGTTACGGGACTCAAAGAAATTGGTGAAGCATAATAAGAAGTTGAGGAGAAGGTTGTTGGAACTCGAAAATCAATCCAATAAAGCAACTTATCTCTCAAAGACTCTTGAAGAGGAAAGAGACAGTTTGATCAAGATTAACAATTTTCTTCATGAGAGGAATGAGAATTTCGAGAAGGAACATATAAAATTGGTGGATAAAGCAAATTACTTCTTGAAGCTCTATTCCGAGGCACGTCAAGGAAACTTGGAGATGACAAAGACCATTTTCCAACTTAAAGAAGATTTGAAAAGGTTCTCATCGGAACGAACCAGATTGGATAAGCTACTTGGTCTTGGTCAAACAAATAGATTGGGCCTTAGATATGATCGAACTTGTGAGGATCCAAGTTCGAGTGAACAGAAGTTCTTGCCCCAGTCGGTTTCTTCTCCTCCGCCGACTAAAATTATTTCATCCAATATTGACAAACCTATTGGGTTGTATTAATTTGATCTAAATAGGGGAAAAAACACCTAGAGGGGGGTGAATAGGTGTAAACCATAAACACTCAAAAAATTATTGCGCAATAAAATCCAATGCGGAAATAAAAATAACACGCAAGATTTTTACGTGGAAAAACTCCAAACCGGAGTAAAAAAACCACGGGACCGATAACACGGTGAAATCCACTAGAATTAAAACACGTACAAGGTGATATACCGTACTCACAGACGACTCGACCTTATTCCATACGCTCCTAGTAGATCTTCTCCGCTCGCTCCGCAACGCTCCTCGAATCCACGATCTGCGCCCAACGCCGAATCCACAGCGTCCAACGTCGAGTCCACGACGTCCGACCGAATCCACGGTCTTCACCCAGTAGCACGCTTCGAATCCACGAACGTACCTCGCTCCGAATCCACGAGAGCGGTTGCACCTTGAATCCACAAGGCCACGCGAGTCCACGCACCGATTTTGGAAAAATCGTTGTTTTTGGGTGGTGATGATCCGCCGAATACTTAGATTAGAAATAGATCGGAAATACCATCTAAGTATTCATTAATTTGATTCTACTCAAAATCTGAGTTTGAAAACCTAGAATCAAATTAATCAATATAGATGAAGAAACATAGATTAAATCTATTGATTTCCTTTCTTCTCTATATGTGGATTTTTCTATTTCGGTCGTATATGGATCTATTTTGGATTACCCTAAAAATGAATCATAGGGTCTATTTATAGGTTAGAAACCATTGGAAGAAGATAAGGATCAAAAACAACCTTTTCTGGAATTTTACAGGACGGCGATCCGGACTGGAATTTGGCGATCCGGATTGTCGTAACTAAACAGACGATTTCCAGAAAAACATACGTTCGGGATCCGGATGAAATATCCACGATCCGGATCGTTCATACAATTCCTGCAAATTTCACGTTCGGGATCCGGACTGAAATAACCAAGGTCCGGACTGGAATTGCGCATGAACTACCCTATGTTCGGGATCCGGATTGTAATGCCTGATCCGGATCCTGAACATGTCCCATGTCCAGTTTTTGATTTTTATGCAATTAAAATTCTTCCAAGTGTTTCTACACTATAAGAAGTATTCGGATCACCAAAAATCTTTAGTTAAACGTACCTGATCCTTTTGAATTCTTCTTTCTTGAGATTGAGGTATATGATCCAAACTTCTTCATCTTCAATCTTCAAGACTTAACCATTTTCACGAAATACGCCAACTCAAATTCCGTAACAATCTCCCCCTTTGGCGGTTTCGTGACAAAACACAAATCCACAAAAGAAAATTCAAAAAGATATTTTTGTTGCTATCACCATACAACAAAAATTTACAAAAGAGATCCAAAAATTAAATACATGAGATAAACTCCTAGAACAGACTCTAGACTTAGACATCTGTACTCTCTGCAAAAGAAATCATTCTTGACAAACGAGATCGTTAGATACCTCAAGAATTTCAACATTCAAAACCAAACACAGAGATAGAGTTTATACTCACCATGACATTTGAAGAATTCAGATATGTAAAAAGATCATAATCAAAAATCAACATATCTTCTAAGCATTAAAAATCCAAATGTCATAGGATTGTTAGTCAACATCAACTTGTTAGTTATATTACATGCCCAAATAGTTAGTCAAATAGTTAGTCGAGGCATGCATCAAAACTCAATATAAAACCAAAGTTGAAGTCATACTTACCTTTATAGTTCAAAGTTCACAACCATTAGTCGATCATTCATTGTTTGTTCTCTCTCTCCCCCTTTTTTGTCACAAAATCAAGCCAAAATTACAAAATAAAGGAGAGTTAAAAGTTCAAAGCAAGAGAAAAATTGAGAACTAAACAAAGAAGAAAAAAAAACTGTAAAACCTGCAAAAGAAAGGATTAGATCATACAAGCAAAAGATCAAGCCAAATCAGAACTGTCTGAACTTCCGCAATTTAATTTGTTCAAGATTCCTTTCAGCATTCCTGATATTTCGGAACATTTTCTTTTCATCTTGCGAATGTCAGTTGACATTCTTTCTTGTTCTTCAGACATTCTCCTCTGTTCTTGACGAATGGAGGACAATACGTTTGCTTCTGTAGTATCTCTTCTAGAAGACGATGGATGTAGCACAGGTGCAGACGGTGCATTCTGGCCTTCAATCCAGGAAGATTCTTTAGGAAGTGAGCGTGCTCTGGTGAGAGGTTTATTCATTTGACTTCCACTATTCTTGACATTCTTCCGCCTCGTATATTGCTTGGTTGTAGAGGAGGATTTCATTAGCTTTTTGTTTTTCAAATACTCCCTGTCTTCTTTATCAACAGCTTGTTGTGCTTTTCTACAAATTTCTTCCCAGTCTTCTTCATCAGATTCTGAACTGTTTTGACCAACCTTTCTTATCTCTTCTTGAATTGACTCATCTTGTTCCCTTTTTATATCTGCACGTGTATGCACCATGCTAACAAGAAGAACTATTAACCAAGAGAATCCTGTGAGCATCAACTCAAAAACACGAAAAAAAATTGTTAATTTTCAAAAATTTGAAAAATTGTACCCAAACAATCATTAACGTGTAGAGAGACTAGGAATCAAATTAGTTTTGCAAAAAAAATTTTAAAAATAGATCAATTCCATGATTTTTAAAAATTTCCATTATATGCCCTAAAACCGAAATTTTAGAAATCGAAGCCCAAAAATTCGTTAATCAAGAGAAAACCTAGCATATAATCAAAACTAATCTACCCAGAGTTCTTATTTCAAAAGAAATTTGATCAAAAACCAATCACAAACCAGAAAGTTATAAAATTTTCGTCACGTTTTGAGCAAAACTGAGAAAAACTGTGAAAAACCGAGATTTTGATCATAAAACTTACTTGAATCGAAGAACTTTGAGTTTGGAAGGCTCCAAAATCGTTGAAATCTAGAGAGAGAAGCTCTGGAGACTTAGAAACAAAAGATTAGGTAAAGAAAATCAAAACCCTTTTGTTCTATATAAAACCCTAGCCGTGATCCGGATCGGCCTCAAGAATGTGATCCGGATCGGCTACCCGCAGGAAATCCTGCGTTCGGGATCCGGATCACTTGTCCAGATCCGGATCGGCTTCAACTTTTTCTTCAGAAAAATTCAGAAAAATTCCATAAAATCCAGAAAAAGTATGTAAGCACTTTACCATATCAACTTTAAACAAAATCATCGTTTCATACAACAAGAAATAGATTATACAAAATCTATCAAAAATATCCAAAAATGAAACGAAAATTTACGAAAATTAAAACCTTAAAGTTGAACAACTTCAATTACATCTATCCTGATCTTATGTGTAATGCCTTTATCAAATCATCAATTTGGTAAAGAAAATGAAATACCAAGATCAATAGATGTTTGAAATCCCAGATAAGTTAGATAATATATCTAGACAATCTGTTGAAGAGAGTGGCTCTTTGAGCATCTTTCATTAAAATCCCACCTTATACCAACCTTGAAATTTGACTGAGTCAAGTATTTCAATATGCATTTTATCAATCAATTTGAAAAACCATGCTTGGTATACATGTGGTAGCTGCACACAGTACTCGGACGACCGAGGTGGTAGCTCTTTCCTCCATGTGGTGGTAGTTTTCACACTCCTCATTGGGATGTAACTCTTTCCACATCTTTTGAGCATAACATTTCATTGACTCCCCCTCAATTGGCTATCAATTATTTAATATATAAGGTATTCAACCAAAAATTGATCTCGATTTCATACTCGACTAAGCAATCAAATAAGATAATGACTATACCAAGAGATCATTGAGAGAGAAATTGACTTTGATCACTTAAAAGATGACTTAATTAACATAAATGATCATTGCAACATTGAAATATTATGATATCAAAAGCATAATAAATTTCTAAATGCATAAAAGGATGCAATTAAAGTCAATATATTTAATGCTCAATTAATGTCCTATGTACAAACATAGATAAAGAACACAAAACAAAACAAAACCTAACCTAACCTAAGCAGGTTTCAAAAAGAGATTATTTCAAGGAAAGCATTCCAATTGCTTTACGCAAGTGAATAAAACGTTTTTGATCCAAAGGTTTTGTTAAAATGTCAGCTAATTGATCCTCAGTTGAAATATATGAAAGTTGAAGAATATTTGATTCAACTAGCTCTCTAAGAAAATGATATCTAAGTTCAATATGTTTTGTTCTAGAGTGCAACACAGGGTTTTTGGAAATGTTTATAGCACTAGTGTTGTCACAAAGAATGGTTACCGAAGTTGCTGAAATCCGGAAGTCGCTCAACACGCTTTTCATCCAAATCAATTGGGTTGAACAACTTCCCGCTGAAATATACTCCGCTTCGGCAGTCGAGAGTGCTATGCAGTTCTGCTTTTTACTGTGCCATGCAACAAGGCAATGGCCAAGATAGAAGCATGCACCACTCGTGCTTTTCCGATCATCCACTGATCCAGCCCAATCGGCATCTGAGTATCCAACAATATCCAAAGTTGTTCCCATAGGATACCAAATTCCGAAATTTGATTGTACCTTTGATATACCGGATGATCCGTTTCACCGCTTTCAGGTGAACCTCCTTCGGTGCTGATTGATATCTCGCGCAAATCCCAACACTGAAGGATATATCCGGGCGACTAGCCGTGAGATATAGTAGACTTCCAATCATACTGCGATACAGTTTCTCGTCTACATTCTCACTATGTGATTCACTTCCAAGTCCCTTATGGCTAGTTCCCATTGGAGTCGGAAAATCCTTAGAATTTTCTAAATCAAACTTTTTGACCAACTCCATTGCATACTTGGATTGACACAAGTGAATGCCTTCATCGTTTTGTTTAACTTGTAATCCAAGAAAATAAGTCAATTCGCCCATCATGGACATCTCAAATTCGCTTTCCATGGTCTCCGCGAATTTAGAAGCATCATTATCTCTTGTTGCACCAAATACAATGTCATCGACATAGATTTGTGCTACAATGAAATTGTTTTGATAATGCTTCACAAAGAGAGTCCTGTCAGCTCCCCCTCGAGTATAGCCCTTTTCCAAAAGGTGCTTTGTCAACCTTTCGTACCATGCTCGCGGTGCTTGTTTCAGACCGTAAAGAGCCTTTTTCAAACGAAAAACATGGTTAGGTAGTTTATGGTCCACAAAACCTTTCGGTTGAGCCACATAAACTTCCTCATTTAAAAACCCATTTAAAAAGGCGCTCTTAACGTCCATTTGAAATAATTTGATTTTAAAATGACAAGCAATCGCAAATAAGATACGAATGGACTCGAGTCTAGCTACAGGGGCGAAAGTTTCATCAAAGTCTATACCTTCTACTTGAGAGTAGCCTTGAGCAACTAACCTTGCTTTGTTCCTGATGATAGTACCATCTTCATTTTTCTTGTTCTTGAAAATCCATTTGGTACCTATCACATTGTGTTGCTTCGGAGGCTTCGTTAATTCCCAGACTTTGTTTCGCTCGAATTGATGGAGCTCTTCCTGCATTGCTTCAATCCAGTAGTCATCCTGAAGAGCTTCATCAACATTCTTTGGTTCGATTTGGATACATAGCATGCGAATCCGCAAACCAATTGTCTCCGAGTTCTAACTCCTTCTTGTGGGTCTCCAATGATGTTCGATTCAGGATGATCCTTGGAGATGCGTAACGTTTGAGGTAAGGAGTACTCGGAGGTACACGAGATGATTCCTGCACATCAGATAAACTTGAAGAACCGTTAGATGCATCAATATTATCGAAAGAATTGTTAGAGAAGATGCATTAGCAGGTGTATCATCATCAAGAGAGATATCGAGGGTAGATTTTTCAGATTCAAAGTGAAAAGCTTCATCTACCTTAACATTTATCGATTCTACGATCGTCTTAGATTCTAAGTTAAAAACTCGATATGCTCTACTGTTTGTAGAATAACCTAAGAAAATCCCTTCGTCACTTCGAGAGTCAAATTTTCCAAGATTTTCGCGATCACGTAAAATAAAACACCGACTCCCAAAGATACGAAAATATTTGATGTTAGGTTTTCTACAAAACCATAGTTCATATGGTGTATTTAAAGTCCCCGGGCGCAAATACACTCGATTAATTACATAGACAGCAGTGTTCACCGCTTCAGCCCAAAAATATAACGGTAAGTTCCGGCTATGAAGCATAACACGTGCCATCTCCTGTACGACCCTGTTTTTGCGCTCGACTACACCATTCTGTTGAGGTGTATAGGGTGCTGAGAATTCATGTTTAATGCCGTTAGAAGTGCAAAAATCAATGAATTTGGAATTTATGAATTCTCCACCTCTATCACTTCTAACACGAGTAATCTTTTCATTCTTTTCAATCATAATACGATGGCAAATCTCGTGAAAAGAATCAAAAGTATCAGCTTTCTCTTTTAAAAATGCTACCCAAGATATCTAGAGAAATCATCAACCAAAAGAAAATATACCATTTACCTCCCAAAGATGGTTGACGAGTTGGCCCCATTAAATCCATGTGCAAAAGTTCCAAAGGCCGTTTTGTACCTATGTGGTTCAAGTTCTTGTGTGCAGTCCTAGACTGTTTTCCCTTTTGGCAACCGCCACACACAATGTTTTGTTCAAAAGAAAGTTTAGGAACCCCCTTGACCACATCTTTGTTTGAAATTCTAGCAAGTTCCTTAAAGTTTATGTGACCTAGCCTTTCATGCCAAAGTGTTTCATTTTTCAAAGATGCTAGGTTACATTTTTCAGAAATTTTATTAGGAACTACATAACAATTGTTTTCTGATCTAACCCCTTTTAAAAAGAAAGCATGGTTCTTATCAGTTACAGTACATTTACAGATGAAAAATTAACTGAATAACCATTATCACAAAGTTGACTTATGCTTATGAGGTTAGTCTTAAGGCCATCAACAAATAACACATTATTCAGAACCGGGCCATCTGGAATAGCTACCGTTCCCTTTCCAACAATTTTGGAAGACCGACCATCTCCGAAAACAACAAGTCCTCCGGAGATTTTCTCAAAGTTTGAAAACAGTTTTTGTCACCGGTCATATGACGGGAACACCCGCTATCCAGATACCAAGACGAACTATCATATGCATGCAAGGAAACATGGTAACAAGACAAGGGAAAATTTCACCTTTGCGCACCCAAACCTTTTTGGAATGCGTCGGTAATGATCGTGAAGTTATTCTCCTAGGTGAAAGCGTCTTGTTTGAATTGCTGCTCCTTGATGATCGTCTTGAGCGGTGAACTACCAAGGCTCTTTTCCTTTGAAAAGTTTTGCTTTGATTTTCGAGGAATCACCTTTTTGGTAGTCATTGCAAGAGGTGCTTGAGGTGTGCGTTTGGCTCCCATCTTGCAATTTCTCCTTATGTGCCCTGAAATGCCACAACGAAAACATACCTTAGTTCTTGACGATCCCGAAGAGGATGAAGTAGGCTTGTTGTCGTTGCTTGTCGTGAATTCCGGTGTCGGAGGAGGAGATACCGACTGAGGCACAAAAACTGTCCCACTCGAACTTGGAATGTCTCCAGTTTGAGTGTATCCGAGGCCGAACTTATTTGTTTGACCAAGACCAAGAAGTCTGTCCAACTTACTCCTTCCAGAAGAAAATCGCTTTAAGTCATCCTTCAGTTGGAAAATGGTCTTCGTCATTTCCATTTTTCCTGTCGAGCCTCGCCGTAGAGCTTCAAGAAGTAATTCGCTTTATCACCATTTCCATATGTTCTTCTCGAAATGCTCATTGGACTCTTGAAGGGAAACATTTGCTTTTATCAGATTATCCCTTTCCACTTCAAGATCGTTTGAGAGAGAAGTTGCCCTTTTTACTTCTTCTTCGAGATCCTGCAATCTCCCTCTCAAACCCTTGTTTTGCTTTGCCAGTTTCTTTGAATCCCTCAAAAGCTTATGGTAGGCAAGAGCAAAATCTTCACCTTCAGAATTACTCGATTCATCGTCCGTTGCAATCTTTTCAACATGGGAGGAGTTGGACAATGAATCGGATGTACTTGCCATTAAGCACATGAAGGGTGAAGATGTGGACGCGTGGAATGCTGTCGCGTTGTCTTCTTCATCACTTGAGGATGACTCATTTGACGTGAGTTGTCATCCCAAGTGACGACTTGCATCGCTTTCTTCTTTGCCGGATTCTTGTTGGGACACTCCGTTGCAATGTGGCCGTAGCCTCGACATTTGAAGCACTGTACTTGTCCCTCTGAACTTTTCTTATCCTTTGAGAAGTTCTCTTGCTTTCTTGACTTGTAACTTGAAGAACCCTTGCCTTTCTTCGACTTTCCGAAGGATGGAGTTTTGCTTGAATTACCCCTTCGAAAGTTGCGGCGAAACTTCCTTGTCAAGAGAGCGAGCTGCTTCTCAAAGTCCTCCATAGATAGGTTCTCGTCATCGTCCGAGGAGGATGAATCCGCGTCTTCTTCTTTTGTTGATTTCAATGCATAACCTGAAGACTTAGAAGAGGATGCCTTTCCAGAAGAATAGTTAGTAGGAAATGTCATTTCATAAGTTTGTAATGCACCTAACTAATTCTTCTACACGCATTTCGTCCGGGTGTTTAATTGTTTCAATGGCTGCGACCTTCGGGCGAAATCGTTCAGGAAGAGTTCTTAAAATCTTTCTTACAACTTTAAATTCTGGAATCTTCTCTCCCAAGTTAGCACATGAGTTCACGATGTCTTGCAATCGTGTGTAATAGTCAGTGAAAGATTCATTTTCTGCCATAGAAATAGAGTCAAACTTGCTCGTAAGCATTTGCAGTTTCTGAATCTTCACAAGGTTAGTTCCCTCATGCGTAACTTGAAGAACATCCCAGATTTCTTTCGCAGTCTCACATGCCGAGACGCGAGAGAACTCAGTTTGTGACAAAGCATTAAATAGAGCATTAATTCCTTTGCCATTGTAAGAAGATGAATCTATCTCTTCCTTGGTCCATTTCGACCTAGGTTTTAAGGTGCGAACATCATCAATAATTTCAGTTGGATTAGACCATCCTAATTCAATTGATTGCCACACCCTTTCGTCGATGGAAATTAAAAAGGCTTTCATCCGTACTTTCCAGTACGCATAATTTGTTCCATCAAAGAAAGGGGGTCGATTGATGTTTCCACCTTCAACCATTGTTTACAACCCTATTCCCGCTCTGATACCACTTGTTGGGTTATATTAATATGGATCTAAATAGGGGAAAAAACACCTAGAGGGGGGTGAATAGGTGTAAACAATAAACACTCAAAAAATCATTGCGCAATAAAACCCAATGCGGAAATAAAAATAACACGCAAGATTTTTACGTGGAAAAACTCCAAACCGGAGTAAAAAACCACGGGACCGATAACACGGCGAAATCCACTAGAATTAACACACGTACAAGGTGATATAACGTACTCACAGACGACTCAACCTTTTCCATACGCTCCTAGTAGATCTTCTCCGCTCGCTCCACGACGCTTCTCGAATCCACGATCTGCGCCCAACGCTGAATCCACAGCGTCCAACGTCGAGTCCACGACGTCCGACCGAATCCACGGTCTTCACCCAGTAGCACGCTTCGAATCCACGAACGTACCTCGCTCCGAATCCACGAGAGCGGTTGCACCTTGAATCCACAAGGCCACGCGAGTCCACGCGCCGATTTTGGAAAAATCGTTGTTTTTGGGTGGTGATGATCCGCCGAATACTTAGATTAGAAATAGATCGGAAATACCATCTAAGTATTCATTAATTTGATTCTACTCAAAATCTGAGTTTGAAAACCTAGAATCAAATTAATCAATATAGATGAAGAAACATAAGATTAAATTTATTGATTTCCTTTCTTCTCTATATGTGGATTTTTCTATTTCGGTCGTATATGGATCTATGGATTACCCTAAAAAATGAATCGTATGGTCTATTTATAGGTTAGAAACCATTGGAAGAAGATAAGGATCAAAAACTAACCTTTTCTGGAATTTTACAGGACGGCGATCCGGATTGGAATTTGGCGATCCGGATTGTCGTAACAAACAGACGATTTCCAGAAAAACATACGTTCGGGATCCGGATGAAATATCCACGATCCGGATCGTTCATACAATTTCAGCAAATTTCACGTTCGGGATCCGGACTGAAATAACCAAGGTCCGGATTGGAATTGCGCATGAACTACCCTATGTTCGGGATCCGGATTGCAATACCTGATCCGGATCCTGAACATGTCCCATGTCCAGTTTTTTATTTTTATGCAATTCAAAATTCATCCAAGTGTTTCTACACTATAAGAAGTATTCGGATCACCAAAAATATTTAGTTAAACATACCTGATCCTTTTGAATTCTTCTTTCTTGAGATTGAGGTATATGATCCAAACTTCTTCATCTTCAATCTTCAAGACTTAACCATTTTCACGAAATACGCCAACACAAATTCCGTAACAAAACCTTCTACATCGCAATAGAACTCAATGTCAAATAAGGTATGTCATCATTGTGGAGCAAAAGGGCACAAAAGAACTTCATGCAAAGATGGAGCAAATCGAGCAAATCAAGTGAATCATGCATCCACTACCATCAAGAACTCAGACCGGAAATCAAAAGAAAATTAACCAAGTGTCAGGATCAATGGTAGTACACCCCCCAAGACAACACCGTTGTGGAAACCAAAGAAAGGCGATCAATCGAAAAAGACGAATTCACCAAGGATTTCAAAATCACGATAATTGCCGACGTATTTTAATATTCGTAAGGTTTGGGTGCGCAAATGTGAACTTTTTTCGTGTCTTGTCATTCACACATCACTACATGCATATGATAATTCGTCTTGGTATTTGGATAGTGGTTGCTCACGGCACATGATCGGTGATAAAAATTATTTTAAGTCTTTTGAGAAAACCTTCGGAGGACTTGTTGTTTTCGGAGATGGTCGATCTTCAAAAATAGTTGGCAAAGAAACGATCACTATACCAAACGGCCTAGTTTTGAATGATGTTTTATATGTTGAAGGCATTAAGACTAATCTCATAAGTATTAGTCAATTGTGTGATAATGGTTTTTCAGTTAATTTTTCTGCGATTGAATGCGTTGTAACTGACTTAAATCATTCATTCTTTTTGAAAGGGGTTAGATCACAGAACAACTGCCATGCAGTTCCTAGTAAACCCATTGAACAATGTAACCTAATTTCACTTGACACCGAGACTCTTTGACATGAAAGACTAGGTTATATGAATTTTAGAGAACTATCTAGGATTACACACAAGGATGTTGTTAGAGGTTTTCCTAAACTGAACTTCAAAGAGAATATTGTGTGTAGTGGATGTCAAAAGGGCTATACTCGAGGGGGAGCCGATCGGACACTCTTTGTGAAGCATTTTCAGAATAATTTTATTGTAGCACAAATTTATGTTGATGACATTGTGTTTGGTGCTACAACAAATAAGGATGCTTCGAAGTTCGCGGAAACGATGGAAAGTGAGTTTGAGATGTCCATGATGGGCGAGCTTACATATTTTCTTGGATTGCAGGTAAAACAATGTGAAGATAGAATTCATCAATAACAATCCAAGTATGCGAGTTGGTCAAGAAATTTGGTTTAGAAAATTCTAAAGACTTTCCGACTCCTATGGGAACTAGCAATTCTCATGAAAAGAGTGTAGACGAGAAGTTGTACAGAAGCATGATTGGAAGTCTACCCTACCTAACTGCTAGTCGTCCGGATATTTCTTTCAGTGTTGGCATTTGTACACATTATCAATCTGCACCGAAAGAAATTCACCTGAAAGCGGTGAAAAGGATCATCCAGCACGTGAAAGGTATAGTAAATTTCAGAATTTGGTATCCTATGGGCACAACTCTTGACATTATAGGATATTCGGATGCCGATTGGTAGGATCAATGGATGATCGAAAAAATACTAGTGGAGCATGCTTTTATCTTGGCCATTGTCTTGTTGCATGACATAGTAAAAAGCAAAACTGTATTGCTCTATCTACTGCCGAGGCAGAATATATCTCTGTGAGAAGTTGCTCTACTCAATTGCTTTGCATGAAAAGTGCAATGAGTGACTTTCGAATTCCTATATCCTCGGTGACGATTTTGTGTGACAACACCTATGAGGACCCGAATCCCCGCTTAAGGGTTTACTGTTGGTTTAGTGGCTTCTGGGAGTGTTTGTGCGCGCGTCGGGCCTAAAGAATGGATTCAAGGTGTAAAATGGGAGCAAGTTTGCTTAACCGGAGGCCTTTGGAAAATTTTAGAAGTGGAATTGGGCAAAACGGACATCGGATTTGGATTCAGCGTGCGAAAACGATGAAAATGGACTATTTACTTGTATTTTTCGGAGCCCGGATGCGAAAACACGGATTTCGAGGTGTTGGAGCATTGTTCCGGCGGCCGGAGTAGCGCCGGCGGCGGCGGCAGGCGGCGGAGCGCGGCGGCGGGATGAGGCGCAGCCGCTCGGTCCACCGCGGAGGCGTGCACCCGGGCGCGGGACAGGTGGCGGCATCCTATTGGCCGGCGCAGCAGGCGCGGTCCACGAGAGAAGCGCGAGTGTACGGTGGACCGGAAGGTGGACACGTGGCATCTCCGGATTGGCTGGCTCTTGTGCGCGCGGTCCACGCAGCGATGGCGGGCAGGTGACCGTACGGCGGGCAGGTGGCCGTACACCCGGGTCAGCCGGGCGACATGCGCGGGGCAGGCGCGGTTGGCGGCACGTGGCGTGACCGCAGCGGCTGGCGCCGCTGTGCGCTGTGCGGCGTGCCACGTGGCACGCAGGGATTGGCGGCGCTTGCTGTTTGCTGTTTGGGGACACGTGGCGCTCTAGGGTTGATTCGGGCTCTGATGGTTTGGGGTACATTTTCGGTGTACTGTAGCAGCCCGAAAGTTTCGGGCGCCCGAATGTGGGGACACAGATGGAATTTCTTGAATTGTTTGGTTTGGGCTATATAAGGCTTCTTTGGGCTGCGATTTCGGGCCCTTTCCCAAGCTCCCCTTCAACTGACACCTGAAGAGAAGTTGCTCTTCATCTTGTGCTCCATCTACTGAGGTATTTTCAGATTTTTTGGAGGCCTCGACATCCGCGCTTTCTGCGACGCGGCGCACTGCGACGTTTCTTAGATTTTGGCTTCCACCATCACTTTTCGGTCAGAGAGGCGCCCTGGATTACTCCGATGGTATTTTGAGCCGATTTTTGAGGCAGCGCGATCACGAGAGGTATGCCTTCGATTTTTGTATCGATCGCTTCGTCCCGTTTTGAGTTTTGGGCGCGGTCTACAAGGCATCTTTGAACCCCTTTCCGGCTGGTGGTTTTTTTGGACAGCGGAGGCTTGTCGGATTTTTATCTCTGCACTCGAGCATCGGAATTCGATGATTACAGACTCGATTTATATCTAAGCTTCGCAAGGATCGCCATCGTATTTTTATCGAAATTTTTGGAATTTATCTCTCAGGTGATAATTAAGCTTTTTGGAGACTGTTTTGCTGCAGGCTTGTGATTATGAGGGAGTTAACATACTGCGATGTTCTAATTTTATCTTGGCCTACAGGTGTCGGATTGAGGTGTGTAAATACTCGATTTGGGGCTACTCATCGCGAGGATCGCAATGGTGATTTTTCTGGATTTTTCTGAAGACTGGACAGAGGTGAAATTCCTCGATTTCTGTGCTGGTTGTAGCAAACAGCATTACTGTTTTTGGAACTGCTATCTTGATGCTGTATGTGGTACTTTTTGCTGTAATTCGCAGATTTTGGGTGTCTTGCGGAGTGTTGGACTGTGAGGAAGTTATTTCTGTTGTGGAGCGCGCAATTTTCCAGGTGGGTTGCTTCGCCTCCAAAAACAATGGACTATCTACTAATTCTATTATATAGGGAACATTCATGCCATGAGATGGATTAGATTGCATGTTAGAGAGAGAGATGCCATCTTTCCTATATTATTGTCGATATCCTGTTGATTCATGTTTCCCTGATCCTGCTTTAGTTAAATTAACTGCTATTATTGGAACTTGATCTAGCACCCCGTCATATGTTGCATGTGTAACCAGACCAGTAGAAAATCCTCACTTGGGCTAGGTTTATTTATGTTTTAGACATCCACACGTTATACTCTATTCCTGGACATAGTGTTATCCTCGCCCGGGTAGTGGGCCGAGTGGTCGGGATTCCTTTTAGTGTGGGATGCATGTTACACTCGTGCTTGGGAGCAGAGTGGAGTCTGGTAGATGTAGTCGGTCGTTTATCTGTGGCGGGAGCCGTTTGGGTAAACGACGGTCCCGGGATGTCTTGTTTCCTTATTTTATTTGTCGCCACTGTGTTAGTGGCAGTAGTATACCAGTGTTAGCAGGACCTAGAACCCAGACTGTTTTTGGACACATATAATTTCTGTAAACTAATGTTTTCCTTCCAAACTTCGAGCGGGTTGCCGGAGCCTGTTCTTGTTTGATTTGGGTGAAGGCAATGGCCCTTCGGGGTTTGAAAAATAAAACTTACTTGAACTGATTTTCATTAAAGAACTAAAATATATTAAAATAGGGTTTCTCAGCTTAAAATAGTTTTCAGTAATAACTGTCATCTTTTTATTACAACTTCCTCATCCGAGAGAGTTTGAGTGATCTGGGTTCTAGGGGCCGTTCCTTTTTCGGGGCGAAAGCTACGGAGGCCGTGCCTGGAACCTGTTCTTGTTTGATAGGGTTGTAGGTGTTGGTCTCCCGGAACTTTCGGACCCTGGTTGGTGTCTTCCGCATGTTGTACCGAGGTTGTCGTGTTCCCGAACTGTAAGGGGGTCGGGAACTTCGATAGGCGGAGCCTGGAGTCTGTTCTTGTTTGATTGGGGTTCTAGGCATCGACCTATCGGAATTTCCGAACCCTTATGGTGTCGGTCCTTCCTGTGTTATCTGTGAGTTTGGTGTTCTGTTCTAGGAGTCGTTGGGTTGACAGCGGTCCTAGCTGTTCGAGTGTTTCTTGTGAGTGAGTTTGAGAGGTGATTTGAGTACTGTCGATCTTGTTGATCGTGGATTTGGACTATAGCCTGCATGACCCATATTGAGATCGACAGAGATGCGCGGATACTTTCCTCGGTGGGGTCGCGCCCCTCGAGTGCCACTCCGGAGTTGGGCCTGTTACTTTGCTATCGCGACTTGTCGACGCAGTCCCTCTGGCTAGGCCAGTTTTGGCAGTCACGGACACCCTACGGTAGACCCGTCCTCTTGTGGATGTGTGGCAGTAGGTGGGCGCAGGTTTGACTGGACCCTATGTGGCCGTCAGTGTAGATTGGGTGACTGTATTTGAGAGTTAGTAGATGCATCATGTTCCATCTGTTCCACTTCTTGAGCATTTAGATAGAGGCATAGTAGCTGTAGAGTTATTTTCCAGCTCTTTCCTTTCAGTATTAAATTTGTTACTTTATGCCTCTAGTAGACTTAGTGGGCAGACCGTCGGGTTTGGTTGCGGTACCCACTGAGAACTGCTGTGGGATGTAGTTCTCACACCCGCTGTGGTGTATTTTTCTCCAAGGACCCCTTCTCCAGTTCCTGTTGCTCCTGTTGCTGATCCTTCAGACCGAGGCGAGGGAGTCGCGAGCTAGTTCCCTACCTGTCTTTGGAGTATAGCGGTGCCCCTTTTTTTTGGAGATTTGTAGTACAGTCAGTAGATTAGTTTTATTTCCACTTTTGAGAGACTATTGTATTGTGAGGATCTGACTTGTACTGAGAGCCTGTACACTGATGAATCATTTCTGTTTACCTCCCTGTAGAGTTCCGAGTTTCTGTATTCTGGATTTTGTATATGATCGTATTTGGGAGATGGATATTGTATCTTTATTTCCAGTTGTACAGTGATTGGATTTTAGGTTTACAGTAGTTTACTTTTCAGCTCTAATATCTGTATAGCTATAGTATCATTCTTTTTGCAGGTTAGACGCTTCGTCTATACGGGGTTCACCGTATGGGCGGCGGATCTGTTGGCGGGCCCGGGTCGCAGTTTCCACTCCGGGGCGTGACAACACCAGTTCCATCAATATTTCTAAAAATTCTGTGTTGCACTCGAAAACAAAACACATTGACTTAAGATATCACTTTTTGAGAGAACTAGTTGAATCAAACAGTCTTCAAAATTTTTATGTTTTTACTGATGATTAACTAGCCGATATTTTAACAAAACCTTTAGATCAAAAACGTTTTATTTATCTGAGAAAAGCAATTGTTATGCTTCCTTTTACATAAATGATTTTTGAACCATTGCTAAGATAGGTTTTGTTTTGTATTTTGGTTTCTTTTTCTCCTTTTTGTTTGTAGATATGCATTTTAGAACATTAATGGAGCATTCGCGATATTGACTTTAATTGCACTTTTTCATATTTTGAAAATTTTATTATGACTTGGATATCATTATAACTCATTTGATGCAATGATCATTTATATCAATTATTGCATCTTTAATTGATCAAACTCATTACTTCATTTAATGATCTATTGGTATTATTTTTATCTTATTTGATGATTGAAATAAATATGAACACGAGATCAAATTTTGGTTGAATACTTAATATCTTACATAATTAAGGTGTTCTCGTTGCCATATGATTGTTCATCATAGAAAAAAGGTTGGTCACAAAATCATCATCATCTTTTTGCATCTTCCTCTAATAATCATCATTTTCTTGCATTCTTCTCCAATAATTTTGATCCATATATTTTTTACAAAGGGTATAGAAAATTTGAATATAGATAGAGAGAATATATAAGAAATTATTTATATCCATTCTAGTAAAAAAATTTACCATTATATAAAGGTTAGAGAATTTTGTTAAATTCAAAAAATTCTCCTCTAACGACTAGTTTGACTAGTTTAAATTACTTAATTAAAGTCTAGTATGATTAGTTCAAATCACTTTTTAACGGGTAGTTTGACCACTTTTAAATATTATAAAATTATTTTATTAATTTTATATCACTAGTTTGATTATTATTATTATTATTATTATTATTATTATTATTATTATTATTATATATATATATATATATATATATATATGTTAGAATACTATCGATAGCACTAAGTCATTGGTGCTATCAAGTTTTTAGCCTTTGGATTAAAAAATGTGTGGTTAAGATGATAGTGGTCCCCTAGGGTTTACTAGGTGGTTGGTTGAATAGTAAAAATCTTAGAGGACCACTATAATCCCAACCGCATATATTTTCATCCAACGGCAGAAAACTTGATAGCACCAATTGCTTGGTCCTATCGATAGTATTCTAGTCGGACTATATATATATATATATATATATATATATATATATATATATATATATATATATATATATATATATATATTCAAAATACTCCAACAATAAGTTTTTGAAAAAGCTAATGACTAATGTTTTTAAAAAACTAGCTATTGTTTCAATCCTGTAAAAATACAGTATTTTATCCATCCTGTAAAAATACAGTATTTTATCCAAACACGAAAAAATAGAGTAAAATATTACACTGTATTTAGAATTTCATACCAACCTATTACAATAAAATATAAAACTCTGATTTTTTTTTTTCTGTAATTACCAAACGGTCCGAAAAGCAAAGTGAAGAAAGAGGGAATTTTTTTTTTTTTTTTTTTTTTTTTTTTTTTTTTTTTTTTTTTTTTTTTTTGTAAGATCTGGCTGATTTTATTTCTTGGCCCATATAAGAGGCCCATTTGGACCTTAGGCCTCTACCCGAGATTTCTAATAGTAGTAGGGGAGGGCCAAGAATACGCTGTTTTATGTGTTTGTAGTGGGAAACGGAGTATGGCCAAAAATCTGAAAAAATAATTTTAGTAGAATTAATTTTTATTTGGATATTTAATTTTGATTAAAAACTGTAAAATTTTTGGCTGAGTTTAAAAGAAAATTGATTTGTTGGAAGTGCATTTATAAAACTATTGAACAAAACTTTTAATTATTTGCAAATTAAATTTTTTTGCTAAATTTTACTTTAAAATTTGAATTCAAAATTAAATTTGACTCCAAAAGTTTAAAATTTTCAATATAAAATATGAACCAAAATTTAAAATTTTTAATTTTAATATTTTGAAAATTTGAAATTTAAAATATAAATATAAAATTCAAATTTTATATTTTTTAGAATTTAAAAATTTAAAATTTAAAATTTAAATTTAAAAATTACAAATTTTAAAATTGTAAATTTTACAATTTGAAATTTAAAATTTAAATTTGACTATTGAAATTTAAAATCTAAATTTGCAATTTATATTTAAATTTTGAAATATGAAATTTAAAATATAAAACTTAAAATATGAATTTAAATTTAAAATTTGAAAATTTAAAATTAAAACTTAAAATTTAAAATTTTATAATTTAAAATTTAATTTTAAAATTTAAAGTATCAAATAAAAAAATTCAAATTTAAAAATTAAAAATTAAAAATTAAAAATTTTTGTTAAATTTGAAATTTAAATTTTTATATTTAATATTTAAATTTAAAATTTAAAATTCATAACTTAAAATTTGAAATTTAAAACCTAAAATTTGAATTTTATATTTTAAAATTTGAAATGTAAAATTTGAATTTACAAATTTAAATTTAAAATCTAATTTAAAATTTGAATTTATAATTTAAATTTCAAATTTAAATTTTAGTCGAAAATCAGAATTAGATTTTAAGAAGCAGTTAGCTACTTATTTTAAGCCTCCAAAAATAGAAAACTTATTTTAAAATTCAAAATCGAATTTCAAAAAAAAGATTACCAAATACTCCATTGAAAGAAAAATATTATTTTCGTAGTGATTTATAGTGTTTTATAGTTTTCTGCTTTTGAATCCTCAATGGGTCACAGTGTTTTTTAGGGATAGGATGGGATACTTTCTCCTTTTTGGGCGTCCCTCTCAACACACTCACCTCTGTATATCTTCGAAATAGGGTTTACCCCTGTTTAATCAAAAAAAAATCATTTTTTCAAATTTAGTCCAAACTCCTTCTTAATCTGCGACAAGATAATTTATTGGTATCTAAGGCCTAGTTTGGTTGTGTTGTGATCAAAAGCACAATTTTTATACTTTGGAGAAAACTCGGAAATCTAAAAGCACTTTCGATTTAAATCACATATACTTCTCTAATAGTTATTGTCACCTACTTTTATAGCATCGAAGGAACTAAGATTATAAACACTTAAAGCTTTCAAAATAAAAAAAAAAATAGTACTTTTAGCTCATGTATTATTGAACTAAGCCTTAAAAAGTTACCCTAAGACAGCCCACTAATTTCTCTTATAGCATTAAGAAGGTTTGTCCCCAACCTTCTTACAAGGATAGAATGTTATATTTTATTTATTACTGATTGATATAGTAATTAATATAGTTAACTAATTAGCTCATGTTCATTAATTAATATAGCTAATTGACCAATTCATTATTACAGATATTTAACAAATATGAACTAACTAAAATGTTTTCTCCCCTATGTACTTAATTAATTAGTGTGTTATCTGATTAATTAATTGTTGTTAATTAATTAGTTATGTTGATTTTGGTTAAATAATCAGTTAATATAACTAATAAGTAAACATTTTAAATAATTAATTAATTAATCGAAGTTGGTGATTATTGATTAGTTAATTTATTATCACATAACTTAATTAATGAATTAACTATTCTATTATCTCCCTTTTCATTATTTAATTGATTAGTTAATTTATATTTATTTAATTAATTATTTGTTGGTAATTAGTTAATACTCAGATATATAGGTCATGATTATTTAGAAGGTAATATTATTAGTAATTCAGTTAATAGCACCGGTAGTCCCCCTTATCAAAGTTTAAAGTTTCATTTTGCACCCGATTCTTTTAAAATAAATTTAATGTCTTCTAAACTTCTACAAATATATCAAATGGTTCATTTTATTATCTAGCATCGTTTTTACTAATGAGAAAATAAATAGAATGGCAAACAAGCTAATCTTTGAACTTATTCAAAACTTAACATTTAATAAAGTGAATGATTGAACTTATTGAATAATGCTTACTTAAGCGGCTGTTGGGTTGAATGTACTACTTTCTCGCTCTCATAATATCCTCTCTATATGCAAAATTGTGTTGTATTCTTTTTCGTTGCATGAAATTCAATGTATTGATTTTGTTTATGCTTTGGACGGACAGGAAAAACTCCGTCCGTCCAGTGGGTATGTGCACGAGTCCGAATTAACCAAATTTGCAGTTGCGGGGCGTGTAGTGATCCGGGGCTTCGTAATTGTTTGAACATAGTTCTTTTTGCTGGTCGACACATCTGGAGATGGTCGGGCCGAGCGGGGGCCGTTTAGCCCAAAATAGACGTAAAAACGGACTTAGGATCATGAAAATAAAAGGAACTAGAGTTTCTAGAGTTTTGGGCGCCCTAAAGACATTTCGGATGCCTGAAATGTATTGTTTTGGCCGTGAACAGTTTTACATATTTTTGGATCTCAATTTCGAGCGCCCGAAAGTTACTGTAGCAACCCGAATTGTGGATAATGGGATTTTCTTTGGGGCCCGTGTCTGATGGTACGACTATCAAGGGAGTAAGTGGCCTTTCGGGTGCGGTACTATAGCAGCAGGCGAAGATTTCAGACATCCAGGGAGCTACGTAGTGGAGGCACTATAGCTATGGTGTTTCGGGAGTGGCACTGTGGAGGATCGGGAGTCCCGAGAGGGCCTTTTATAACTATAGCTACGAAGTTTAGGATGCCCAGATGAATAGTAGGGTACTCGAAACTCGATTTTCTTTGCAGTAACATGTTATTTTGCTATTTGTTTCTCAGTCTCAGTGTATCATATATTTTCCCCTACTAATACCCGTTCATGCTTGATATTTTCTCCACCATCCCTTCATCACCAAAGCATTCTTGAGTTTCCCCCTTCCTCCCTATCTTTCTCTTCTATTGGGTAGAGGCGCTCCAGTAAGCAGCAAGCAGCAACAGCTCAGCGACAACAATAGCACCAGCTTTCGGGATGAGTCTGCCTCGACCTAGGACTTTGGACCTCGAAGGAGAGAGTCACATGCGAGATTGCTAAGCAGCATGGTCGTGGAGTTCCCCTAGATGGATTTGAGGTAGGCTTTTGTTATTTTGGAGTTTACGGATTTTTTGATGTTTAGGTCATTTCGTCTGAGCTGACGGTTTAGGGTTTCTGTTTTGATTGTTTTTCTCCCTCTTCCTCTCCCATGATGTGTGGTTGGGCTGAGCAGAGGTGGAGTTTGGACTATGTGTGCGAGTGTGCTGCTTATTGGTTAAAGTTGGGATCCTGGGCTGAGCAGAGGTGGAGTTTGGACTGTGTGTGCGAGTGTGCTGCTTGTTGGTTAAAGTTGGGACCCTGCGCACGTGGGCTGTGAGTAGTGGAGTGGGTGCGTGTGTGGGTTGCTATAGGATTGGACTGAGGCTAGTTCTTGGCTTGCTAAGGCAAGTAGAGGTTGGATTGGTGGAGTTGGCTGTGGACCTGGGTTTGGATTTTTGGATCATGAGCTATTGGCTTGAGCAAAGGCTCCAGTCCGACTTCACAACAGTGAGTTTTGGCCACGACGCATCAACTTTATTTCGTGGTTGGATTAGCATTTCAGGTGGGTTGGATTTCACGAAAATGGGCGAGTTCCCTACTATGTCTTTTTATTTAGATGCCTAGCATGCTAGATTTACTATTATGATTATTCGATAAAATCTGATACTGCTTGTAAAATTAGATAAAAATATGTTTGAATCCCTAGACATCTTTTTGTTTGAAATAGAAAATATTTAACACTAAAAAACTGATTAAACCATATTTTAACCTACATTTTGAGACCCAAAAATTTATTTGCATTGTTCAAGTATATTTAGCCATTTTCTTTGTATTCTCGCTCTGGGTAGAGGGTTTTGAGTGCATTTACGCTCGTGTCCGGGGGACGAGTGGATTTTCAGTAGCAGTCGATGGGCTGGATTCTAGTGTCGGGAGCCATGGTGGTCCTGGATCCGTTGAGTGTTCTCCGCTTTGTGTCGTGGGTACGTGTTTGAGTGAGTTGTCGATCAGGTTGATTGTTTCATGATTTGGATTATAGCCTGTATGATCTCAAGTCCTGTATGAGCCACACTTGAGCTTAAGTGAGATGCGTAGCTTTCCTTGGTGGGGTCGTGCCCCTTGAGTGTCGTTCGGGAGTTAGGCTTTTTTACTGCGTGATGTTGATGTAGCCTGTTTGGGCGCCCTATGTAATTTCAGTCCTCCGTGGATGTAATGGTAGCGGGTGGGCGCATATTTGACTTGACCCAATGTGGCAGTCAATAAGATTGGGTAAATATTGAGCATCCCAAGAGAGTAGATACGTTTTGTTTATCCCCACTATTTATTGGGCCTAATAGATAGAGGCATAGTAGTTGTAGTTTATCTTTCAACTTTTATCTTCCTATTGTCTAGCAATAGAGTTATTTATATCTTTAATATACTTAGTGGGTAGATCATCGGTCTTGGTAATGGTACCCACTAAGGACTATTTTCTTTATCTAGTTCTCACACATGCTGTTGATGCCTTTTTGCAGAGACATTTGCCCCTGTTTCTGTACCAGCTGCTCCGCCTGATCGAGGTAAGGGAGTCACGAGCTAGATCCCAACCCGAGTCCTTGGTGGTTTAGAGTTGTTCCCTTTATTAGGTTTTTGGGAGTTGTAGTCTTGTATAGTCTGACTTGTATTTATTTTGCTGTGAGAGATGATTATGTACTGTGGATGTTGTATCAGATGTACAGTGGACTTTTTATTATTGTCTTTAGCAGTTTATTTTAGCTCTGATATATCTATTTAGTATTTGTAGACACTATATTTTGCTGGTTAGACGTTTCGCCTATGCGGAGTTTTTTCATATGGATAGCGGATTTGTTGGTGAGCCCCGATCCCTATTTGACCCCGGAGGATGACAGGGCGTGACATATAACGCCCCGCCTTCCCAGGGGGTCACCCATCCTAGAACTACTCTAGCTCTAGCACGCTTAACTCTTATAACCTCTTAGATCTTGCTACCATCCAAAATGCTATAGCCGGGTTAAGAGATTTAGTCCTATTATATCATTTATATATAGGACTAATCCAAATTCCGGGGGTGTCACATTCTCCCCCCCTTTAAGTCCTGACGTCCACGTCAGGCTCAAGCACACTCACAAGCACCAGGCGATGTGAGACTCGTCTCGCTACCCTTAGCCGACCTTGTGGGGAGTCGCACTCCACCCACAACGGTCATTAGCCGGTGAGCCTCGCTCTACCCGCTATACAACCCTGGCTCAGCCGAGACTTATCTTACATTTTCGGCTGGTGAATGGCTCTGATACCAACTGTGACGCCCCGCCTTCCCAGGGGGTCACCCATCCTAGAACTACTCTAGCTCTAGCACGCTTAACTCTCATAACCTCTTGGATCTTGCTACCATCCAAAATGCTATAGCCGGGTTAAGAGATTTAGTCCTATTATATCATTTATATATAGGACTAATCCAAATTCCGAGGGTGTCACATGACATCTGCATATATAACACTAAAAATTTTGGGTTCGGGGACCGGTCCATGAGGGGCAGACTGATTCGTCAGGGAGGGTTCTCAGACTGAACGTTCGGGGACTAGTCGGGGGGGGCGCAGACCAGTCCGTTCGTGTGTGAAATGCCAAGTAAGGAGCATTTATGTAATTATTTGGGTTGGCCATTTAAAAGGGGACCACATCCCTTTTTCTCTATACGATGGAGAGAGAGAGAGAGAGAGAGAGAGAGAGAGAGAGGGAGGAGCTCTCCCTCTCTATCGATCGTCTCTCTTTCTCTCTTGTTGGAAGCCCCGCCAAGGTAGAGATCGAGCCCGAAAAGCGTATTGGAGTGGAGGATTGAGCTTTGGCGAACGTAAAAGCTCGGATAGCTCGCATTCCATGGTAAGGGTTTCTATTGCAAGGTTAGGATTTTTGCTAAATCCTTTATAATTGAAATTCTAGCATTCTCTAGATGATTCTACACCAATTTAATCAAAGATTATCCGAAGATTTCAGAGTATTTTCGTAGAAACTGGATTCTAGGGCATGTTTAGGGCTTTTGGGTTTATGGAAGGTTTTGATCTAATTTGATCATATATTTCTCTAATTGAAGGTTAAAGAAGAGCTCCAGGTAACTTTGATTCGAAAGCGGCGAAGGTTATGGTGGTCAATTTTGGGAAATGGCCCGAAACAGGCATTTTCGTTCGTTAGCCGCAATAAAGCATCGTGACGACCGTGGGAACCCAATTGCAAGTGTCTATAAACGATTGGGGTTGAACTAAGGTGGGTTGTGCATCACAGAAGTGATTAGGTCACTTCCACGTTGAAAGAGTAAATTTAATATTAATTAATTTGATAAATATAATGGTAGGTTAATTGGTAAAATGAGTAGGCATAGATCGTATGCTACTTAGGGTAAATTAACTGTCATTGGACAAATAATACTAGGCAAGTGAAAACATATATGGTATATATATATATATATATATATATATATATATATATATATATATATATATATATATAGATGTGGACATTTAATATAGGTTGACAATATCTAGGAATTAGAGAACTCAACAATGGACTAGTAAATATAGTCCCCCCAGGGTGGAAAATATAATGGTAGGAAGACCACGTGAACAAGAGTGAAAGCGAACCTAGAAAGGTCGGTAAAATAGGATTAACAGTGGATCCCCAAGACCTAAACAGCAAAGTGATTCTGGAATCCCAAACTATTATATATCCGTTGGTGCGTTTGGTGGATCCCCTCCTACTAAATGACAGGATCCAAGGGTACGTGTGGTGGATCCCTACCTATCGGATACTCTATAGCTAGTGCATGTGATGGATCCACGACAAGCATAGGGTGTATATCCGAGGGAGTGTGTAGACATTTTTTCTCTGTCGGATACAATATTGCCGAAGATGCATGTGATGTACCCCGTTGCTACCGATTTGTTTCCGGTGATGAAGCCTCCGAATTGAGGATCAGTGCCATTGAACATGATCTTTACTACTAAAAATATCTAAAAATCAAATTTCAAATTTTTTTGACATAATTGACCTAATGTGATAAATGTTGCTAAATTTATAATTTTAATGGTAGGTATGAGGTATTTGCTTGTTTAATGATGCAAAAAAAATTAAATCAATTAAATTTTGGTTAGAACACTACAACAAAATTAGGCTATAGCGACATTTTTAAGTGTTTCTAAAATCTAAAAAAAGTGTCGCTGACAAAAATACCGACACTTATTGTAAGTGTTGCTATATGTGCCATCGCTAGGATGTATAGCGACATATTTTTGTAATGTGTCCCAAAAATGTGTCCCTATAACCTAATTTTGGATATAGATGGAATATAGATAGGACACTTATACAAAAGTGTCACAAACATGTGTCCCTATAACCTAATTTTGTTGTAGTGGAAAATTATTTAAACTATTTAAAACAAGATCTATAGTCTTGAACTCAATTACAAGAATCCTATAATGATTTTTTGAAAGATATTTATTTTTAGTCATTCATTTTGTGTCCAATTGATGCACAAGAGAACAATATCGAAAAAAATATAAAATTTTATTTCTAGATATTTTCAGTGGTCTAAATTATATTCAACGATGCCAATTGTCGATTTGGAAGCTCCATCATTAAAAAAAATTCAATAGTAAATAGGACTCATTTGCTACCGATAGTATTCCAGCCCAGCTCTATATGTGTATAAGCTTTTAGCCAAAACCTTAATAATACATTAAAATTTTCAATGCAAAAATTATAAATTTTCTTGTTAATTAATCAAAGATTTGAATTTCGAGCTGTAAATAATTTGAGCTATCAACGAGGTAGTTGCTGACAAAAATATTAATTTCATTAGCAACAATTAATCATTAATAGCTAACAAATTTTAATTTAACATAGTTCCTGCTTTAATTAATGACTATATTAAAAATTTTGTTTATTCGCCCACGGACTATTTAGAACTTTTTTAATTTATGGCCCTTGGCACATGAATTCCAATGACAAGAAAAATATTTGTCAAAACTTTTTTATCATAACACTGGGTCTTAAAGTTTGAATGTTTATTAATAATAGGACTAAACGTTGAGGTTAATTAGGATCTAACATGTTTTTCAAAATCATATGATAGTCAGGTGTTGATCCAATATTGAAACAAGATAATTATTTCAATCAAGTTAACTGTTTAAATAGTAATTTTTAAATTTCAAATGGCGATATGTAATTTGACAACAACAATCAATTTGATTTAGAGATCTTTTATGCTTATCAATGCATTGAAATAACCGGCTCAGAAATTACACAGCACACCTCAAACATACACTGCACACTAGTGTAATAAAAATCAAATCTTATATATGTAGATAAAAATCAACCAAAATAATCATAAAAAGTAAGTACGAGCATAAGAAAGCAATAAAAAGAATAAAGGAAACTAAGTATATAAGAAATTTATATGTTTCCGTCAACAGTTCGTCGACCTACATTCATGAACAAAACCTCCTCAATAGGTTTTCGAGTAATCCACGATATAACAAAACAAAAGCTAGAATGAGCAATGCTTCTATACTTTTTATTTTTTGATTCAACGTATTAAATTTAATTTTTATTTAGTTGTGAGCTACAATACCATGTTATACTTTAAGAGAAGTACCGATTACCAGGTATTCCAAAAATGAGTATTTTGATTTTTTGATTTAGAAATAATTAGGTAAATTTTCTCCCACTATATTATCTAAACTAATATTTATCTTCTCTCTTTGTTTCCATTTTCTATCTCTTCTTCTTCCATCCCTTTTTGTGTCCAGATATTTTGTCATTTTCTTTCTCCTTTGCTCTCTCTTTTCTCTCTATTCAAAAAAAAAAAAAAACTCTCCGAGTGATGTAATATTTGGGCGCCTCTGCAGTATCAGTGCGGTTAGGATCTTCTAATAGATACTCTTCAAGGGCTTTGCGCTGTGGCTCCAAAGTTGCCGACCATAACTACTCCAAGGGTGACAGCTCGACTACTATAAAACTACAAATGAATCAAAAAAAAAAGCTCCCTCAAATTTTTTATTATTATTATTTTTTTAAATAGTGATACAAAATTAATGTCTAAATTAGAAATTATAATTATAAAATTTTATAAATTAATGTCTAAATTAGTACAAAATTAATGTCTAAATTTGTGAAAGAGATATCAATCAAAATCTTTTTAAAATTTTATAATATTTAATTACGAAAATACTTTCGACATGAAGTTATCTTTTTAACCTATTAAAAAATAAAATGATATTTCTATCTTTTATTGAACAACCATTAAGAATTTTTATTATGATTTATAAAATGAAGTATCGAATTATTTCTAAAAAAATAGAGATTACAAGAATTTAAGACCCTAAAATTCCGACTTTTCGACTCATTTCTAGTAATTGATTTTTTAAAAAAAAAATTATTTCCAATATATTATTTTTTGAACTATCGATAACCTTAAACTACAAGATTAGATAAAATTAGAATTGAATCCAATTTAAGTTATCCGCCACGCCCAGGAATACCGGTACTAAAACAGGAGTTTCGAAACTTCATACGCTCCAACATATGAAGTACTGTTTACCAGAACTTCTCTGTCAACTCGGCCAGTATGAATTTCAGGTTTTGAAGAACTTCAATCCGATCGAGTACTGAAACTTATTGAAGCTCCGGAGCTTGAAGAGTAGTTCCGAAACATGACATCCACTAACCTTAAAATCTCGACGAATTATGTCGTGATATCAACCATGAACATATATAGCTTCATCTTGATCAAACATGTATACAATCGGATGAAAGTTCAGTTGATTCCGAGGCATTTTACTCGTGTCAATTTTGATCAATCAACAACATTAAGTGCCCATAATATTGCTTCTCAAAAGATCTAAATATCCTGCCCCAATACCTAGGCAAGGTTGGACGGAAAAGACACCCACCACCAAGTAGAAATGACAAAGAAAGTATTAACCCCCTTCACACAAGGGAACAAGTATATATTAGGCAGAAGCACTTTTTCCATACCCAACATTAAGCCCAAACTAAGATCATGAACACTAATAGGGGACATAAAAAGTTGGAGAAGCGGCATGCGTGCCCCAACCCACACTCCCGTCCCTTGTATGAATGATGGCCATAATACATGAGGATGGTGGGGTGAGAGTGGTGTGTGCGTGTTTATATTTGTATATATGGGCCAAGAAGAGGAGAGGAGGGGTTGCATCATATCATGTGTAGAAGCATCAATACCTAGGGAGCCCACGTCACGCCTACGTGGCACTGACATCATAATTGTCCTAATTAGTCTCTCTCTCTCTCTCTCTCTCTCTCTCTCTCTCTCTCTCTCTCTCTCTCTCTCTGTGCGCGCGCGCGCGCGCTCCATCGTGGGATGTGGTGGTGCGTTGTGTTGGAGAGATTATCGCCCGCACTGACTGCATGCACCAAGCCAGTTGTGCGTCGTACTGGTCCTTCTTTCTTTAATTTACACTCATAATTATCATTCAACCATTTAAAACCAAATGCACTTCTCCAACTGAGAAACCCCGTAACTTTTTTATCCTTTTGCTTTGTATCTCATTCGTAGGCCACTGCACTATAAAAACCTCCTAATTGAGAACCTACACTGATTTCTAACCCTAGAAGTTGAGGGCTCGAGCCTCGGGCTCCATGTACACTTTAATGCGCAGCTTCACTATCAGAAAAAGCCATCAAGTGTTAGTTATATGCACTATATATATAAGTATTTTTATTTTGCAGTTGCAATCTTGCAATATGATTTTGACTCTCTAAAAAATTTTAACAATCATAATTTTATACGATAATATATTTCGCTTATGAGAAATAATCTTCTTTCGAGAAAATGACTTATAAATTAAATTTATATAAGTAGATATGTGTTATATTTATAAATCAATTGATTATATTCCACATATATTAAATATTTTAAATTTTTTTAAAAAATAAGAATAAATGCTCTGAACAAAATGTTTCGCCCATCCAAACAGGCCCTCTTATACAACTACAAAGGATAATGAGGACTAGGCGCTAGGAGATGCAGTGAACCGGGTGCAGGCAATAATTTGTTGTTGTGATAGTGGTGGCGGCATCATTTGGATCTTTTGAATGTGGGGTGGGGTGAGGCAAAAGCGATAAAAAGGGAAACCGAAGAGGGGACCAAATCCAGCGCATGTGCGCGACCATCCAAAACCATAGGGGTTGAACGATTTCATACATGGGCAATTAAAAGATAAAAAGCTACCCAGTAGTTGTAATTACTCCCATTTTTGGCGCAAAATGATATAAAATTTTACCACTACTCTCTTTGCATGTTTTCTATGGTAAAAATGTGTGTGGAACGAATTCATTGACACTTAAAAGCAACCTAC
>JAQOTM010000041.1:216425-315715 GCA_029168755.2 Tillandsia fasciculata | reverse complement strand
TATTTGTATATATGGGCCAAGAAGAGGAGAGGAGGGGTTGCATCATATCATGTGTAGAAGCATCAATACCTAGGGAGCCCACGTCACGCCTACGTGGCACTGACATCATAATTGTCCTAATTAGTTCCCTCTCTCTCTCTCTCTCTCTCTCTCTCTCTCTCTCTCTCTCTCTCTCTCTGTGCGCGCGCGCGCGCGCTCCATCGTGGGATGTGGTGGTGCGTTGTGTTGGAGAGATTATCGCCCGCACTGACTGCATGCACCAAGCCAGTTGTGCGTCGTACTGGTCCTTCTTTCTTTAATTTACACTCATAATTATCATTCAACCATTTAAAACCAAATGCACTTCTCCAACTGAGAAACCCCGTAACTTTTTTATCCTTTTGCTTTGTATCTCATTCGTAGGCCACTGCACTATAAAAACCTCCTAATTGAGAACCTACACTGATTTCTAACCCTAGAAGTTGAGGGCTCGAGCCTCGGGCTCCATGTACACTTTAATGCGCAGCTTCACTATCAGAAAAAGCCATCAAGTGTTAGTTATATGCACTATATATATAAGTATTTTTATTTTGCAGTTGCAATCTTGCAATATGATTTTGACTCTCTAAAAAATTTTAACAATCATAATTTTATACGATAATATATTTCGCTTATGAGAAATAATCTTCTTTCGAGAAAATGACTTATAAATTAAATTTATATAAGTAGATATGTGTTATATTTATAAATCAATTGATTATATTCCACATATATTAAATATTTTAAATTTTTTTAAAAAATAAGAATAAATGCTCTGAACAAAATGTTTCGCCCATCCAAACAGGCCCTCTTATACAACTACAAAGGATAATGAGGACTAGGCGCTAGGAGATGCAGTGAACCGGGTGCAGGCAATAATTTGTTGTTGTGATAGTGGTGGCGGCATCATTTGGATCTTTTGAATGTGGGGGTGGGGTGAGGCAAAAGCGATAAAAAGGGAAACCGAAGAGGGGACCAAATCCAGCGCATGTGCGCGACCATCCAAAACCATAGGGGTTGAACGATTTCATACATGGGCAATTAAAAGATAAAAAGCTACCCAGTAGTTGTAATTACTCCCATTTTTGGCGCAAAATGATATAAAATTTTACCACTACTCTCTTTGCATGTTTTCTATGGTAAAAATGTGTGTGGAACGAATTCATTGACACTTAAAAGCAACCTACGTACCTAGTAGTAGTAGTCGTAATTGTATATTCTTCTTTTAGGCACAAGAGAATATAAAGTTACAGTCCTTTTTCTCTCTATATTTAGAGAGTAACAACATCGCGCTATTTTAAAAAATATAATGCTTACTTAATTACGAACTCTGTTAATTAGGCGGTCGCTGCAGTTAAGAATTGAGAAAGATGGTTGAATTCATGGATAGAACGATAACTATCATAAGTAAAGAGAATTAGATAAAAAGCTATATTAGGATACGTAAATTATTATAAAATTTTGTAATTAAGTGGGCAAAGTGCATGTTTCTTTACTTTGAAAGCAATCCTTAAATTTTACAGACACCCCAAAGTTTAGAGTTTGAAATTTCATGAAATTTAATGATGATTTTATGAAGTATAACACCTATATATGTCTGCAATTTAGATGACAAAGGTGTGGGTTGTGTCAAAAGTTAACAATAAATAGCTAATAATGCTGTTAGTTTAACTAAGATCTCCCACTCATTTAATAAAAATAACTCAACTCAACAGAAATGAAAGTTCATGTAGCAAGCGTAATCTGAAAAGTTCAGAGATCTAAAAATTTAAGAAGAGCAGTGCTAGGTTTACAACCCAAAATGGGTTGTAATCCTACAACATTATTCTCATCCAAATACCAATTTTTCTTAGTCGTATCACTCTTCTTTTTAAAAAAAAACCAAAAAACAAAAAACAAAAAAATAAAAGAGAAATGCTAAATCTAGCACCAAAAAGGGGTTGTAAGCTTAATTACAACCCCTCATCCAAGGGTGCCTAGGGTTTTATAACCTTTTTGTTTTTTGGTTAAAAGAAATAAAGTGATAAGATTAGTGGAAATTTTTTTTTTAACTAGTCTCTGGTTGAGGACGTTGTGGGATTACATTTAGCATTTCCCATTTCAGCATATGAAAAGATCCTCCTTTGTATTTATCTATTCAAAGTTGCAAGGGAGAAGAAAGAATTGGAGGGTCTTTTTGATTAGGGTGGTAGTAAATCTTCAAAAAAATACTGCAGACATTAGTACAGCCTGTATGTGGTTAGTGCTCATTGAATATTATATATATATCCAAAAGTTTTTGCATGAAAAATCTACAAAAGTTATCCCTGGATATGGTTGTTGACATTTCTAGATAAGACAACCAATAGAGATCGATATGGAACATTGAAACTCCAAAGGCTGAACCATTTTCTTACAAAATAGTTTATAGAGAATTCACTCCTCTTTTGACTCAACCATATTGAATAAATAGTTATTGGTCGGTCCGCTTGACTTCTTATCCTTTCGTCCCATTGTCGCACGTGTTAGTTGAAATTTTCATATTTCATGTATGAATGATATATCGCTGAGTGCTTGTTCGATCAGTCCTCACTTCTAAAGATTTTGACAAATTACAGATAGCCCTTAGTGTAAGGGCCAAAGAGCTTAATGCTTCATATTCGATGTTCCAAGTTTGAAGTCTAAATACTTTATATTTTCAGCTAATTTTATTTTTTTAAAATTAAACGAAACGGATAGCATGCTATCTTTCTGTCTCAAAAAAAAAAATTTAGAATTTTCATTATAATTAAAAACAGTAATATGATTTTAAGATGCAAAATCTGAAGCTTCAAGTATTTTCCTTTTATGTTCAATACAAAGGATGAATAAGAAGCTCCAAGTTATATTAGAAGTTAACTCTAATTTTTCTTTGCGAATAAGTTATATTGCTGTGGCAAGTTGTTAAAAGGATTCCAATATAATGGTTCTTCCAATAATACAACTCAAATAACACTGCTTCATCAAACAATATTATAATCTAAAATAAAGCCAAACAAGCTGCGAGTGCTATTTTTTGGGTTTTTTTGCAATTTTTACTGATTACTACAAATTGCCTAGCAAGTTTCATTTTAGTACCCTAAATTTTGAAAATTCCTAAAGAGTTTCAGCTTAAGTGTTAGATTCTGAAACATAAAGTTCAGATTCTGGAACCTGAGCAGAAAAAACTTGTGACAGGGGTTCTTTATCTGAGTAATCTGTGAGCTAATTTGGAAACATGACCTGGTTTGGAAGCCCAAAGTGTATGTTCCGGAACCTACACAATTTAGAACTATGTAAGCTGAGGCTGGAAAACAAACGAAATAGGGATTGTTGGGAGGCTGGAATGCAATTGTGCACCTCCTATGAATATCCTTATTGAGCTAACCCTATCTCTTTTTCTCCCTTTCTCTTCCCCATCAAATGAAATCCTTCCCTTCCCTCTCCTTCTCCCTCTTATTTCCTCAAACATTGCCTCACCTTCTCCGTCAAGGTTTTCTACTAGGAGTTGGAGCCTTGGAAGGTTAGACAAGGTTATCTCGACCTTGGGAGCCCTATTGTCGGAAGAAACTTCAAGGGTTACGTGAGTGTTTGTGATGCCTGCAAGGATTTGTTGGGGATTCATGTGGTTTCTGTTGGATTTTATATTGATTTAATGTGATTTTAAATTTGTGTTTTCCGGCTTTTCAATTTTTCTGGGCGGCCCAATATCCTTGAACTTTGTCTGGGAGTCCAAATCCATTTCCCCTCTACATGTGATGTTTTGTCCCACATTGAAAACTCATCACATGTAGCGTGGGTTTATTTACTCCATCACTTGTGCATGTATTAGTTAGGAGAAAGTGAGAGCAAGAATTCTCCTAAATACACACAAGCACGGCACGAGCCGGGCCGGCCGGGCGGCGGTGCCCAAGGGCCTTCCCTGGGAAGGGCCTTGTGGGCAGCTCGTTGGAGCTTGTCTCCTGGTGGGTTCTTGGGCTCTTTAAATGGAGAGCAAGAGAGCTTGGTTAAAAGAGATAAGCTACAGTAGATTTACATTTTGCTATTTCATTTTGATTTGCTTCTTCTCATTTTGATTCGAGTCTTACTCTTGCTGGATCTCTGAAAGATGTTGGGTTCACTACGCACCATCCCGGAGTTGTTGCCGACGGGGTGAACAGTAGTCGTTGTATCGCTAGGGGTGATTGTTGGAGCCTCGCACACGGAGGGGCAATCTTTCTTTTAGGACAGTGCTCACGCATGTTTCGACATTCACAGGCTTCATCTAAACTTTGCTATATAGTATTTCGAGTTTAAATTAAGTATAAATTAATTATTTAAAAGACTTAATTTGAAAAGATAAGTTTTTCCAACATTCTAGAAGCAAGATTTAATATCTTTTCAAATAATTAGTGAAATACTGTGATTGCACTGTGAATAAGATAAACATTTAATTAGTATATTTAATTAAATAGTTGATCTATTGTTAGTATAGATTATTATCATAATACTATTAAATAATTAGTTATTCAATACTGTTGATAAATTAAGTAAATATTGTTAGTATACATAGAACTGTTAATTTAATATGGGTATATATAAGTATACACCCCTTTAGGGGTGTATATCTTACACCCTACTCCATCCTGGGGTGGGGTGAATTCCACTCGTCACTCGATGTGACGAGTGGAATAATACCCACCCCAGGATGGGGTGGGGTGTAGGATGTACACCCCTAACACCTAGCATCCCTTATTTAATATTATTGTGATAATACTATTAGTTTTAATATAAAAATTGATAAGTACATTATTTGTTTAAACGGTGAGTATTGTTTCTACATAATTGTTAGTGTACACTGTGCTATACTGTTTATAATATAATCATCCTTACACTGTACTATTACAAACTTGTGTACACTGTTGCTTTTACATTGATTCGAAACTACTTCCTTAATTAATTCTTAATACTGTGTGTACTAATTAATTAGAATAATATTGTGTTGCTATAATTAATTAATCTACACTTTTATATATACAACTCTGTTAATTGATTTATATATCTTAGTGAGCATAGTGGATAGTATAACCTTGTGTAACTAACTATTACATATAAACTATTGTTAGTAAATATATAGTTGTTAGAAAATTTTGTTATATTGCACTGTTAATTAAAATTAAATTTAAATCTGTCAATTTAGATTAATCGTTAAACTATTTTTAAACCTAGAATAATTTTTGTAACATCATTTTAGGTTGTTGTTTAAACAGATTCTGATTAATGGAAGATTCGTATTCGGCGAAATCTTTTACCTTTGATGGTCGTAATTTTAGAAGGTGGCAGAATCAAATACGGTTCTGGCTTACTACGCTGGGGCTTGTGTCACGCCCCGGGGGTTTCATTCAGCGGAAACAATCAACGAACACCTGTAAAGCCAGACTATCCAGAGCAACCACCCTCCCAAAAGGGAAATAAAACACGAACACCTGTAACACCTAACCACGTCGAGCACCTACCCCGACGGGTCGCACCGCTCACACCTTGGCGCCTCAAAATCCCCCACCTACGGGGGCCCCACTACGTCACCTCGTGGGTTTACACGGGTCATAGACCACTTTTCCGGAAAAGCGCACCCTTTGCGGTGGCCAAACCGCGGGTGCGCGTGCTGCAGCCTCGAGCATAGTAACCAAGTACACCAGATAAAACCGATAGTAATGAACCATAAAGATCACCAAATATACCAAGTATAACTCAATAGCAAGGACCATAAAGACTTTCCACGTTAGCACAGTTAAACGTATAATCAGAAGTAGTTGCAACCGTCGGAAACCCGACGCTAAGTCTCAAAATAAAACAAAAACCCACCTCGAAGTCAGTCGAACGAACCACCTGAGTGTAGGTCGATCTCGAACTCCCGCTAGACTAGACGGGTGCTGAACTGCTGGGCCCTGAACAGAAACTGCGATCAGAAATAGACTCACTCATACCCATCCTGACAACATTATAGCAATACATTAATGCTAACACGGGATAACTTAGCCGATTTACGTAACAAGATCCAATTCCCGCTCAACGAGAGCCCACGGAACTCTAAAAAGATGCCCAGTAGGTGTGAAAATACTGTCTAAAGACCGCCAGCGTGTCCCAACTGTATCTAGGTCCCTAATACATTTTAAAATTCCATAAAAACACTAGATCGAATAATTGTTTCGATCCGTTCTCGAAATCCGGGAAACCAAAGACAACGCCGTAAGTTTCAGCGCGTCCGCTTCGACGAGACGAAGCTCGTGCTCACTGGCTTGGGCCAGCCCAAAGCCCATTTACATAGTTGGCCCATAAACTCTTAGGGCTCAAAAAAACAACTACGCTACTTGATTCCATACACTTGATAAAACTGAGGTTAAACGTGAGCATGGGGTACACTGAAGTCAGAGCAGTGAGATGCTCACCTGAAGCCTGCCGGGGCTGGCCGGAGAGGTCGTCGGAGCAACACCACAAAAGCCCAAGGCTCGGGTTGTGTGCGACTTGGAGCAAACCAGGACTAAACCTGGAACAGAGGTGAGCTTGAGTTAAAACAACTTCCCAAAAAGAGTCTGGACACAGCCTGGCCCACCGCCGGCGGCCGGAGGCGGCGGCGGTCGGGAAACAACCCACAAAAACCCCTCGAAACACAAGGTTGAAGAACTTTACTTCCAAAGGTTTTTGATTCAAACAAAATTGATGGAAAGTCTAAAGACAGTGCCTACGACTTACCTGGGTCGGTGTCCGGCGTCCCGATGCAGCGGCGGCGGCCGGAGCTCGAGCTCGGTCAAGCTTCAAGGTGCAACTACAGAAATAGAGAACGCCACGTTAGAAGCTCCATGCAAATTCACGAGAAGCTTCATTAGTGTCCAAGGAACTCACCTGGGTCACTTACCCACAGCGCGGAGCCTCGGCGATCGCCGGAGCTCAAGCTTGGCAAAGCAAGGTCCTCTAATGGCGGATTCCGGCCGGCGACTTTTGAGTCACTGCAACTTGGACCAAAAGCCTCCACTTGCCCTACGAAGCTTGCTGAGGTGGTGGCCGGCGACGGGGGCGAGCGGCGGCGCCGGACGGCGAAGATCGGTGGAGGACCACTTTCGCCCGAACCTAGGGCAGGCTCGATCAACTTGGATCCATTCCCGATGATCCCCAAACTTCGGGAGTAGGTTGCAGTCGACGAGGAGATCAATCCCAACGTCTCTAATATGAGTTTCAACGGTCGGAAAGCCTCGGCCGCAGATCTGACCGAAAATTGCACTTTCGGCAAGAAAATGCTCCCGCCGGCGATAGGGTGGACGGCGATGGATCAAACTTCACAGAGACGTTCCATTCGATGTCAGGAAGACACTACATGGACTTTTGGTCCATTTAAAACGAAAAGATTTCAAAACCTACCTCGCTGGAAAAACGAGGAAGAAGGTGACTCCACGGCGGCGCACGGCGAACCCCGGTGTCGGGTTCATCCTGGGTCGACGTCACACACACAGAGAGGCTCCCAGAAACACTTGGAGCAAACCCACTCCTCCTAGGTTGCTTCCCTCGCCCACCACACCAAGGATCCGAGGCTATTCTTACTTCTTTGAGCAACTTCGGCGACGGGACGGCGGCGCTTGGTGGCGTAACTTCCGTGGAGAGAGGCAGAGGGAGATGAAGAGGGTTGGTGCTGGCGGCTAGGGCTAGGGTTCTGGTTGCTAGGGCTTTCAAAGAGGTTCAATGCATTTTTTTATACAATGCATGTAATAAGATGCAATTAAGCCCCTCAACTTCGGCCATTTCAATCCAAGTCCCTCACAGCAACTACAATTCACACTTAGGTCCCTCTCCCTAAAGCAGCACGCAAATAGGAGCATAAAACATAAGAGTGTTTGTGTAAATTTCGGTGTTTTTCACGCCTTTCGAGGCGTTTTAGTCGTCAATTCGAAAAACGAACTTCGCCGCGACGTCCGGCTCGACGAAACCTATCAGGTAGCGTTTTTAGTTTGTCGCATTCGGTCCCCCTAAATTTTAAGATCCATCCAATACGGTAGACTAAACAGTTCTGCACGCTTTACGATGCTTCCGGTTCGTCAAACGGAAAATTGGTCAACGCCACTGCGCTCAGAATGACGACGCCATTCAAATCGACTACCTGGATCATCAGATTCGGACTCCAGACAGTCGATCTGCCGACGTTGGCTAACACGGGAATTAAATCAGGGAGTTACTATTCACTTCAGTATTCACTTAAGTCGCGGGTCCCACTAGTTTCCTTGCTAAGTTCAGGACGATCCGACCGTCGGATTGACAAATGGTCTATACCATTTTCACTCGATTCGATGAGACGGTCGCACTGGAGACCTCAGATTTTCGAGATCAGACTCGGATCGGAAAGGCAGAATTTGTGCTTCGGAAACTGTGCCATCCGCACACCGGTATACACCACTAAGGTTAATTTTGTTTCCTCGCACACATTCACACCTGAAAAACACTCTTTATACCAACTCAAACTTCCCGAGTATTACATCACTCACACCTTAAAAGAAGTTTCGTCCTCGAAACTTAAACACCCCAGGAATCCAATAAGTGGGGAAAGGGCCCAAGCATCCTTGACTTGCTCTCCCAAATGGCTTCGCGTCCCCCTCGTGATGCCCAAACTCACACCTTTTGAGTTTGGCCTACACTCTCTGGTCCCATGAACATTCCGTTCATCATACCCATGAACATCGCTGGGGCGTTCAAATACCCACCTCCGAAGCAATGACACGCGAAGCGCCCTACATCTCTGGGCGAAACTCGGTGGTAACCCTGAACGGAAAACCACCGGGCTGATCCGCCCTAAGGTTTCAGACTACCGACGGCTCAACCCGCCCGGCAACCCTACCGTCCCGTCTTTCTCTTGATCGAACTAACCCGAGTAAGCCTGCTCCTCGACTTGGAGTTCCCTGTTATGACGCCACCAGTTCGCAGACCACCTCTTACAATGTTGAGCAGTCACCAACCAAAGTCTCGCGGTGCGTCGAGGTACCCCAGTCCTACCGCCCAACCCGGACCGACGGGCCCTTAAATGCCCAAAAAGAAACCCGACAACAAAGGGGGAAACCACACTAATACCCTCAGACGACTCCAGGATGTGCCAATCAAACCAGCCGGGTCACCGCTTACAAGTAATCCTCATTTGAAAACAACGAACCCGCCCGTCACCAACACGGACCACTTCCACCCGTCACCAACACGGGGCACTAGCTCGGAGCATAACCACCATCCCGGATTGTCCGTTCCGACTGTCCGCTCTACCGAGGCGACGGTCAGAACTAAGGCTAGATTTCAGCTCTAAGTCCTGCCACAAGGCCTACCCCATAGAAAAAGTTGCATGCAGGGCATCCTAGCCGAGAATGACCAATGCCAGAGCGCCATGTGGTCAACAACCCCCCGTTGACCCGTACTGCTTCACAATCACTAAACTCGCAACCCAAAATCCTCAAGACTATGCCTTGGTCATGGGAAGCTGGCGACAAAACCCCAAGAAGCACGGTCCTACTTCCGTCTTGGCACCGAAGGGGTGCGACACTCTGATTAACCCCTACCGCTCGGTCCCAATCCATTGCCCTTCCAAGCACCATGCACTGAGCCGAGCCGCATACCCCCAGACCAAACGGTCACATTCCCAACTAGGAGTATTCTAAGCTCTAGATCCGCTCAACTAAAAAAAAATCGAGCCCAAACGAACCAGATTTGCTAGCCCCGGTGGTCTCCTTTCTCAACCCAAAGGAGAACCCCAAGACCCCACCACGACGATTTCTACAACTATCGTAGTGACCACAGCAAAGAGCCGAACTATGGGTAACAACCGTAGGGGAAGGGTCCTCATTCCCACCCCTACCCTGTCCAAGATGCAAAACGAATCGGCCGACTATCTGCTGTAACCTAAAACCAGCAGACCTAGAAGGTGCAAATCAAGACGAGAGGCTACCCGGTCGCCCACGACCGGCAACACCGCATACACTCTAACAATCACAGCGAATTACACTCTAACAACCGACAAAACGACCGACACCCTAACAAACATCGGCGGATTACACTACCACCAGTCACCGTAACTAATGACGACCAGAACGTTGGCAGGGGTAGGGGTTCGGAAAACAAAAGCTGGCGCAACGATCTGCTGTGATAACAGCCGCACCAAGTGCATGAACACCGTCAGCAGGCCCACCGTGTCCCGTGCTGGTTGCTTAATCCTTTGATTCCCAGCAACCATCAAGACCCCGGTGGCAGCCGGCCCCGACCCCAGCCTCCAAAACCACACGACTACACAAGCACGACAACCGAGCTAAGCTGGGAAACAAAACTTAACCCGTACACACGCACAACACAAGTAAGCTCTAGACTCCGCTAGCATAGCACTCAACCAACTATCCAGAAAAGGGACCTATACTTCCCCCCCCGCCGATCACTCGCGTTCTACTCTTTTGTGCCATTCATTTCATTCATTAGTAGCTAAGTGAGGTATCTTTGTGGATGTCGGGCACAAACTGTTGTGATTAAAGAAACACTCTGATACCATCTTAATCTGTCACGCCCCGGGGGTTTCATTCAGCGGAAACAATCGACGAAAAAGGGGTTTGTTTTGCGTATAAAATTTTTTCTGAAATTCTTTCTTCCTCGGCGTGTGCCCAGACCCGCCGCATACACAGATTCACTCTGCAAACGGACAGAGTCTCCTCTGTATATGCACGGCGTCGCGGCTAATACAACATCCAATCACAGTCATTTATTTAATCACAACAGTTTCTAAACATACATACACATACAGAACTGAATAACTCTCAAGGCCGATCAACTTGAAAGGATAAATCCACAGTTTTGAAAGCGGTGCCCACCCGGCACCCAGTTTTCTAAAACAGTTTCGAAAGCCATAAATCCACAGAGTTTTTAAAACAGTGCCCACACGACACTCAGGTTTTGAAACCCGTTTTTTCGAAATCCATAAATCCACAAGGTTTTAAAAACGGTGCCCACACGACACCCAGATTTTGAAAACGATTTTCACAATTCTTTTTCTTTGTTTTCTTTCTTTGAAAATGGCCGAACAGAGATAGAAACCAAAACTCAACATCCTCATATCTAGAGAGTGAAGTACCGACATCCACACCGACCCCATGAGGGTATCGAGAACCACACAGTAGACTACAATATCAAATGAAAGGCGAAGTAAAGAAGAAAATACAGTCTAGGGCCTCCATGGACCCAAAAGCTCCCGCCTCGGCCTCACCGTCGCCTAGCTCTCACCCCTGAAGGGACCTGTCACGGAGTGGGAAGTCAGCGACACAATAATAACAAGGAAAGCAGGGAAAAGTAGTAAATCCAACCGTACAACTATCCGGAGCAACCACCCTCCCAAAAGGGAAATAAAACACGAACACCTGTAAAGCCAGACTATCCAGAGCAACCACCCTCCCAAAAGGGAAATAAAACACGAACACCTGTAACACCTGACCACGTCGAGCACCTACCCCGACGGGTCGCACCGCTCACACCTTGGCGCCTCAAAACCCCCCACCTACGGGGGCCCCACTACGTCACCTCGTGGGTTTACACGAGTAATAGACCACTTTTCCGGAAAAGCGCACCCTTTGCGGTGGCCAAACCGCGGGTGCGCGTGCTGCAGCCTCGAGCATAGTAACCAAGTACACCATATAAAACCGATAGTAATGAACCATAAAGATCACCAAATATACCAAGTATAACTCAATAGCAAGGACCATAAAGACTATCCACGTTAGCACAGTTAAACGTATAATCAGAAGTAGTTGCAACCGTCGGAAGCCCGACGCTAAGTCTCAAAATAAAACAAAAACCCACCTCGAAGTCAGTCGAACGAACCACCTGAGTGTAGGTCGATCTCGAACTCCCGCTAGACTAGACGGGTGCTGAACTGCTGGGCCCTGAACAGAAACTGCGATCAGAAATAGACTCACTCATACCCATCCTGACAACATTATAGCAATACAATGCTAACACGGGATAACTTAGCCGATTTACGGAACAAGATCCAATTCCCGCTCAACGAGAGCCCATGGAACTCTAAAAAGATGCCCAGTAGGTGTGAAAATACTGTCTAAAGACAGCCAGCGTGTCCCAACTGTATCTAGGTCCCTAATACATTTTAAAATTCCATAAAAACACTAGATCAAATAATTGTTTCGATCCGTTCTCGAAATCTGGGAAACCAAAGACAACGCCGTAAGTTTCAGCGCGTCCGTTTCGACGAGACGAAGCTCGTGCTCACTGGCTTGGGCCAGCCCAAAGCCCATTTACATAGTTGGCCCATAAACTCTTAGGGCTCAAAAAAACAACTATGCTACTTGATGCCATACACTTGATAAAACTGAGGTTAAACGTGAGCATAGGATACACTGAAGTTAGAGCAGTGAGATGCTCACCTGAAGCCTGCCGGGGCAGGACGGAGAGGTCGTCGGAGCAACACCACAAAAGCCCAAGGCTCGGGTTGTGTGCGACTTGGAGCAAACCAGGTCTAAACCTGGAACAGAGGTGAGCTCGAGTTAAAACAACTTCCTAAAAAGAGTCTGGACACAGCCTGGCCCACCGCCGGCGGCCGGAGGCGGCGGCGGTCGGGAAACAACCCACAAAAACCCCTCGAAACACAAGGTTGAAGAACTTTACTTCCAAAGGTTTTTGATTCAAACAAAATTGATGGAAAGTCTAAAGACAGTGCCTACGACTTACCTGGGTCGGTGTCTGGCGTCCCGATGCAGCGGCGGCGGCCGGAGCTCGAGCTCGGTCAAGCTTCAAGGTGCAACTACAGAAATAGAGAACGCCACGTTAGAAGCTCCATGCAAATTCACGAGAAGCTTCATTAGTGTCCAAGGAACTCACCTGGGTCACTTACCCACAGCGCGGAGCCTCGGCGATCGCCGGAGCTGAAGCTCGGCAAAGCAAGGTCCTCTAATGGCGGATTCCGGCCGGCGACTTTTGAGTCACTGCAACTTGGACCAAAAGCCTCCACTTGGCCATACGAAGCTTGCTGAGGTGGTGGCCGGCGACGGGGGCGAGCGGCGGCGCCGGACGGCGAAGATCGGTGGAGGACCACTTTCGCCCGAACTTAGGGCAGGCTCGATCAACTTGGATCCTTTCCCGATGATCCCCAAACTTCGGGAGTAGGTTGCAGTCGACGAGGAGATCAATCCCAACATCTCTGATCTGAGTTTCAACGGTCGGAAAAGCTCGGCCGCAGATCTGGCCGGAAATTGCACTTCCGGCAAGAAAATGCTCCCGCCGGCGATAGGGTGGACGGCGATGGATCAAACTTCACAGAGACGTTCCATTCGATGTCAGGAAGACACTACATGGACTTTTGGTCCATTTAAAACGAAAAGATTTCAAAACCTACCTCGCTGGAAAAACGAGGAAGAAGGTGACTCCACGGCGGCGCACGGCGAACCCCGGTGTCGGGTTCATCCTGGGTCGACGTCACACACACAGAGAGGCTCCCAGAAACACTTGGAGCAAACCCACTCCTCCCAGGTTGCTTCCCTCGCCCACCACACCAAGGATCCGAGGCTATTCTTGCTTCTTTGAGCAACTCCGGCGACGGGACGGCGGCGCTTGGTGGCGTAACTTCCGTGGAGAGAGGCAGAGGGAGATGAAGAGGGTTGGTACTGGCGGCTAGGGCTAGGGTTCTGGTTGCTAGGGCTTTCAAAGAGGTTCAATGCATTTTTTTATACAATGCATGTAACAAGATGCAATTAAGCCCCTCAACTTCGGCCATTTCAATCCAAGTCCCTCACAGCAACTACAATTCACACTTAGGTCCCTCTTCCTAAAGCAGCACGCAAATCGGAGCATAAAACATAGGAGTGTTTGTGTAAATTTTGGTGTTTTTCATGCCTTTCGAGGCGTTTTAGTCGTCAATTCGAAAAACGGACTTCGCCGCGACGTCCGGCTAGACGAAACCTATCAGGTAGAGATTTTAGATTGTCGCATTCGGTCCCCCTAAATTTTAAGATCCATCCAATACGGTAGACTAAACAGTTCTGCACGCTTTACGATGCTTCCGGCTCGTCAAACGGAAAATTGGTCAACGCCACTGCGCTCAGAACGACGACGCCATTCAAATCGACTACCTGGATCGTCAGATTCGGACTCCAGACAGTCGATCTGCCGACGTTGGCTAATGAGGGAATTAAATCAGGGAGTTACTATTCACTTCACTATTCACTTAAGTCGCGGGTCCCACTAGTTTCCTTGCTAAGTTCAGGACGATCCGACCGTCGGATTGACAAATAGTCTATACCATTTTCACACGATTCGATGAGACGGTTGCACTGGAGACCTCAGATTTCCGAGATCAGACTCGGATCGGAAAGGCAAAATTTGTGCTTCGGAAACTGTGCCATCCGCACACCGGTATACACCACTAAGGTTAATTGTTTCCTCGGACACATTCACACCTGAAAAACACTCTTTATACCAACTCAAATTTCCCGAGTATTATAGCTTGTTTCTGCCATCTCAGATCCTGTTGAGAATGGTAATGAAACTACACCTGATGGTGCTATTCAATTTGTGGCACATCGCACTTAGACTCGCAGTCAGTCTCAGAGTGCTCCTACTTCTCCTGCTGTTGCACTTACACCTATACCTGTGCCTCCTACTGATCCTTCAATGATTAATTATCATTATCTGAACCGGATCCTTAGTACCCTATCTGATAAGTTTTATGATATTTACTGTAGTATTCAGTCTGTTAGGGAACTCTGGATTTCCTTAGAACAGAATTATGGCCAGATTGATCCTACTAAGAAGATATATCAAGCTTCATATTTGTTTAAGTTTAAATTGGTAGATAGTCAACCAATATCTGATCAACTTTAGGATTTTGAGTATATTATTGAGCAGTTTAGATCTAGTGGTATAGATCTAGATGAGAGTTTCCTAGTAGCCACTCTAATAGATAAGTTGCCTCCTTTCTGGTCTAGACATGCCAATGATCTGAACCACAATCAAAGAGAACTTTTCCTAAATTTTGTCCTAAGATCCCTTAGGATAGAAGAAACCAACCGAGCTAGGGATAAGAAGCCTAGCGAGCCTTCTACCCAAGCCAACCTAGTAGAGAACCCGAAACCCTAGGGTAGAAATTTCCAACCCTTTAGGAACTTTAAGAAGAAGCCTTTCCACCATAAGAAGTTCAACCCAAACTTTAAGAAGTCTTCACCTAAGGGGAGTGTCACGCCCCGGGGTCGAAACTGCGACCCAGGCTCGCCAACAGATCTGCCGCCCATACGGGAAACCCCGCATAAGCGCAGCGTCTAACCTGCAAAAAATAGTACCATATCTATACAAATATCAGAGCAGAAATAAAGTGCTGTAAAAATAAAATTCAATCACTGTATCAACAGGAATACAGTACAAGATTCATCTCCCAAACAAATAATCATCATACAATATCCTCAATACAACATCCCTAAACCCAAAAAGGGGGATAAACTAAAAATATAGTACATCAGTCTCTCAAAATACAGAAGATCTCTCTGGAAGTAAACTATACAATCATCCAGCTGACAGTACTAAAAATCTCCAACTAGGGGGTACAGCTACACTCCTCGGGTAGGTAAGGATCTAGTTCGTGACTCCCTCGCCTCGAACAATGACCGACGGATCAGCAACTCCCGCGGGAAACTTTGCAAAACAAATGGGAGGAAAAAGAGAAAAACAACAATGGGGGTGAGAACCACTAATAAAACCAATAGCCTCCCCCAGTGGGTAAAGCCTCAAACTCTGACGTACCCACTAAATCTGCCAGAGGCAAAGGAAAAGGTAAAGTGGTAAGGTAAATAAGCTGCTGAAACTAGAAAACTACCACTAGTATGCCTCTAAATGCAGTACTGACTAAAATAACTGTATGCATGCATTAGTAAATAGTATCTGCCAAAACAAACCCAATTAAATGAACCAGTATAGAACCCGGTACTGCCTGCTCTGCCAGCCACATCGGGTATGCCACCAATGCATAACACCGATGTAAAATGGTAACCATCATCGGGTATGCCACAAACGCATAACACCGATGTAATATGGAAACTCAAGAACCCAATGACTGATTGGCACCGACCCGGTATAGTCGCACACTCCGGAGTGGCACTCGAGGGAAGCTACCAACACGAGTAAAGTAACCATATCACAAGTATCTCAAAATAGCAGGTCTGGATCACGACTATGCTCAATGTGGGAAAAATCTATTCACTAAAGAAATCCCAATCCCCCAATCTGATGCATAAGTAAACATTTGGTCAACCGCCCAATGTCCGCAGTCGTCGCAACACCCCACAAGTCCACAATCTGATAAAATAATCAATATCCGGTCAACCGCGTACTGTCCACGGTCGCTGCAATACCCCACAAATCCACAATTTGTACAACCTTTCCCAGACTCAAAGATCTCGACTACACTATCCCAAACCCCTACTCGAACCCGAGCAACATGAATAATAAGTTCAAATAAAAAGGAGAAAAAAAAACAATTATAGTTTCTCCTAAGTCAAATCCCAATATGATAGTGTAGCGATAAAAGATGGCCTATCTAGATGTCCATACAAGCATGCATTTGTCCTCATGAAAGATAAAAGAGAGTGTATCAAATAGTAGCTCCACATAGGTATAACCAACATGCCAAAATCATTAACCAACTACTGTCACGCCCTAGGGTCGAAACTGCGACCCGGGCCCGCCGACAGATCCGCCACCTATACGGAACCCCGCATAGGCGAAGCGTCTAACCTGCAAGAAAAGGTGCTACAGCTAACAGATATCAAAGCTAATAAAGTAAAACAGCTGTAAAACAAAAATCCACTCACTATACAACTAGAAATAACGATACAAATATCCATCTCCCAAAAAGAATCGAATACAATATCCTCAGATACAAAGACCAATAATAAAACAGGGAGAATAAACCCAAATAATACCTCAGTGTACATGTAGAGTCCTGGCGTTCCCTTGCCCTGGTATACCTCCCTTTTTTTTTATGACGGGATTGTTAGGAAAACTTTTCACTGTATTTTCTGCAATGGACTGGCCTGGACCGCGAGTATTTTTCTGCGATTGAGCCTGAAAAACGGAGGACGGCAAAGCGAACGGATTCGGATTCCGATTTACGGATCTCCCGGGATGGGAGTCAAAGCGTTTGCCTTCGAGTGGTGCATCGGAATCCGTGCTAAGTGGCCGACACGCTTTTCGAGGTGATCGGACGGGATCCTGCTGTGATCGGACTTTTCATCTTTTTATGTCAGTGGGTTATTTTATTTATTTGGTGGTACCTCGACCTTTCGGTTTTTCGTTTTGGGTCCTAATTGAATATTTTCAGTTGTTAAGGGGGGGGTTGAAATTCGAGAATTTTTGGGCTGATCGTCGGGGTTTGCGAGTATTTTTAGGCGGTAGAGCTCGCAAAACGGTGAACGATGGCGCGATCGGATTTGAATTCCGACCTCGGGATCTCCCAGAAATAAATTTTGAAGTTTTACTATCAGTTTGGGGTGCATCGGAATGCGTGCCGACGATCGGCACGTTTTCCGAGGTGATCTGGACCCCTCGTCTTTTTCGAATAGCTTTGAGTGGTAACTGGGGGTTTAATTTTAATTTCTCTTCGTGTTGTTTAAGCCCGACCGCGGGTGCGGGGAAAAACCCCAAACCCTTTTTCCCCTTTCCAAGAAACGACGTAGGGACCGAGGCGGAGAGACGGGGAGAGAAAAGAAGGAACTGCTCCTTTCCTGCGGAAACGATCGAGCAAGGGCAGCCGATCCTCCTTCCTCCTCCTCCGCCGGCGGAATCCAGGTGAGCGGTTCGAGTTCTTTTTTCTGGTTTTCTGTTTTGGGGGTTTCTTGTCGATGTTGTGGGCGATACGAGTGGTTGAACGGGAGACCGCCGCCGCCGTTGTTAAACGGGAGGACGCCGCCGCCGTTATCGTGTCCACGGGGTCGTCGCCGCAGTCGCCGGGGTCGCGGGGTCGCAACCGGAGCCGGAAAAGGGGTCGAGTTACTGTTCATCCAGCGGAATCAGGCCACGCGGTCCACCAGACACGGCGTGCACCCGGTGCACGGCTCGCGGGCCCGGGGGGCGCGGACCCGGCGCACGGATGCATGCGCCAGGCCACGCGGTCCACCGGACCCGGCGTGCACCCGGCGCACGGCTTCCGGACCCAGGGGCGCGGACTCAGTGCACGAATGCGTGCGCCAGGCCGCGCGGTCCACCGGTCGGGCTTGCACCCGGTGCACGCCTCCACAGCCCGACCGCGTGGACCCGGCGCGCGCTTCTACCCGTGCGCGGCCCGGCCCATGCCGCAGCGGTCCACCACTGCGGCGTGCTCCCGGTCTACGTCGCGGCTGCCTTGCGTCGTGGACCCGGTCCACGCCTGGACCCGTGCACCAGCTTTCAGGCTGAGAGTCCAGAAGCTCCGTTTCTGGCCCGTTTCGCCCCGTTTTTGAGTGTTTTTGATTGCGACGATGTTATTAACGATATTTCTTACTGTAGTTTTTTTCGGGCACAAGGTGGGAGTGTTTTAACTGGAGTTTCCGCACACCTTCTTCTTCGCGTTTCAGGTGGGTACACTCTTAGAATCCCTTTGTGCGTACTATCGTTGTTTTTCATGGTTACCATGTTGCGGGTTTTCGTTCGAGACTTAGTGTGGGACTTTTCGAAAGCTGTTGATGATCTCCAAGTATTTGTTTAACTGTACTAATGTTGATAGTCTTTGTGGTTCTTATTATCGTGTTATACATTGTGTATTTGGTTACTATGCTCGAGGCTGCAGCACGCGCACCCGCGGTTTGGCCACCGCAAAGGGTGCGCTTTTCCGAAAAAGTGGTCGATGACCCGTGTATACCCACGAGGTGACGTAGTGGGGGCCCCCGTAGGTGTGGGGTTTGAGGCGCCAAGGTGAGAGCGGTGCGACCAGTCGGGGTAGGTGCTCGACGTGGTCAGGTTTTGCAGGTGTTCGTGGTTTACTTTCCCTCTTGGGAGGGTGGTCAGGTTTTGCAGGTGTTCGTGGTTTACTTTCCCTCTTGGGAGGGTTGTCAGGTTGTGCAGGTGTTCGTGTTTTATTTTCCCTCTTGGGAGGGTGGTTGCTCCGGATAGTCTTACGGTTGGCTTTACTACTTTTTTCTGCTTTATTTTTAGTATTATCGTGTCGCTGACTTCCCACTCCGTGACAGGTTCCTTTAGGGGTGAGAGCTAGGCGACGGTGAGGCCGGGTCAGGAGCTTTCGGGTCCATTGAGACCTCAGACTGTATTTTTCTCCTTTCTTTCGCATTTTATTTACTACTTGTAGACTATTGTGTGGTTCTCGATACCCTCGTGGGGTCGGTGTGGATGTCGGTATTTTCTCTCTCTAGTTATGTGGATGCTGAGTTATTTCTTATCAGAGTTGCCAGAGTTGAAGGAGGAGATACTGTCAGAGGCACACTGCGCTCCCTATACGGCGCATCCGGGTGACACGAAGATGTTCAAGGACGCGATGCGGTTTGAGTCACAGTGGATCGATTGACGAAGTCGGCTCTTCTCCCACCCATCCATACGACGTGGGCTAGAGACACTCGGCTTGTGTCGAACCTTTGGCAAGGTTTACAACAAGCTCTAGAGACTAAACCACACTTCAGCACGGCGTTTCACCCCCAGACCGACGGGCAGTCCGAGCGAGCGATCCGGATTCTCGAAGATATGCTTCGAGCCTGCGTACTTGATTGGGATGATGGATGATCACTGCTGTAGAGCTTAGAGAGGACCTGAGCTTCGGTGAAACACCGGTGCGGATCTTAGCACGGAAGGACATAAAGGATTGCGCAACCGGACGATCCCCCATGTGAAGGTGCTGTGGAGCAACCAGGAAGAACGTGAAGCGACTGGGAAACTGGAGTCAAAGATGAGTGAGTGCTACCCAGATTTATTCGTTGCGGACCAGGATTAAGTTTCGAGGACGAAACTTCTTATAAGTGGTGAGTGATGTAGAGTCCTGGCGTTCCCTTGCCCTTGCTATACCTCTCTTTTTTTTATGACGGGATTGTTAGGAAAACTTTTCACTGTGTTTTCTGCAATGGACTGGCCTGGACCGCGAGTATTTTTCTGCGATTGAGCACGAAAAACGGAGGACGACAAAGCGAACGGATTCGGATTCCGATTTACGGATCTCCCGGGATGGGGGTCAAAGCATTTGCCTTCGAGTGGTGCATCAAAATGCGTGCTAAGTGGCCGGCACGCTTTTCGAGGTGATCGGACGGGATCCTGCTGTGAACGGACTTTTCATCTTTTTATGTCAGTGGGTTATTTTATTTATTTGGTGGTACCTCGACCTTTCGGTTTTCCGTTTTAGGTCCTAATTGAATATTTTCAGTTGTTAAGGGAGGGGTTGAAATGCGAGAATTTTTGGGCTGATCGTCGGAGTTTGCAGATATTTTTAGGTGGTAGAGCTCGCAAAACGGTGAACGGTGGCGCGATCGGATTTGAATTCCGACCCCGGGATCTCCAAGAAATAAATTTTAAAGTTTTACTATCAGTTTGGGGTGCATCGGAATGCGTGCCGGCGATCGGCACGTTTTCCGAGGTGATCTGGACCTCTCGTTCTATTTCGAATAGCTTTGAGTAGTAACTGGGGGTTTAATTTAAATTTCTCTTCGTGTCGTTTAAGCCCGACCGCGGGTGCGGGGAAAAACCCCAAACCCTTTTTCCCCTTTCCAAGAAACGACGTAGGGACCGAGGCGGAGAGACGGGGAGAGAAAAGAAGGAGCTGCTCCTTTCCTGCGGAAACGATCGAGCAAGGGCGGCCGATCCTCCTTCCTCCTCCTCCGCCGGCGGAATCCAGGTGAGCGGTTCGAGTTCTTTTTTCCGGTTTTCTGTTTTGGGGGTTTCTTATCGTTGTTGTGGGCGATACGACAGGTTGAACGGGAGGCCGCCGCCGCCGTTGTTAAATGAGAGGCCGCCGCCGCCGTTATCGTGTCCACGGGGTCGTCGCCGCAGTCGCCGGGGTCGCAACCAGAGCCGGAAAAGGGGTCGAGTTACTGTTCATCCGGCGGAATCAGGCCACGCGGTCCACCAGACCCGGCGTGCACCCGGCGCACAGCTCGCGGGCCCGGCGGGCGCGGACCCGGCGCACGGATGCGTGCGCCAGGCCACGCGGTCCACCGGACCCGGCGTGCACCCGGCGCACGGCTTCCGGACACAGGGGCGCGGACCCGGCGCACGAATGCGTGCGCCAGGCCGCGCGGTCCACCGGTCAGGCGTGCACCCGGTGCACGCCTCCACAGCCCGACCGCGTGGACCCGGCGCGTGCTTCTACCCGTGCGCGGCCCGGCCCATGCCGCAGCTGTCCACCGCTGCGGCGTGCTCCCGGTCTGCGCCGCGGCTGCCTTGCGTCGTGGACCCGGTCCACGCCTGGACCCGTGCACCAGCTTTCAGCTCGAGAGTCCAGAAGCTCCGTTTTTGGCCCGTTTCGGCCCGTTTTTGAGTGTTTTTGATCGCGACGATGTTATTAACGATATTTCTTACTGTAGTTCTTTTCGGGCACAAGGTGGGAGTGTTTTAACTGGAGTTTCCGCACACCTTCTTCTTTGCGTTTCAGGTGGGTACACTCTTAGAATCCCTTTATGCGCACTATCGTTGTTTTTCATGGTTACCATGTTGCGGGTTTTCGTTCGAGACTTAGTGTGGGACTTTTTGAAAGCTGTTGATGATCTCTAAGTATTCGTTTAACTGTACTAATGTTGATAGTCTTTGTGGTTCTTATTATTGTGTTATACATTGCGTACTTGGTTACTATGCTCGAGGCTGCAGCACGCACAACCGCGGTTTGGCCACCGCAAAGGGTGCGCTTTTCCGAAAAAGTGGTCGATGACCCGTGTATACCCACGAGGTGACGTAGTGGGGGCCCCCGTAGGTGTGGGGTTTGAGGCGCCAAGGTGTGAGAGGTGCGACCCGTCGGGGTAGGTGCTCGACGTGGTCAGGTTTTGCAGGTTTTCGTGGTTTACTTTCCCTCTTGGGAGGGTGGTTAGGTTTTGCAGGTGTTCGTGGTTTACTTTCCCTCTTGGGAGGGTGGTCAGGTTGTGCAGGTGTTCGTGTTTTATTTTCCCTCTTGGGAGGGTGGTTGCTCCGGATAGTCTTACGGTTGGCTTTACTACTTTTTCCTGCTTTATTATTAGTATTATCGTGTCGCTGACTTCCCACTCCGTGACAGGTTCCTTCAGGGGTGAGAGCTAGGCGACGGTGAGGCCGGGTCAGGAGCTTTCGGGTCCATTGAGACCTCAGACTGTATTTTTCTCCTTTCTTTCGCATTTCATTTACTACTTGTAGACTATTGTGTGGTTCTCGATACCCTCGTGGGGTCGGTGTGGATGTCGGTATTTTCTCTCTCTAGTTATGTGGATGCTGAGTTATTTCTTATCTCTGTTCGACCGTTTTTCAAAAGAAAAGAAAGAAAAAGAAAAGGAATTGTGAAAATCGTTTTCAAAACTTGGGTGTCGTGTGGGCACCGTTTTCAAAATCTTGTGGACTTATGGATTTTAGAAAACGGATTTCAAAACCTGAGTGTCGTGTGGGCACTGTTTTATCTGTGGATTTATGGTTTTCGAAACTGTTTTAGAAATCTGGATGCCGGGTGGGCGCCGCTTTTAAAACTGTGGATTTATCCTTTCAAATTGGTCGGCCTTGAGAATTGTTCTGTTGTGTGTGTGTAAGTGTTGTGAACTGTTGTGATTGAATAAACTACTATGATTGCATGTTGTATTAGCTGCGACGCCGTGCATATACAGAGGAGACTCTGTCCGTTTGAAGGGTGATTCTGTATATGCGGCGGGTTTGGGCACGCACCGGGGAGGAAGGAATTTCAAAAAAATTTTATACGCAAAACGAAACTTCTTCGTTGACTGTTTCCGCTGAATGAAACTCCCGGTGCGTGACAGATTAAGATGGTATCAGAGACCTTCTTTAATCACAACAGTTCAGTGCCCGACATCCACGGAGATACCTCACTTAGCTACAAAGGAATGAAATGGGTAGGGCATAGGAGAGTAGAACGCGAGTGATCCGGGGGGGGGAGTACAGGCCTTTTTCTCTCGATAGGCGGTTGACTGCTATTAGCGAAGTCTAGAGCTGACTTTTGTAGTGTGTGTGTACAAAGAATGGCCCGAGCTAGATCATCGGCCGGGGACACGGGGGCAGATGCGATGGCGCCGACGGTCGTGGAGAACCAGCTCCTGCGGCAACAGCTGCGGGAAATGGCAGGGCAACTGGCGACCCTCACGGACCACGTGCGGTAGTTGACGCAGCAACAACCGGCCGCGACAGTGACGGTCGCCCAGGCCCCTCCGCTGGGGCCAAACGCACCAGCAACGGGATCGCAGGTGACGAGGGTCTGGACAGGCGCAGCCCCTCCACCGGCTGCGGCAGCCAGGATGCCGTCAGCCCAGACCACGACGCCAGCCGCAGCAGCTACGACAGTGACTACGGGACCGGCGCCAGGAACCACTAGCGGGGGTTCCCTGGGGGAGACCGTGGTGGTTAGGTTATAGCAAGTAGTCGGCCGATTCTTTTTGCACCTTGGGCAAGGTATGGGTGGGAATGAGGATTCTTTCCCTATGATTGTTACCCATAGTTCGGCTTTTCACCGTAGACACTGCGATGGTTGTAGAGATCGTCATGATGGGGTCTCGCGGGCTCCTTTGGGTTAGAAAGGGAGACCACCGGGGCTGGTAAATCTTCTTCGTTTGGGCTCGTTTTTGGTTAGAGAGGTCGTGCCTTGCTTAGCACAAGTGTGCGTAGGTGGCGACTTTTATTGGGGGGTTGAAATTTTGACGCTGGTGGTGCCAGGTAGCTTTGGGTCGGGTTCCTGTGTTCTGCGCTAGAGGGCCGGTTAGGTTGTCCTATTGGTGGGTTGGCGTGTGATCCCTCGAGTGCGTTTAGTGAACCTAGGCAACTTTTGACAGGGTTCTTCTCGCTGTTTTCGTTGCTTGTCTTCTTCCGACCCTTTAGGTTTCAGATGGATAGTCTTCAGTACCTGGAGGTCATTGTTGAGCGGACCTAGAGCTTAGATTTTCTCCTAGTTGGGAGTGTCACTGTTGGTCTGGAGGTTTACCGCTCGTTTCGATGCCCGGTACTTGGTGGGGCAACGGTTTGGGACCGAGAGTTAGTGGCAATTTAGAGCGTCGCACCCCGTCGGTGCCAGGACGGAGGTAGGACCTTACCTTGTGGGTTGTGTCGCCAGCTTCCCATGACTAAGGCATAGCCTTGAGGCTTAGTTTGGGAGCGTTTTGGATTGTTGATCTTTTGGGGCAGGTGTGAGTCAAGGGGGAATCTGGAGACTACTCGGAGTTTTGGCACTGGTCACTTTCGGCTAGGAGGCCCTATACGCAGCTCTTTTTGTGGGGTAGACCTTGTGGTAAGTCTTAGAGCTGAAACCTAACGTTAGTCTTGACCGTCGCCTCGGTAGGACGGACAGTCGGAACGGGTAGTCCGGGATGGTGGTTATGCTTCGAGCTTGTGGTCCGTGTTGGTGACGGAGGGGAGCGGTCTGTGTTGGTGACAGGTGAGTTCGTTGTTTTCAGGGGGGAAAATTTCGGGTGGTTAGTAACCCAGCCTGTTTTGTTGGCACCTCTTGGAGCCTTGTGAGGGCGTTAGTGTGGTTTGTTTTCCTTGTCGTCGGGTTAGTTGTGTTGGACTTTTAAAGGCTCATCGGTACGGGTTGGGCGGTATGACTGGGGTACCTCGACGCATCGCGAGACTTTGTTGCTGACTTCTCAGCGCCGGCTGAGGTGGGTTGCGGACCGGTGGCGTCGTGACGGGAAATTCCGAGTCAGGAAGCAGGATTACGACGAGGTGCTGGGAATGGAGTGGTTCACGAGGTACCAGGCGGATGTGTAGTTACTTGGTTTCAGTGAGCCTAGCGACTCGACCCTCTGCATCACTCACTGACACCCCCGTTGTAGGGGTTCCTTCCGACGTCCTTCTGACTGAACTGCCGGGAATACCCCCGAGCGAGAGGTCATCCTCTCTTTCAAGCTTCTACCAGGCACGACTAGGAGTTTTCTGGATAAAGGGTTCATTAGACCGTGTGTGTCGCCTTGGGGCGCACCCGTGCTTTCGTGCGAAAGAAGAACGGAAGCCTACGTCTACGCATCGACTACACGGAGATAAACAAGGTTACAGTGAAGAACAAGCCCAGGATTGATGACCTCTTCAATCAACTGCGAGGAGCACTTGCGGATTATTCTCCGGAATCTCAGGGACCAGAAGCTGGTTGCTAAGTTTAAGAAATGTGAGTTCTGACTTCGCGAAGTGGACTTTTTGGGGCACATTGTGTCAGCGACGGGAATCACAGAGAATGTGAGCGGAACTGCCCGACACGCGATCCGGAACTGGCAGCAGTCGTCTTCGTTTTAAAAACTTTGGAGACACCACCTTTTGGAGTTCATCGTGATGTGTTTTCGGATCGCCAGAGCCTTGAGTTTTGTTCACAGAGAAGGATTTGATTTTGCAGCAGAGGCATTGGTTGGAGTTGCTGAAGGACTCGGCTTGTCCATTCGGTATCACCCCCGGGGAAAAGCAAGTGTAGTAGCGGATGTTGTGAGCAGGAAGGGTCAAACCGGGGGGGGAGAAATCGATGAGCGCGAGTACTCAGCAGGACCGGTACTGTCGCGCGACCTTGTTGTCCTTAATGATCAAGCCAACCCTATTAGAGAAATCCTGGAAGGTCAGAAGAGAGGCGCACCGATACAGCTTGTTCGAGACATGATTCCCCCCGGACCACGCGAGCGACTTTTCGGCGAGTGCGAACGGCGCAATACGTTTTCGAGGGCGAAATTGCTTACCAGAGCTGCCAGAGTTGAAGGAGGAGATACTGTCAGAGGCGCACTGCGCTCCCTATACGGCGCATCCGGGTGACACGAAGATGTTCAAGGACGCGATGCGGTTTGAGTCACAGTGGATCGATTGACGAAGTCGGCTCTTCTCCCACCCATCCATACGACGTGGGCTAGAGACACTCGGCTTGTGTCGAACCTTTGGCAAGGTTTACAACAAGCTCTAGAGACTAAACCACACTTCAGCACGGCGTTTCACCCCCAGACCGACGGGCAGTCCGAGCGAGCGATCCGGATTCTCGAAGATATGCTTCGAGCCTGCGTACTTGATTGGGATGATGGATGATCACTGCTGTAGAGCTTAGAGAGGACCTGAGCTTCGGTGAAACACCGGTGCGGATCTTAGCACGGGAGGACATAAAGGATTGCGCAACCGGACGATCCCCCATGTGAAGGTGCTGTGGAGCAACCAGGAAGAACGTGAAGCGACTGGGGAACTGGAGTCAAAGATGAGGGAGTGCTACCCAGATTTATTCGTTGCGGACCAGGATTAAGTTTCGAGGACGAAACTTCTTTTAAGTGGTGAGTGATGTAGAGTCCTGGCGTTCCCTTGCCCTTGTCTACTACCTTTTTATTTTTTTATGACGGGATTGTTAGAAAAACTTTTCACTGTGTTTTCTGCAATGGACTGGCCTGGACCGCGAGTATTTTTCTGCGATTGAGCTCGAAAAACGGAGGACGGCAAAGCGAACGGATTCGGATTCCGATTTACGGATCTCCCGGGATGGGGGTCAAAGCGTTTGCCTTTGAGTGGTGCATCAAATCCGTGCTAAGTGGCCGGCACGCTTTTCGAGGTGATCGGACGAGATCCTGCTGTGATCGGACTTTTCATCTTTTTATGTCAGTGGGTTATTTTATTTATTTGGTGGTACCTCGACCTTTCGGTTTTCCGTTTTGGGTCCTAATTGAATATTTTCAGTTGTTAAGGGAGGGGTTGAAATTCGAGAATTTTTGGGCTGATCGTCGGAGTTTGCAGATATTTTTAGGTGGTAGAGCTCGCAAAACGGTGAACGGTGGCGCGATCGGATTTGAATTCCGACCCCGGGATCTCCAAGAAATAAATTTTAAGTTTTACTATCAGTTTGGGGTGCATCGGAATGCGTGCCGGCGATCGGCACGTTTTCCGAGGTGATCTGACCTCTCGTTCTTTTTCGAATAGCTTTGAGTAGTAACTGGGGGTTTAATTTAAATTTCTCTTCGTGTCGTTTAAGCCCGACCGCGGGGTGCGGGGAAAAACCCCAAACCCTTTTTCCCCTTTCCAAGAAACGACGTAGGGACCGAGGCGGAGAGACGGGGAGAGAAAAGAAGGAGCTGCTCCTTTCCTGCGGAAACGATCGAGCAAGGGCGGCGATCCTCCTTCCTCCTCCTCCGCCGGCGGAATCCAGGTGAGCGGTTCGAGTTCTTTTTCCGGTTTTCTGTTTTGGGGGTTTCTTGTCGTTGTTGTGGGCGATACGACAGGTTGAACGGGAGGCCGCCGCCGCCGTTGTTAAATGAGAGGCCGCCGCCGCCGTTATCGTGTCCACGGGGTCGTCGCCGCAGTCGCCGGGGTCGCAACCAGAGCCGGAAAAGGGGTCGAGTTACTGTTCATCCGGCGGAATCAGGCCACGCGGTCCACCAGACCCGGCGTGCACCCGGCGCACAGCTCGCGGGCCCGGCGGGCGCGGACCCGGCGCACGGATGCGTGCGCCAGGCCACGCGGTCCACCGGACCCGGCGTGCACCCGGCGCACGGCTTCCGGACCCAGGGGCGCGGACCCGGCGCACGAATGCGTGCGCCAGGCCGCGCGGTCCACCGGTCAGGCGTGCACCCGGTGCACGCCTCCACAGCCGACCGCGTGGACCCGGCGCGTGCTTCTACCCGTGCGCGGCCCGCCCATGCCGCAGCTGTCCACCGCTGCGGCGTGCTCCCGGTCTGCGCCGCGGCTGCCTTGCATCGTGGACCCGGTCCACGCCTGGACCCGTGCACCAGCTTTCAGCTCGAGAGTCCAGAAGCTCCGTTTTTGGCCCGTTTCGGCCCGTTTTTGAGTGTTTTTGATCGCGACGATGTTATTAACGATATTTCTTACTGTAGTTCTTTTCGGGCACAAGGTGGGAGTGTTTTAACTGGAGTTTCCGCACACCTTCTTCTTCGCGTTTCAGGTGGGTACACTCTTAGAATCCCTTTATGCGCACTATCGTTATTTTTCATGGTTACCATGTTGCGGGTTTTCGTTCGAGACTTAGTGTGGGAATTTTTGAAAGCTGTTGATGATCTCTAAGTATTCGTTTAACTGTACTAATGTTGATAGTCTTTGTGGTTCTTATTATTGTGTTATACATTGCGTACTTGGTTACTATGCTCGAGGCTGCAGCACGCACAACGCGGTTTGGCCACCGCAAAGGGTGCGCTTTTCCGAAAAAGTGGTCGATGACCCGTGTATACCCACGAGGTGACGTAGTGGGGGCCCCCGTAGGTGTGGGGTTTGAGGCGCCAAGGTGTGAGAGGTGCGACCCGTCGGGGTAGGTGCTCGACGTGGTCAGGTTTTGCAGGTTTTCGTGGTTTACTTTCCCTCTTGGGAGGGTGGTTAGGTTTTGCAGGTGTTCGTGGTTTACTTTCCCTCTTGGGAGGGTGGTCAGGTTGTGCAGGTGTTCGTGTTTTATTTTCCTCTTGGGAGGGTGGTTGCTCCGGATAGTCTTATGGTTGGCTTTACTACTTTTTCCTGCTTTATTATTAGTATTATCGTGTCGCTGACTTCCCACTCCGTGACAGGTTCCTTCAGGGGTGAGAGCTAGGCGACGGTGAGGCCGGGTCAGGAGCTTTCGGGTCCATTGAGACCTCAGACTGTATTTTTCTCCTTTCTTTCGCATTTCATTTACTACTTGTAGACTATTGTGTGGTTCTCGATACCCTCGTGGGGTCGGTGTGGATGTCGGTATTTTCTCTCTCTAGTTATGTGGATGCTGAGTTATTTCTTATCTCTGTTCGACCGTTTTTCAAAAGAAAAGAAAGAAAAAGAAAAAGGAATTGTGAAAATCGTTTTCAAAACTTGGGTGTCGTGTGGGCACCGTTTTCAAAATCTTGTGGACTTATGGATTTTAGAAAACGAATTTCAAAACCTGAGTGTCGTGTGGGCACTGTTTTAAAAACTCTGTGGATTTATGGTTTTCGAAATTGTTTTAGAAATCTGGATGCCTGGTGGGCGCCGCTTTTAAAACTGTGGATTTATCCTTTCAAATTGGTCGGCCTTGAGAATTGTTCTGTTGTGTGTGTGTAAGTGTTGTGAACTGTTGTGATTGAATAAACTACTATGATTGCATGTTGTATTAGCCGCGACGCCGTGCATATACAGAGGAGACTCTGTCCGTTTGCAGGGTGATTCTGTATATGCGGCGGGTCTGGACACGCACCGGGGAGGAAGGAATTTCAAAAAAATTTTGTACGCAAAATGAAACTTCTTCGTTGACTGTTTCCGCTGAATGAATCCCCCGGGGCGTGACAGTACAGGCTCTCAGTACAAGTCATTCTCACTACAACAATCTCTGAAAAGTAGAAATAAAACTAATCTACGGACTGTACTATAAATCTCCAATGTAGGGGTACAGCTACTCTCCAAAGACAGGTAGGGATCTAGCTCGCAACTCCCTCGCCTTGAACAGCAACAGCAGAATCAGCATCTCCCACAGATGACTCTGCAAAACAAAGGAGAGGAAAGAAAAAGGAGGGGGAGAACCCCCAACGGGTGTGAGAACTACAACAGCAAGTAGTTCTCAGTGGGTACCGCCACCAAGCCCGACGGTCTGCCCACTAAGTCTACTAGAGGCATAAGATAACGATGCAGTGAGATCTGAACAAGAAAAGCTAGAGGTACTCTACAGCTACCATGCCTCTATCTAAATGCTCAATGGGTGGTACATATGAAAATATATGTAACTATTCGCACCCAAGGTGCTCAATCGACCCAATCGAATTGACTGCCTCATAGGGTCCAGTCAAGCCTGCGCCTACCTATTGCCATACATCCACAAGGGGACGGGACTTACGTAGGGCGTCCGTGACTGCCAAAACTGGCCCAGCCAGAGGGACAACATCGACAAGTCGCGATACAAAAGTAACAGGCCCACTCCGGACGGTGCACTCGAGGGGCGCGACCCCACCGAGGAAAAAGGTATCCGCGCACTCTATCAAGCTCAAAGTGGCTCCTGCAGGCTATAGTCAAAATCCATGCTCACTCTCAGAACGGAAGGAGCCAAGATACTCAAACATCTAGCACAATGGTCGAAGTACTCTCGATGACTCAGCTGATCAGCTCTCTCGAATCTCGAGACACTAGCAAACTCCACCAACTCGTGGCACAAAACACACTGGCTGGAGATACTCCACAGCCGGGATCGACCCACAACTAAGGGCTAACAAATAGGTCGAACAACACTCAACGACCTGGGACCACCGTCAACCCCAACGGTTCCCAACGACACTGACCGGAAGATACTCGACGGCCCGGGACCACCGTCTACCCAAACGGCTCCCCACAACACTAGCACAAGTCTAAACTCAGCTACCAAACTCCACTCAGCCCCCAGGCACGAGTGCAATAATGTCCCACAGAAACCTGACTACTCGGCCCACTACCTGGGCGAGGAAAATCTATGTCCAGGAAAAGATGCAAAGTGTGGGATGTCTAAAGCATAAAAGAACCTAGCCCAAGTGAAGGTTCTCTACTAGTCTGGTTAAACATGTAGCATATGACGGGGGTGCTAGGTCAAGTTCCAATAATAGCATTTAAATAAACTGAATCATAAGCAGGAAACATTAATGGATATAATCACCAAAACCAATCAAAATAAGCCTCATCTCCCTAAACTTCCTCTCAACTAGCATAGGTGAATACAATCATTGAACATATAATATCTCGAAGGTATCTAATGTGTACCATAAATCATTTAAGCCTCAATCCACATGAACTATATCATTCTTATGTTAACATCTCAAAGCTATAGGTTGTACAATGAATTATGCATTCTCTCAATTACCAGACATGAATATCTTATCTTGCAAGTTTCCATTAGGCATATCTGAATATCATATCATACAATTCCTCAAACCAATGTCATTACCAAGCTTGCATCTCAATCAGATATTGGTACCTTAACATGCATGCATTCTATTAAATAGAATTAGAGAACCGTCCACCGGTTCTGGAGACGAAGCAACCCACCTGATTCGCTTTCCGCAGGCAAAGCCGAAGTCGGTGAAGTGCGCAGCCACTTGCTAACAAAATCCACTAGAACCGCACCCTTGGTACACAGTCGCACCAGCCTCTGCTCAAACCAACAACACAGCCTACAATTAAACAACATCACAACTTACCCACAACAAACACTTGCTGTTTTTCCAAAACAGCACAAAGAAGGCCCTTTTCCACCTGCAATCTGTCCTCAGAAAAATCCAAAAAAATCACCGTTGCGATCCTCGTGACGAGTAGATACAAATCGAGTATTTATACACCTCAATCCGACACCTGTAGGCCAAGATATAAATGAAACACTGTAGCAAGCCAAACAATCCACAATACAATTCTGCAGGAAAAATAGTCCCAAAGAAGCTCAATTATCACCATCGAGGAGTCCTCCAAAAATTCCAATAAAAATACGGGTGCGTCCCTCTCGAAGAGTAGATGGCGATCGAGTCCTCATACTCTCCGATCCGATGCTCGTAGGTCAAGATAGAAAATCGACAAGCCTTCTCTATCCAAAATCTCACAACAGAAAAAGGGGGTCACAAATCACCTCGGGAACCATGCCAAAAACCCAAAATGAGGAGAAGCAATACACGGAAAATGAAGCCGTACCTCTCGTAAATGCGCTGCCTCAAAAATTGGCTCAAAAGTCCATCGGGGTGATCCAGGGTGTCTCGCGGACTGAAAAGTGACGGTGGAAGCCAAAATCCAAGAAACGTCGCAGTGCGCCGCGTCGCAGAAAGAGCGGATGTCGAGGCCTCCAAAAAAATCTGAAAATCCCTCAGTAGATGGAGCACAAGATGATGATCATCTTTTCTTAAAGGCTCAGCAGGAGAAGAACTCGGGAAAAGGTACAAAATCGTGGCCCAAGATGAGCTATATATAGCCCGAACCAAACAAATCTGAAAATTCCCTCCAAGTCCCCTCTTTCGGGCGCCCGAAACTTTCGGGCTGCCCGAAACTTTCGGGCTGCCCGAAACTTTCGGGCTGCTATAGGAACCCGAAAACGTACCCCAAACCGTCAGCGCCCGAATCAACCCTGGAGCGCCACGTGTCCCCGCACAGCAAACAGCGAGCGCAGCCAATCCCTGTGTGATACGTGGCACCCCACACAGCGCACAGCGGCGCTAGCCGCTGCGGTCGCTCCACGTGGCACCGACAGCTCTGGCCCCACGCACGACGCCCGGCTGACCCGCCGGTAGGGCCGCCTGCCCAGGCCACCAGCTCCGCTCCTCGCGTGGACCGCGCGCACTACACCAACCAATCCCACGCTGCCACGTGTCCAGACCTCAGTAAATAGGAAGATGCCACGTGGCACTCTCCCGCATTGCACCGCGCGCCTGCCCGCCCCCGCGCGCGTGCCGGCGATGCCCAGCCGGCCGGAACAGTAACCCAACACCTCGAAATTCATATTTTCGCATCCGGGCTCCGAAAAATACAAGAAAATAGTCCATTCCGATCATTTTCGCGTGCTGAATCCAAATCCGCTGTCCGTTTTGTCAAATTCCACTTCTAAAATTTGTCAAAAATTTCTGAAAAAGTGAACTTGATCTATTTTTCATGCCGGGTCAAATCCTTGGTTCCAATACGCGCGCAAACACCTCTATCACCCAACATGGGCCTCTAGAAGCTGCTGATCAACCAATAACCTCATCGTGGGGATCCGGGTCCTCACATCCTCCCCCACTAAAAGAAAATTTCGTCCTCGAAACTAACACAACTCAAACAGGAGTCACAAATACCAAGGGTAAGTACTCAACCTCACCGTCTCCAGCTCCCAAGTCACTACTCACTCCCCGTGATTATTCTTCAACAACAACAATAGCTAGTACGGCATGGCCCGATTGCGCAATTCTCTCATCTCACTAGCCAGAATTCACAACGGGCGTCCCTCGTACTCCAAACACTCACAGATCTCCAAAAAGAGCGAGTCAATCACGGGCAAGGGATCCACAAGCCAAAACACCTCGGAGCTGAGACGTGGAAAAACCTCAGGGACTTCAATAAAAGGCTGGGGGGAAAAACAACAAGCTCCAAAAATCAAACCCTCCGTACCAACTCAACCAAGATGATCCAAACCACACCCACGCAACCAAACAGGAAAGAGAAAATCCCAACATCAGGAATATCATCAACCCCAACTCTCAATTTAGAAAACCATCGACAACAGCGAAAGGTCCGCAAATTTTGAAAGGCCAGTGCCTTCACCCCAGTCAAACAAGAACAGGCTTCGACACCGTCTCCATTCTGGAGCAACCTTTCGAAGTTTTCGGCCTGTTCACGAGCCTCGGCATACAGACGTGAAAAAGGGAGAGAAGTGTTGAAGCTATTCCTGCTGTGGCAGCACAACGAAAACTATAATCCAACCGTGACCCCTAGAGACACAACCTCAAGCCCTAGCAGCTTCAATAACACCACACAGCGCCAACTGTGGAATCATCAACCTCAACCCCCACACAACTCCCCCACTCAAGGTATCCGCCACTACCGTGGCTTGTCGGGGTGATACAGGGTACTCAACAATAATCCAACAGTAACTCCATAGCCCCTAAGGGAGACATCACTATAACTTGCAAATCGAACACCCAACACTGGTAATGCTAAAATTGGCGCTGGTATCAATTTCAACATCCAATCGTCAAGCTCTACTAGCACTGCCCAGTCCAAAAAGCTCCTCGCTTCACCAACAGTGTTGGTCTCGGCCAATGTCGAATAGTATTGTAGTAATCCAGAATTTAAAAACCTCTGTTTGCTTTTAAATATTTAAAATTTATCCATTTTGGCAAAAGTGGAGAGATAGTGGGCCAATAGTGGACCCAGAAATATTAATTTTCGATCGGGGTTTGATCTGGAAAATCCGAGATCACCATTGCGATCGTCTCGTCGAAACATAGAAGTTTCATATTCATATATTTTCAATCCGACGGTCGGATCTTTCAGAAATCAGAAATCAAAAAGGCGGGCCCCGCAACTTAAAGTGAATAGTAACTCTCGATTTTTAATTCCTCGAGATTACTAATTGCCGAACCATTATTCAGAGTTTTAACATAGGAGTATGAGTAATGGATTCTAGCTATTTTCGACGTTCTGAGCGCAATGGCACAGACGGTTTTCGCGTTCGGCGATCCGGGTGCATCGAAGTGCGTGCCACGCGCTATAATTCGACGAACTTTATGGAACAACTTTTAATCCGAGCGTCGAACGAACCAAACAAATATGCTACCTGACAGGTCTCGACGAGCCGGACGTCGTGGCGAAGTCCGTTTCGTAAAACGACAACCGGATTGCCTCGAAATGCATGAAAAGTGCCGAAAATTGGACTAAATTGTGTAAAAAGCTAATATTTTATGTGCCTTATTATATGGGACTAAATCTATAGGGTCCTAGGTGCAATTGTAACCTACTGTAGAGGCCTCGGATGCTAGGGTTAGTGTGAAACCAGGTTTAAGAAGATTCTTTAAAGAATCTTGCATTTAAGGGTAAGTGACCCTTGGTCTCTTCTTGGAGTAATTCCGAGGAGTCAAGGGGGAAGGCTGAGCATCCCCTTGATCCTGCAGGTTCCCCCGATTAATCTCGGGTGCTTGGGGAAGCCCAAAGAACACAAGTTCTTGAGCCAATCCGAGAGGAGTGGGAGGATGGTGGAGCAAGTCCCAATAACTGTTCCACTGGCCTCTGGGAGGTTCTTCAAGGTCCTTAAACCCCTGCTTCCTTCCCAGACCAAGCCCGAGGGGATTAGAGGCCGAGGGATACTAATCCGAGAGAGAGAAACTAAGAAAAAGTGAGAGAGAAAGGGAAGGTTGGACCAAGCCTGATCAGGGAGGTTCTGGGAGTGCCTTAGGAGTTCCTTGGTGCCTGCAGAGCCTTGCTGGAGCAAGCCGTGGCCGCGCGCGCAAAGGAAGCAAGAAACCGGCTACTTCCTTTCTTCCCCGAGCTCGGCAAAGGTAAGGTGCTTTAACCACGGTTTTCCTGCACCCGAGACCCCTAGCAGTGGACTTTTTGGGTCCTTAGGATGCTACTGGCCGAGCCCCGAGCCCCCATGCACAGTGCATGGCCGGCGGGGGCAAGGGATGGCCGAAACCCTAAAATTCCTCCACTTTGAAACAACTTTGCAACCAGGGGACCAACAGGGCTAAAAGTTTGGGTGCTTGGACTGTAGGAGGAGAGGACCAACTCCACCAAATTTGGTGGAGTATGGTTGAACCAATTAATGGCAGTTTTATGCCCTAGTTCGGGCTTTTTGTTGCACTCGGCCGAGCTTGTTGCTCCGGCGCCGGCGAGCCCCTCCGCCGCCGGCCACATGCCCAGGGATGCTCACGGGACCAAGGGAAGTTCAACCATGCTGTTGCATGGACCCCATGCACCATGAAAACCATGGTGCCATGGTTGAACTCGAAACAGAGAGGGAGCATGGCCGCCGGCGCTCCGGCCACCTCCGGCCGGGCTTGGGTGGTCGGGAAGCTTCATGGGGTCCAGTAGAGGCATTCCATCCAAGTTAGAGGGATCCAGGGTGCCTCTGTAAAATTTTGCCATTAGAGCCCATTGAGCTCGGAATGGAGCTTGCCGCCGCCGCGCCGCCGCCGCACCCCGAGGCCCCCCACATGCATGGGAAGCATCAGTAATGTTTATGGCACCTGTAGGTGCATTTGGTTGGAGCCCAAAAGCTCGGGGTGTTGCATCTCGAATTTCAAGGTTTCCCCATCATCTTCTTCCTCGAGCTCGGCCCATCCGAGGGGTTTTCGAGTTGCTCCAATTGAGGGGAAATGTTCCAAATTCCCAGGGGATCAAATTGATCCATCTTGGGAAGCTCCAGGCCCCTTGGCCGCAGAAATCCAACTTCAAAATTTGCTTATGTGTGTATGTGAGAGAGGTGCATGTAAGGTGTTTGATTAAATGCCCCTGAGAAGAAATAATTGGAATTTGACAAAACTTTAAATACAAAAGTTGCTCCAAATAGTCCCCTGAGCTCTGTGCTCACTTCAATTCAAACAGAGATTGAGTGGATAACAATTTGGAGCATTGTGAACTTGTAGGTGTGCTTGACCTTGGTGGGTCCCAACCAGGGTGAGCACTGAGGTCCTGGCATTGCCCAGATCAACTTTGATATACAAAGTTTTCCTGTTTGAAGTTTAAATTAAAAGTTATAGTTTAATCAACCTTTTAAAGAAATGTTTGAACAAAACCTTGTTCTAGGCTGTTTGCGAAGCCGCGACAGTATGCCCTAGGTTAATTTGGGGTCACTGGACGCGATGCTCGCGTTAGAATTAGTGTTTGAGATCTCTAAGAAATAAATTTGCAATTTGGCTAAAAAGAGCATAGTTTATGGGCCAAAGTTTGCCTCGGGACCCGTGCTGCCACAAATGAGTGAGCACGGTGTTCAGCAAGATGTAAGTAACCTGCTGGAAGTGACGTATTGTCAAAATGAAATTCCAGTTGAGAGAACGAGCAAAAACAGTGCCCAAATTGGCACTAAAAGTGCAAATTTAGAAACCCTAGGGGTCTAGATGCAAAAGTCACATCATATACTGGTTAGTAAACTGATTTGTTGGTTCCTAAGCTTTTCGTTAGGAATCCAACGGCTCCTGTTGAGCGGAAATCTGATAACGGTTCGAAAATCGGCAAAATCGTCGATTTTTCGGTATCCGGGTGACAATCGCGCAATTTGAGGAATTGCGGCGGTTTCACCGGGTCGACTGTTGAGTCCCAGTAGAATTTGGTTGAGCCAGCGACCCAGTTAGACAGCCCGAATCTCCCGTAAATCCAAAAGGAATCTCCGGGAGGGGTAATTTGGTAATTTTACCAAGGAATAAGCAAAAGATTATGTAGGTCTAAGTGTTGGTGTCTGACATGAATTTCTAAGTAGCAAAAAGGTTTAAATTTGAGTAAATCAATTTTGGGGTTTAGTTAAATCAAAGTAAGTTGATTCCTGAACCTTAATTCACATTCAGGGTTATTCGGTAGCATCTGGTGTGCTGAGAGTACAGTTGGTTCAGTTTAGCCGCCTGCGTCATATCAGGTGGGTTATCTTCGGTCCGGGTTTTATCAGTTCGGCCCTCTGGGGTACGATATTGGTTGGACCCCTGTTCTTGTTAACTTAGGAATTTAAATTGAGCCTGCCATTCCTTTGATTCAGTTGTTTACTACTTCCTGCCTGCCTTATGCCTGCTTATGGTTTGTTACCTTACGTGATGCTTAAATTGTTCTCAGTGGTTATTTCATTACTCTATACATTGCCATGTTTCTTTGGTCATCTGATAGTTGTGCCTGTTTCCTTGTTGTTCGCCTGTTATGCTGCTAAATACATGATCTTCTAAAATAAATGTTTTTACCAAGCCTGGTAGGATAGCCTGAGTCTGTTCTTGTTTGATAGGACAAGGGCAACGCTCTACGAGGTTTGGGACCCAAAAACCTATTGTTTTCAAAGGTTTTCCTAAAAACATGTGTTTAGTTGCATAAGGGGTTAGTCTGTCTGATTGGGTGAGATGTTGAGCTATGTCTGTTATCAGTTCTATTCTGCCTTACATGATTATTCATAGTGCCTCTGGTATTTATATCTTATCTTGGAACATTTCCATGATTGATTGGTGAGCCTGTTTGTCCTGCTGATCAAATGATACACTGCTGAACACATAGACTTATTTAACTGATGTTTTTACCGAGCTTCGTAGGGTCGCCGGAGTCTGTTCTTGTTTGATAGGACAAAGGCATTGCTCTGCGAGGATTGGATCTAAAACCCAAGCTTCGTAGTGTCGCCTGAGTCTGTTCTTGTTTGATAGGACGAGGGCAATGCTCTTCGAGGTTTGGACTTTTCAAAATAGTTTTCTTAAGAAAAATATGTGTTTAGTTTTGTATCATTTGGTTGGTCTGCCTGATTGAGTTGAGTTTTTCTGTTGAGCTTATGCTGAGTTGAGATTTGCCTTGATCTTGCATATGAGTTGAGGTTCAGTTGATTGAGTACTTGCATCCCAGTAGGGATTTCCCGGCTTGTAGCCGATTACCCGGTCAGTGGACCGCCAATTTGAGCATTTGCATATGATTCGCCCGCACCGTTGTTCTTCACGTACACCAGCGGACCGATCACCCGTAGCGGTGTACTTTACCGGTAAAGTGGTTAGCAGTTGCAACCCGTGACCCTCAGTGGAGGGAATGTCAACCAGGTGGTGCTAGGTGGGCAGCCTTGCCTGAGGTCTTGTGAAGGCCAATATGGTAGCTTGTGATTGGGTCTTTGTGTTTTCATTTATTTGATGCATGTGTTGTTATGTTACTTTAACATACTTCCTTGATTCTTTGACCTGGCTTCTAGTTATCTACCTATGTATGATTCTATGTGATGCCTTTGATTATAGTTTCATTGTTATATTGCTGATTGTCCTAACTCAGTGATGCTTTTGATTATAATTCCTTGGTCATAATTCTGCTTGTTTATCCTGCTCTAGTTGTAACCTGCTTTCATCTTGACACCTGATTGTCCTGTTTAAAATTTCTGCTAAAATTATCTCCTATGCTTGTACCCAGATTATGAGTTTTGCTTCCTTTACAGCACCAGTTATATATCTGCTTTACCCTAACCCATGATCTATTACTATCCTCTAGCATTGTATACCAGTAGGTACGATCTGCTATTTCTCGGCTCGTCGTGCCCACTGGGATACACTCCGGTGTGTCTCACACCCTCGGGTGACTGTTTTTCAGGTCGAGCGGGTGTTGAGATGTCGGGACGAGTTGGTGAGATCACGAGGTAGAGCTTGACCCTGGACAGCCGATAGCCCAAGTATTTAGTTATTTGATGTAACAAGGAAAATGTAATGTAATTGAAAAGTTGTTGTAATATCTTTGTTGTATTAGTGATACGTAGTTAGTACTCTGATTGATTGCCAAGCTAGCCGTGCATATATAGAAAAGGCTCAATCCCCAGTGGGATTGGGACTCTTCTATATATGTGGCGGTCTGTTGCGCCCTGGCTGGTTTCAAACTCTGATTTCAAAAAAAAAAAAAAAAAAAAAAATTTAGACCCTGGTTTTTAAACTCGGGGCGTGACAAGTATCTATTTTGTCCGGATTCCCACAGCCGCCCCTACGGCTAGAATAAAGTGGTCCAAGAAGGTAAGCTCCCGAAGCTAATACTTGTACCTCAACCACTTGGCATACAGCTTCCTCCTCACAGACACCGTAGCACTATCCACAAGTGCTCCTCAAGATCGAAGTCACTCAGGGAGTCAATCCAAAATCTATGCAGAACACTTTTATCAAACCGTCCAAGTACAGCTGAAACACCCAATTCCATAATTCATGAAGGCAGTAGGGCATTAGTCAATCCCCTTGGCCTCATTATGAGCTCATAATGCCCTTACCGTGTCCTGAACACCATCTTGGCAAAATCCTAGACTGCAAGATTCCAAGCTGATACATGCCTCACAGAAGAACAACTACCGGAGTATCACTCAATCAATGGCCCAAAACAAAACCCGGACCTGCTAGTGCTCAAACCACAAAAGAACCCCTCACAGTCGTGTACTAACGACGTGGCATCACCACCATATATCAACGGCGTGGCACTAGGTCCAACAGACCCCTCGATCCATCAGATCCTGCGACCGTGCCATCAGCTCTCTCAGCTCTACAGGTGATATCCAATAAGGTGCCGTCAAGGTTGACGCGGTTCCCAAAACCACGTCAAACGCAATCTCAAACTCCCTAACTGGCGGCATCAACATCAGCTCAGGTGGACTCACACCCGAGATCTCACGGGCAAAAGGGGATATCCTTGAGTCCTGGTGCTGCCGTAGGCACCTCACACACTGTCGATGTAACCTGTGTGCTCTGATTGTCCCTACAACCAAGCCTCTTCTTGTCTGCCTCGCAGAAGATCAAAGTCCTCTCTCTCCGCACTCGACCATCCGGTGGTACTGTGCTAACCAATCCCAAGCACTAGGTCAAAACACTGAATTGCCACTAATATCAATATGTCTGCCGGTATAACTCGCGGCCTCAACCTGTAGAGTCCTGGCGTTCCAATGCCTTTGTATACCTTCTTTTTATGACGGGATTGTTAGGAAAACTTTTCACTGTGTTTTCTGGAAAGGACTGGCCTGGACCGCGAGTATTTTTCTACGAATTGAGCTCGGAAAACGGAGGACGGCAAAGCGAACAGATTCGGATTCCGATCTACGGATCTCCCGGAATGGGGGTCAAAGCGTTTGCCTTTGAGTGGTGTATCGGAATCCGTGCTAAGTGGCCGGCACGCTTTTCAAGGCGATCGGACGGGATCTTTCTATGATCAGTTTCTTTTATCTTATTTATGTTATTGGTTTATTTTAATTATTTTTGTAATACCTCGATCTTCCGGTTTTCCGTTTTGGTCTTAATTGAATCTTTTTAGTTATTAGGGGGGGTTGAAAGTTCGAGAATTTTTGGGCAGACCATCGGGGCTCGCGGGTATTTTTAGGTGTTAGAGCTCGCGAAATGGAGAACGGTGGCGCGATCGGATCCGAATTCCGACCCCGGGATCTCCCAGAATAAATTTTTGAAGATTGCTAGCAGTTACGGGTGCATTAGAAGGCGTGCGGGCGATCGGCACGCTTTCCGAGGTAATTTGGACCCCTGGTCCGCACCCCGATCGATTTTATTCTTGAGTTGGGGATTTTGGGTTCATTCCCACTTCTCATTTGTCGTGCTTTAGGTCTTTCTGAGCGCGTTCGGAAAACCCCCGTTCCCAGTTTCCCACTCTCTCGGTTGGCGTGAAAAACCAAGGCGACGAGACGGGGAGAAGGAAGGACGATCGCACTTCCTGCGGAATCCGGCGAACGAGAACGGGACGATCTTCCTTATCCTCCCTTACCGGCGAAAACGAGGTGAGCGGTTCGGGTTTTTCCAGTTTTTCGGTGTGAGGTTTTCTTTCTTGTCGTGTCGCGTGCGAGGCGAGTTTGGTACTAAACGGGAGGCAGCCGCCGCCGTTGTTAAACGGGAGGCCGCCGCCGCCGTTATCGTGTCCACGGGGTCGTCACCGCAGTCGCCGGGGTCGCGGGGTCGCAACCGGAGCCGGAAAAGGGGTCGAGTTACTGTTCATCCGGCAGAATCAGGCCACGCGGTCCACCAGACCCGGCGTGCACCTGGCGCACGGCTTCCGGACCCAGGGGCGCGGACCCGGCGCACGGATGCGTGCGCCAGGCCACGCGGTCCACTGGACCCGGCGTGCACCCGGCGCACGACTCCCGGGCCCAGGGGCGCGGACTCGGCGCACGAATGCGTGCGCCAGGCCGCGCGACCCACCGGTCCTACGTGCACCCGGTGCACGCCTCCACAGCCCGATGGTGTGGACCCGGCGCGCGCTTCTGCCCGTGAGCTGCCCGGCCAATGCCGCAGCGGTCCACCGCTGCGGCGTGCTCCCGGTCTGCGCCGCGGCTGCCTTGCGTCGTGGACCCGGTCCATGCCTGGACCCGTGCACCAGCTTTCAGCCTGAGAGTCCAGAAGCTCCGTTTTTGGCCCGTTTCGGCCCGTTTTTGAGTGTTTTTGATCGCGACGATGTTTTTAACGATAATTCTTACTATAGTTCTTTTTTGGGCACAAGGTGGGAGTGTTTTAGCTGGAGTTTCCGCATCATCTTCTTCTTCGTGTTCGAGGTGGGTATACCCTTAGAACCCCTTTATGCGCGTTTTCGTTACTGTTGTGATCATCATGTTGTGGGTTTTTATTTGGAGACTTAGCGTAGAACTTCCGACACTTGTAACTACCTCTATTTATGCGTTTAACTGTGCTAAGGTTGATAGTCTCTATGGTTCTCGCTACTTGGTTATATATGGTTGATAGTCTCTATGGTTCTCGCTACTTGGTTATATATGGTATTCTTGGTTACTACGCTCGAGGCTGCAGCACGCTGTCATGTGTCGATCATGTTGGTTCGACCGTGACATCCTTGGGGGCCACTTTTGGAGGACATTTGGTAGGCATTTGGGTTGACAGAGTGACGGGAGAGCGAAGTTGGGACAATCCGTCAGGGTTGAGCCGCGGGCGAACCAACGGAGGCAATTCCCTAGCAATGGCCCATGCCATGACCATGGAATTGGTGCCGCATGTGGGGTTTCAAAACGTACCCCTCGGTGAGCACCTTTGTACCCCCGGGGTGCCAAAGGGGTGGATGCCTCGTGGGTTATATAGAGGAGGGGTTGGACACTTGCGACGTGGCCCCAACTCCCCCGTTGGCCTATAGGAGATAGGCCATCCCTTGGCGAGCGGAGTCGCCAAGCCTAAGTTCGTGTGAGCGGTATTCGATGGTCGAAGAGCGCACGGGCTTAGGGTAATGCCTAAGACACGAGGTCGACGGCATTCCGGAGCGGGGTAAGCCCAGAGGCTTTGCCTCTAGGTTCGCTTGCACTACCTTATGCCGTTTCGGATCTCTGTAGTGGAGCGAACGAGCGGATGAGGGATAGTCTTGCAAAAGGTTGGTCCGCCTCACTGGACAAGGCTTGCGAAGGCATGTGGGTGCCTAGCGGGGATTCGTGAGGCGCGAGGCCTACGAAGTTCGCGAGGCGAAGGAACGGTCGGTCCGCCGTAATGGACAAGGCTCGCAAAGGCAGCGGTGCCGAGCGGGGATTCGTGCGGCGCTGCCCACGAAGTGAGAGGTGACAATCGATGCTGGTTTTCGTGAAGTGAGCCATGGAGAGGACCGAGGGTGTTGGGGGCCAGGCATGGCCGGCCAATGGAGGTGCCGAATGGCTAGCGAAGCGGAGCGAGGCTGATTCGATTGTGGGCGACATCCGTCAAGCAAACCTTGGATACTGGGCCGAGTGTGTTGGCGGCCGAGCATGGTCGTGCAATGGAGGAGCCAGGGGGTTGGCGATGTGGGAGGAATGTCTCTAGGTTGGCAAACCCTTGCGAAGGGTATACACGCGGGAACAAGGAGTGTGGGGTATTCGGGAAGCGGACCTTGGACCGAATCGGGAGCGATGACGGAACTAGGTGGCCGGCGGAACGGGACATGCCCGACTCGATTATGGATCCCGTAGTGGGAATTGCGGGGCGCGCGGCGCCTTGGCAAGGCAATGGGCTGGCAGACGGGCGAGACGCGCGGGACGGGTTGCTCGGTTAAGCAGACGAGCGGAACGCGCAAGGGCAGCTCGCTCAGGCCCATTCAAATGGACTAAGTTGTGAGAACTTGTATTATCCTGGGTGCTTGCTTCGGAGGCATAGGGGCATTCGGTTAATAGCACTCTCGAGGAGAGTTTGTCCGGCTAGGCGGAATATACTCGACTTGAAGGCCAACCTCGGTGGCGGGGTTGTTTGTTCAGAACTGTTGGGTTATATTAATTAAGGATCTAAATAGGGGAAAAAACTACCTAGAGGGGGGTGAATAGGTGTAAACAATAAACACTCAAAAAATTATTGCGCAATAAAACCCAATGCGGAAATAAAAATGAACACGCAAGATTTTTACGTGGAAAAACTCCAAACCGGAGTAAAAAACCACGGGACCGATAACACGGCGAAATCCACTAGAATTAACACACGTACAAGGTGATATAACGTACTCACAGACGACTCAACCTTTTACCATACGCTCCTAGTAGATCTTCTCCGCTCGCTCCACGACGCTTCTCGAATCCACGATCTGCGTCCAACGCCGAATCCACAGCGTCCAACGTCGAGTCCACGACGTCTGACCGAATCCACGGTCTTCACCCAGTAGCACGCTTCGAATCCACGAACGTACCTCGCTCCGAATCCACGAGAGCGGTTGCACCTTGAATCCACAAGGCCACGCGAGTCCACGCGCCGATTTGGGGTAAATCGTTGTTTTTGGGTGGTGATGATCCGCCGAATACTTAGATTAGAAATAGATCGGAAATACCATCTAAGTATTCATTGATTTGATTCTACTCAAAATCTGAGTTTGGAAAACCTAGAATCAAATCAATCAATATAGATGAAGAAACATAGAATTAATCTATTGATTTCCTTTCTTCTCTATATGTGGATCTTTTCCTTTCGGCTATATTTTTCTATTAAGTCCCGTACCCTAAAAATGAATATAGGGTCTATTTATAGGTTAGAAACCATTGGAAGAAGATAAGGATCAAAAACTGCCTTTTCTGGAGATTTTACGGACGGCGATCCGGATTGGAATTGGCGATCCGGATTGCAGTAGCAAGAAAGACGATTTCCAGAAAACGCTAGTTCGGGATCCGGATCGAAGTCCCCGATCCGGATCGTTCATACAGTTTCACCAAACATCACGTTCGGGATCCGGATTGCAAATCCTGATCCGGATCGTGCAAGTAAAAAGGTAAAACTAGTGTTCGGGATCCGGATCATGAGATGCTGCGATCCGGATTGAACCAGTGTATGAACAAACACCCTTCGGGATCCGGATTGCAAGGCCCGATCCGGATCCTGAACATGTCCCATGTCCAGTTTTTGATTTTTATGCAATTAAACATTCTTCCAGGTGTTTCTACACTACAAGAAGTATTCGGATCACCAAAATCTTTAGTTAAACATACCTGATCCTTTTGAATTCTTCTTTCTTGAGATTGAGGTATATGATCCAAAGTTCTTTCATCTTCAATCTTCAAGACTTAACACTTTCACGAAATACGCCAACTCAAATTCCGTAACAATCTCCCCCTTTGGCGGTTTCGTGACAAAACACAAATCCACAAAAGAAAATTCAAAAAGGATATTTTTGTTGCTATCACCATACAACAAAAATTTACAATGGAGATCCAAAAATTTAAAAACATGAGATAAACTCCTAAAACAGACTCTAGACTTAGACATCTGTACTCTCTGCACAAAGAAATCATTCTTGACAAAAGAAATCGTTAGATACCTCAAGAATTGAAACATACAAAACCAAATACAGAGATAGAGTTTATTCTCATCATGACATTTGAAGAATTCAGATATGTAAGAGAATCATAGTTAAAACCAACATATCTTCTAAGCATTCAAAACCAAATGTCACAACATGTTAGTCCAACATCAACTTGTTAGTCATAATACATGCCCAAATAATTAGTCGAATAGTTAGTAGGAACATGCAACAAATCACAAGATAAAAGCAAAGTTGAAGTTGATGATACTTACCTTAATGTTCACACATTCACACAGTTTTCACATCATTGTTCATCATTGTTCATGTCACTGTTCAAGTCATTGTTCAATGTCATTGTTCAAGAGAATTCACACATTCACACAGTTTTCACATCATTGTTCATCATTGTTCATGTCACTGTTCAAGTCATTGTTCAATGTCATTATTCAAGTTCTCTCTAAACTCTCTCCCCCTTTTTGTCACAGAAACGAGCCAAAAATGTAGTCAAAACTACAAAGTTAAAAGAGAGTTAAAAGTTCCATTAACATGAAAAACCTGAGAACTAAAACTAACGTAAAGTAAGAACAAAACTAAATCCTAAAAAGTAAGATCCTGCACAAAAAGAAGAGCCTGCACGAAATTTTGTCTAGTCTGAAGTGTCTGAACTGGTACAGCTCAGTTTGCTTAAAAATCCCTTAAGCATCTTTGAAATATTTGAATATTTCTTCTTGATCTTCTTATGCTCAGATGAAATGTGCTGAAGTTCTCTGGACAGCCTTTCCTGTTCAGCAGAAAGTCTTTGGTGTTCTTGGCGAATGGATGCCAATGCATCTGTTTCAGCAGTCATTCTCTCAGAGGTCGATGGATTCTGCGTAGATGCAGATGGTGCATCCTGGCCCCCAATCCATGGTGATTTATCCTGTTGAATTCCAGAGAGTGAGCGTGCTCTAGTAAGAGGCTCAGTAATCTGAATGCCGCTTCTTTTGACACTTTTTTGTCTTGTATATTGTCTTGTTGTTGAGGCAGATTTCTTTAGCTTTTTGTTCCTCAAATATTGCCTATCCTCCTCATCAATTTTTTGTTGAACTTCTGTGAAAAATTCTTCCCATTCCTCTTCATCAAAGTCGGAGCTGTCTACATCATCAGTTTTTGTCTTGTCTCGAGTTGAGTCCTCTTGTTCCTTTTTAACAGATGCACGAGTGTGCACCATTGTGACCAAGAACAATATGATCCAGGAGAATGCCATTGCTGAAGTGCCTTGAGTTTTAGTGAATGTGTCATGTGAAAGCCAACTCAAGAACACATGAAAAATTGTTAATTTTCAAAATTTTGAAAAATTGTACCCAAACAATCATGATCATGTAGAGAAGCCAAGAATCAAATTAGTTTTGCAAAAAGAATTTTAAAAATAGATCAATCCATGATTTTCAAAAATTCCTCTTTTATGCCCTAAAACCGAATTTTTAGAAATCGAAGCCTAAAAATTCGTTAATCAGGTGAAAACCCAGCATATAATCAAAACTAATCTACCCAGAGTTCTTATTTCAAAAGAAATTTGATCAAAAACCATTCACAAACGAAAAAGATCCAAGATTTCAACTCACGTTTTGAGCAAACAAGAAAAACTGTGAAAAACCGAGATTTTGATCAATAAAACTTACTTGGATTCGAAGAACTTGAGTTTGGAAGGCTCCAAGATGCAAGAAATCTAGAGAGAGAAGCTCTAGAGACTTGAGAACAAAAGATTAGGGTAAAAGAAATCAAATCTCTTTGTTCTATTAAAACCCTAGCCGTGATCCGGATCGGATCGAGAATGTGATCCGGATCGGCTACCCGCAGGAAAATCCTGCGTTCGGGATCCGGATCACTTACCCCGATCCGGATCGGCTTCAACTTTTTCTCCAGAAAAATTTAGAAAAATTCCATAAAATCCAGAAAAAGTATGTAAGCACTTTACCATATCAACTTTAAACAAAAATCATCGTTTCATACAACAAGAAATAGATTATACAAAATCTATCAAAAATACTCAAAAATGAAACGAAAATTTATGAAATTAAAACACTTAAAGTTGAACAACTTCAATCACATCTATCCTGATCTTATGCGTAATGCCTTTATCAAATCATCAATTTTGGTAAAGAAAATGAAATACCAAGATCAATAGATGTTTGAAATCCCAGATAAGTTAGATAATATATCTAGACAATCTGTTGAAGGAGTGGCTCTTTGAGCATCTTTTATCAAAATCCCACCTTATACCAACCATGAAATTTGACTGAGTCAAGTATTTCAATATGCATTTTATTTAATCAACAATTGACAAACCATGCTTGGTATTCATGTGGTAGCTGCACACAGTACTCGGACGACCTTAGCTCTTTCCTCCATGTGGTGGTAGTTTTCACACTCCTCATTGGGATGTAACTCTTTCCACATCTTTTGAGCATTTTACTTTTCTTTGACTCCCCCTCAATTGGCTATCAATTATTTAATATATAAGGTATTCAACCAAAAATTGATCTCGCATTCATACTCGACTAAGCAATCAAATAAGATAATGACTATACCAAGAGATCATTGAGAGAGAAATTGACTTTGATCACTTAAAAGATGACTTAATTAACATAAATGATCATTGCAACATTGAAATATTATGATATCAAAAGCATAATAAATTTCTAAATGCATGAAAAGATGCAATTAAAGTCAATTATGATTTATGCTCAATTAATGTCCTATGTACAAAACATAGATAAAGAACAAAACAAAAACAAAAACAAAACCTAACCTAAGCAAAGGTTTCAAAAAGGTTATTTCAAGGAAAGCATGCCAATTGCTTTACGCAAGTGAATAAAACGTTTTTGATCCAAAGGTTTTGTTAAGATATCAGCTAATTGATCCTCAGTTGAAATATATGACAGTTGAAGAATATTTGATTCAACTAGCTCTCTAAGAAAATGATATCTAAGTTCAATATGTTTTGTTCTAGAGTGCAACACAGGGTTTTTAGAAATGTTAATAGCACTAGTGTTGTCACATAAAATGGTTACCGAAGATGCTGAAATCCGGAAATCGCTCAACACGCTTTTCATCCAAATCAATTGGGTTGAACAACTTCCTGCAGAAATGTACTCCGCTTCGGCAGTCGAGAGTGCTATGCAATTCTGCTTTTTACTGTGCCATGCAACAAGGCAATGGCCAAGATAGAAGCATGCACCACTCGTGCTTTTCCGATCATCCACCGATCCAGCCCAATCGGCATCTGAGTATCCAACAATATCCAAACTTGTTCCCATAGGATACCAAATTCCGAAATTTATTGTACCTTTGATATATCGGATGATCCGTTTCACCGCTTTCAGGTGAACCTCCTTCGGTGCTGATTGATATCTCGCGCAAATCCCAACACTGAAGGATATATCCGGGCGACTAGCCGTGAGATATAGTAGACTTCCAATCATACTGCGATACAGTTTCTCGTCTACATTCTCACTATGTGATTCACTTCCAAGTCCCTTATGGCTAGTTCCCATTGGAGTCGGAAAATCCTTAGAATTTTCAAGATCAAACTTTTTCACCAACTCCATTGCATACTTGGATTGACACAAGTGAATACCTTCATCGTTTTGTTTAACTTGTAATCCAAGAAAATAAGTCAATTCGCCCATCATGGACATCTCAAATTCGCTTTCCATGGTCTCCGCGAATTTAGAAGCATCATTATCTCTTGTTGCGCCAAATACAATGTCATCGACATAGATTTGTGCTACAATAAAATTGTTTTGATAATGCTTCACAAAGAGAGTCCTGTCAGCTCCCCCTCGAGTATAGCCCTTTTCCAAAAGGTGCTTTGTCAACCTTTCGTACCATGCTCGCGGTGCTTGTTTCAGACCGTAAAGAGCCTTTTTCAGACGAAAAACATGGTTTGGTAGTTTATGGTCCACAAAACCTTTCGGTTGAGCCACATAAACTTCCTCATTTAAAAACCCATTTAAAAAGGCGCTCTTAACGTCCATTTGAAATAATTTGATTTTAAAATGACAAGCAATCGCAAATAGGATACGAATGGACTCGAGTCTAGCTACAGGGGCGAAAGTTTCATCAAAGTCTATACCTTCTACTTGAGAGTAGCCTTGAGCAACTAGTCTTGCTTTGTTCCTGATGATAGTACCATCTTCATTTTTCTTGTTCTTGAAAATCCATTTGGTACCTATCACATTGTGTTGCTTCGGAGGCTTCGTTAATTCCCAGACTTTGTTTCGCTCAAATTGATGGAGCTCTTCCTGCATTGCTTCAATCCAGTAGTCATCCTGAAGAGCTTCATCAACATTCTTTGGTTCGATTAAAGATACGTAGCATGCGAATCCGCAAACCAATTGTCTCCGAGTTCTAACTCCTTCTTGTGGATCTCCAATGATGTTCGATTCAGGATGATCCTTGGAGATGCGTAACGTTTGAGGTAAGGAGTAGTCGGAGGTACTTGAGATGATTCCTGCACATCAGATAAACTTGAAGAACCGTTAGATGCATCATTATTATCGAAAGAATTGTTAGAAGAAGATGCATTAGCAGGTGTATCATCATCAAGAGAGATATCGAGGGTAGATTTTTCAGATTCAAAGTGAAAAGCTTCATCTACTTTAACATTTATCGATTCTACGATCGTCTTAGATTCTAAGTTAAAAACTCGATATGCTCTGCTGTTTGTAGAATAACCTAAGAAAATCCCTTCGTCACTTCGAGAGTCAAATTTTCCAAGATTCTCGCGGTCACGCAAAATAAAACACCGACTCCCAAAGATACGAAAATATTTGATGTTCGGTTTTCTACAAAACCATAGCTCATATGGTGTATTAAAGTCCCCGGGCGCAAATACACTCGATTAATTACATAGACAGCCGTGTTCACCGCTTCAGCCCAAAAATATAACGGTAGGTTCCGGCTATGAAGCATAACACGAGCCATCTCCTGTACGACCCTGTTTTTGCGCTCGACTACACCATTCTGTTGAGGTGTATAGGGCGCTGAGAATTCATGTTTAATGCCATTTGAAGTGCAAAAATCAATGAATTTGAATTTATGAATTCTCCACCTCTATCACTTCTAACTCGAGTAATCTTTTCATTCTTTTCAATCATAATACGATGGCAAATCTCGTGAAAAGAATCAAAAGTATCAGCTTTCTCTTTTAAAAATGCTACCCAAGAATATCTAGAGAAATCATCAACCAATAAGAAAATATACCATTTACCTCCCAAGGATGGTTGACGAGTTGGCCCCATTAAATCCATGTGCAAAAGTTCCAAAGGCCGTTTTGTACCTATGTGGTTCAAGTTCTTGTGTGCAGTCCTAGACTGTTTTCCCTTTTGGCAACCGCCACACACAATGTTTTGTTCAAAAGAAAGTTTAGGAACCCCCTTGACCACATCTTTGTTTGAAATTCTAGCAAGTTCCTTAAAGTTTATGTGACCTAGCCTTTCATGCCAAAGAGTTTCATTTTTCAAAGAAGCTAGGTTACACTTTTCAGAAATTTATAGGAACTACATAACAATTGTTTTCTGATCTAACCCCTTTTAAAAAGAAACATGGTTCTTGTCAGTTACAGTACATTCATCAGATGAAAAATTAACTGAATAACCATTATCACAAAGTTGACTTATGCTTATGAGGTTAGTCTTAAGGCCATTAACAAATAACACATTATTTAGAACCGGGCCATCCGGAATAGCGATAGTTCCTTTTCCAACAATCTTGGAAGACCGACCATCTCCGAAAACAACAAGTCCTCCGGAGATTTTCTCAAAGGTTTGAAAACAGTTTTTGTCACCGGTCATGTGACGGGAACACCCGCTATCCAGATACCAAGACGAACTATCATATGCATGCAAGGAAACATTGGTAACAAGACAAGGGAAAATTTCACCTTTGCGCACCCAAACCTTTTTGGAATGCGTCGGTAATGGTCGTGAAGTTACTTCCTAGGTGAAAGCGTCTTGTTAGAAGATTGCTGCTCCTTGATGATGTCGTCTTGAGCGGTGAACTACCAAGGCTCTTTTCCTTCAAATGATTTGCATTTGATTTCTGAGGAATCACCTTTTGGTAGTCATTGCAAGAGGTGCTTGAGGTGTGCGTTTGGCTCCCGTCTTGCAATTTCTCCTTATGTGCCCTGAAATGCCACAACGAAAACATACCTTAGTCTTGACGATCCCGAGGAGGATGAAGTAGGCTTGTTGTCGTTGCTTGTCGTGAATTCCGGTGTCGGAGGAGGAGATACCGACTGAGGCACAAAAACTGTCCCACTCGAACTTGGAATGTCTCCAGTTTGAGTGTATCCGAGGCCGAACTTATTTGTTTGACCAAGACCAAGAAGCCTGTCCAACTTACTCCTTCCAGAAGAAAATCGCTGTAAGTCATCCTTTAGTTGGAGTATGGTCTTTGTCATTTCCATTTTTCCTGTCGAGCCTCGTTGTAGAGCTTCGCTTTATCCACCATATTTGTATGTTCTTTCTCGAAAAGCTCATTGGACTCTTGAAGGGAAACATTTGCTTTGACTAAATTATCCCTTTCCACTTCAAGAGCGTTTGAGAGAGAAGATGCCCTTTTTACTTCTTCTTCGAGATCCTGCAATCTCCCTCTCAAACTCCGGTTTTGCTTTGCCAGTTTCTTTGAATCCCTCAAAAGCTTATGGTAGGCAAGAGCAAAATCTTCACCTTCAGAATTGCTCGATTCGCTGTCCGTAGCGTTCTTTTCAACAGGGAGGAGTTGGACAAGGAATCGGAGGTACTTGCCATTAAGCACATGAAGGGTGAAGATGTAGTGGACGCGTGGAATGCTGTCGCGTTGTCTTCTTCATCACTTGAGGATGACTCATTTGACGTGGAGTTGTCATCCCAAGTAACGACTTGCATCGCTTTCTTCTTTGCCGGATTCTTGTTGGGACACTCCGTTGCAATGTGGCCGTAGCCTCGACATTTGAAGCACTGTACTTGTCCCTCTGAACTTTTCTTATCCTTTGAGAAGTTCTCTTGCTTTCTTGACTTGTAGCTTGAAGAACCCTTGCCTTTCTTCGACTTTCCGAAGGATGGAGTTTTGCTTGAATTACCCCTTCGAAAGTTGCGGCGAAACTTCCTTGTCAAGAGAGCGAGCTGCTTCTCAAAGTCCTCCATAGATAGGTTCTCGTCGTCGTCCGAGGAGGATGAATCCGCGTCTTCTTCTTTAGTTGATTTCAATGCATAACCTGAAGACTTAGAAGAGGATGCCTTTCCAGAAGAATAGTTAGTAGGAAATGTCATTTCATAAGTTTGTAATGCACCAACTAATTCTTCTACACGCATTTCGTCCGGGTGTTTAATTGTTTCAATGGCTGCGACCTTCGGGCGAAATCGTTCAGGAAGAGTTCTTAAATTTTTCTTACAACTTTAAATTCTGGAATCTTCTCTCCCAAGTTAGCACATGAGTTTACGATGTCTTGCAATCGTGTGTAATAGTCAGTGAAAGATTCATTCTCTGCCATAGAGATAGAGTCAAACTTGCTCGTAAGCATTTGCAGTTTCTGAATCTTCACAAGGTTAGTTCCCTCATGCGTAACTTGAAGAACATCCCAGATTTCTTTCGCAGTCTCACATGCCGAGACGCGAGAGAACTCTGTTTGTGACAAAGCATTAAATAGAGCATTAATTCCTTTGCCATTGTAAGAAGATGAATCTATCTCTTCCTTGGTCCATTTCGACCTAGGTTTTAAGGTGCGAACATCAGAAATAATTTCAGTTGGATTAGACCATCCTAATTCAATTGATTGCCACACCCTTTCGTCGATGGAAATTAAAAAGGCTTTCATCCGTACTTTCCAGTACGCATAATTTGTTCCATCAAAGAAAGGGGGTCGATTGATGTTTCCACCTTCAACCATTGTTTACAACCCTATTCCCGCTCTGATACCACTTGTTGGGTTATATTAATAAGGATCTAAATAGGGGAAAAAACACCTAGAGGGGGGTGAATAGGTGTAAACAATAAACACTCAAAAAATCATTGCGCAATAAAACCCAATGCGGAAATAAAAATGAACACGCAAGATTTTTACGTGGAAAAACTCCAAACCGGAGTAAAAAACCACGGGACCGATAACACGGCGAAATCCACTAGAATTAACACACGTACAAGGTGATATAACGTACTCACAGACGACTCAACCTTTTACCATACGCTCCTAGTAGATCTTCTCCGCTCGCTCCACGACGCTTCTCGAATCCACGATCTGCGCCCAACGCTGAATCCACAGCGTCCAACGTCGAGTCCACGACGTCCGACCGAATCCACGGTCTTCACCCAGTAGCACGCTTCGAATCCACGAACGTACCTCGCTCCGAATCCACGAGAGCGGTTGCACCTTGAATCCACAAGGCCACGCGAGTCCACGCGCCGATTTGGGGTAAATCGTTGTTTTTGGGTGGTGATGATCCGCCGAATACTTAGATTAGAAATAGATCGGAAATACCATCTAAGTATTCATTGATTTGATTCTACTCAAAATCTGAGTATGGAAAACCTAGAATCAAATCAATCAATATAGATGAAGAAACATAGAATTAATCTATTGATTTCCTTTCTTCTCTATATGTGGATCTTTTTTCCTTTCGGCTATATTTTTCTATTAAGTCCCGTACCCTAAAAATGAATATAGGGTCTATTTATAGGTTAGAAACCATTGGAAGAAGATAAGGATCAAAAACAGCCTTTTCTGGAAATTTTACGGACGGCGATCCGGATTGGAAATGGGCGATCCGGATTGCAGTAGCAAGAAAGACGATTTCCAGAAAAACGCTAGTTCGGGATCCGGATCGAAGTCCCCGATCCGGATCGTTCATACAGTTTCACCAAACATCACGTTCGGGATCCGGATTGCAAATCCTGATCCGGATCGTGCAAGTAAAAAGGTAAAACTAGTGTTCGGGATCCGGATCATGAGATGCTGCGATCCGGATTGAACCAGTGTATGAACAAACACCCTTCGGGATCCGGATTGCAAGGCCCGATCCGGATCCTGAACATGTCCCATGTCCAGTTTTTGATTTTTATGCAATTAAACAATCTTCCAGGTGTTTCTACACTACAAGAAGTATTCGGATCACCAGAAATCTTTAGTTAAACATACCTGATCCTTTTGAATTCTTCTTTCTTGAGATTGAGGTATATGATCCAAAGTTCTTTCATCTTCAATCTTCAAGACTTAACACTTTTCACGAAATACGCCAACTCAAATTCCGTAACAAGAACTCGCGGAGTTCGACAAGGGGTTCGACGTAAGGCGCGGCGCCGGGCAGTCAGGCTCGTGGAGGAGCATGCTTGGTTAATGCTTGAGTTGTGATCCCGCTATTTAAGTTCGAGGGCGTATCCGTGGCAAGGGACTCGGGAAGGCTGGCTCAGGTGTGTTACGGAATTTGAGTTGGCGTATTTCGTGAAAGTATTATGTCTTGAAGATTGAAGATGAGAGAAGTTTGGATCATGTACCTCAATCTCAAGAAAGAAGAATTCAAAAGGATCAGGTATGTTTAACTAAAGATTTTGGTGATCCGAATACTTCTTGTAGTGTAGAAACACTTGGAAGAATTTTTAATTGCATAAATATCAAAAACTGGACATGGGACATGTTCAGGATCCGGATCAGACCTTGCAATCCGGATCCCGAAGGGTGTTCGTTCATACAATGGTTCAATCCGGATCGCAGCATCCTTTGATCCGGATCCCGAACACTAGTTTTACCTTTGTGCTTGAACGATCCGGATCAGGCTTTGCAATCCGGATCCCGAACGTGGTGTTTGGTGAAACTGTATGAACGATCCGGATCAGGAACTTCGATCCGGATCCCGAACCCTATTTTCTGGAATTGTCTATCTTGCTACGACGATCCGGATCGCAGCTAATCCGATCCGGATCGCCGTCCTGAAAATTTCCAGAAACGGATGTTTTTGATCCTTATCTTCTTCCAATGGTTTCTAACCTATAAATAGACCCTTTATTCATTTTCTAGGGCATCCGAAAATACGGACTTAATAGAAAAATAGCCGAAAAAGAAAAATCCACATATAGAGAAGAAAGGAAATCAATAGATTAATTCTATGTTTCTTCATCTATATTGATTGATTTGATTCTAGGTTTTCCAAACTCAGATTTTGAGTAGAATCAAATCAATGAATACTTAGATGGTATTTCCGATCTATTTCTAATCTAAGTATTCGGCGGATCATCACCACCCAAAAACAACGATTTACCCTAAATCGGCGCGTGGACTCGCGTGGCCTTGTGGATTCAAGGTGCAACCGCTTTCGTGGATTCGAAGCGAGGTACGTTCGTGGATTCGAAGCGTGCTACTGGGTGAAGACCGTGGATTCGGTTGGACGTCGTGGACTCGACGTTGGACGCTGAGGATTTGGCGTTGGGCGCAGATCGTGGATTCGAGAAGTGTCGTGGAGCGAGCGGAGAAGATCTACTAGGAGCGTATGGTAAAAGGTTGAGTCGTCTGTGAGTACGTTATATCACCTTGTACGTGTGTTAATTCTAGTGGATTTCACCGTGTTATCGGTCCCGTGATTTTTTACTCCGGTTTGGAGTTTTTCCACGTAAAAATCTTGCGTGTTCATTTATTTTTCCGCATTGGGTTTTATTGCGCAATGATTTTTTGAGTGTTTATTGTTTACACCTATTCACCCCCCTCTAGGTGTTTTTTTCTCCTATTTAGATCCATATTAGTACAACCCAACAAGGTGTGCGACACTTGAGCGTCGCACGTGGCAATTTTAAGGCAAAAAAGCTGGCCCCGTGACAAGTGGTATCAGAGCTAAGTTGAGCTCATGGGTTGAAGATTTTGCCGGAAGGTGCGACCTTGGCGGCGAAGTTGGTGTGAGTGGAGTCACTCCAACGAAGGTACTAGGCGTCGGCGAGGCACTGTGGCGGGATTACGCTTGTGGGAGATGCGGAGTCAGAGTGCGGCAGATTCCAGTACTGTATTGGTGAAAATGGCTAAGTCCAGAGTCGCGTGGCAGGCGATGAGGCAATGATTGGGAGAATCATTATGTGGTCCGTGGTCGCGGTTACCATGGAGTGGAATTAGGCGGGTGCCTAAGGAACCTGAGCTCGTGAAGTAGAGTTCGCGGCTTGGGAAAGAGAGGAACGCATTGTGCGACAATGTGCTTCCGGGGTTGTGGTCTTGCAGCGGATGAATCTCTAGAAGGGAAGGATTGGGATGCAGCACACGCGGCAGAAGGGTTACTTCGTTGTGACTGAGTTTAAGTATTTCAGTACAAGAAGATCGATGGGGAGGTCGATTACTCTTCGAGTGTGTACCCATGAATTGGATAGAGTTATCTCGGTGCGAGAAAAAGATCACAATTGGACCTTTACTCTTCGGGTGAGGAGAAGAGTCTGCATCTGGACAGGGCGGTGACAGCGTTGATTGTTCGGAGCAGCATCCACGTGTACAATGGACGGATGACGTGGATCCCGCTGATGGGTGTAGTCAAGGTTGTGGTAGAACCGAAACTCGCGCAGCGGAAGTGGGCATTGCGAATGCCTGGATTTGGTCTGAGTGCGACTCAGGGTGGGGGAGCACATTTGAGCAGAATGTGTCCCGATGTTTGGTGACTCGTTAAAAGGGATCTTGTCTAAGGAACGTGGCGGATAAAACACACGATAGAAGAGTTCACTTCGTGGAGCACAAGTTGGGAACCAAGACTGATCGGGTCCGTGGCAGTAACAGCTAAGCGTGGGGCTAGGTTGTGAAGTGGGCCAAGGGTTGCTGGATGGTTTGGTGTTTCTCACTTGGGGCGAGAAGGTCGATGGGGAGATCGGTTGCTCTCGGTGGTGTGGCCACAGGTTGGACGAGTGGGACTCCCTATTCGAGCGGATCAAACAATGAGATTGGACTTTGTTCAGCGGAACAAGGTAAGGAGCTATGTTCGGGAAAAGCAGTGGCAGTGCTAAGGTCTCAAGATAGCGAACGCGCATCCGTGCGACGGATCGTGTGGACTCTGCTGGCAGATAGCGAAGGTTGTGTAAGGACCGAAGCTTTTAGAGCAGAGAGACTGGACTCGAGTGTAGACGAAGAGACAAGTCAGGACACTCGGGTGGACCGTGGTCCAGGATCGCTTAGTGACAGGTTGCTGGGAGGGGAAAGGCCCAGTTGTCAACTCAAAGGGTCGAGGTATCGTAATTTGTGAGGGGGTGGACGTTGGATGGCGACATCACCGTTATCAGCAGTTGCGAGAAAGACTAGCAGATGGGTTAAGCTTGGGTTCCGTTCAGCGGCTATCGCGAAGGTGATTGCTGGAGATATGTAGGACGGCAAGTTCGAGCAATGGAAACGAGGTGTCGTTAGTCTCGAACTTGGCCGAGGACTTTGGTAGGGAACCGAAGTCGGGTCTAGCGAAAGCCCAAAGGGAGTGGGCTTGAGCGACCGGGAGTACAGAAGCCAAAGGTGCTAAGCAGCAACGAGTAGCGAAAGTGCAGAGCAGTCAGGAGGCATAACAAGAGTTCATGGTGGAGCAAGTAGAGGTGCGAAGTAGTCGAGGACAAGCGTGTCTCGGCAAAAGACTCGAAAACTCGTGGAAACCATGGTGATGGCTTGACGTTATGTGATTGCGGGGGCATTTGTGAGGCAAAAGTTGTGTGCGGGAATGGCACGAGATGGGCAGAAGTACTCATGGATATTGGAAGGGGTTGGATGTGATCTGGCCCGACTGTAGTTTGTGTTTAGGGAGTTCCAGGGTGGGGAACCCTAGATTAACGCTGTGATATTTTGAGGTGGAGAAGCGAAGCCGAGCTGCGAGCTGATTCGCGTTGGACGCTCCAAGACGTTGGGACGTTTGGAGTTTGACCTCGGAGGGAGCGAGGGAGGGCTACTCTACTGATTTCAAAGGGACTCGTGCACGCTTGGGATGGGTGTATTCGCGGAGTATACCGAGTGCACCGGTTGGTCCGGTAGCGTTCTGGGAAGAGATCGCTAGCTGGAAAGGGATTTCCCTGCGAGGGAGGCACAAGGTTGGCTACTAGCTGCAGAAGACTTGGGTTAAGTAGGGGCGAAAGGGACAGAAGGGCCGAGTAGCGCCTCGAGAAGAACCGAGTTGCAGGGACGTACCAGTGCCATCTGCGTTGTCGTGAGCAGACGACAAGGTTAACATTCAAGTTATGTGAAGGAGTTTTGTGGTGCGGGGGAGGCATCCGGAGCTGGGGAGCTTCAACTCAAGGGGACAGAATGGTTTTTACAGTGTTTTGGGTCAGTGTGGCATGCGATGCCAAGGCCGGGAGCGGCTCTGATCTTGTTTGGTCGAGAGGACCAAGGAGCTTCAGCAACGCGTTGGGTAGCGGACATACTCAAGGGCGGGTCAGTGTGGTATGCGATGCCAAGGCCGAGGGCGGCTCTGATCTGGAGTAGTGGTTGGCAGCTATCAACCAAGCTGGAGGAACGGATGTACATTGACGAGGGCGTCGATAACTTGGGTGGGGGAGTCTGTCACGTGTCGATCATGTTGGTTCGACCGTGACATCCTTGGGGGCCACTTTTGGCGGATATTTGGTAGGCATTTGGGTTGACAGAGTGACGGGAGAGCGAAGTTGGGACAATTCGTCAGGGTTGAGCCATGGGCGAACCAACGGAGGTAATTCCCTAGCAATGGCCCATGCCATGACCATAGAATTGGTGCCGCATGCGGGGTTTCAAAACGTACCCCTCGGTGAGCACCTTTGTACCCCCGGGGTGCCAAAGGGGTGGATGCCTCGTGGGTTATATAGAGGAGGGGTTGGACACTTGCGAAGTGGCCCCGACTCCCCCGTTGGCCTATAGGAGATAGGCCATCCCTTGGCGAGCGGAGTCGCCAAGCCTAAGTTCGTGTGAGCGGTATTCGATGGTCGAAGAGCGCACGGGCTTAGGGTAATGCCTAAGACACGAGGTCGACGGCATTACGGAGCAGGGTAAGCCCAGAGGCTTTGCCTCTAGGTTCGCTTGCACTACCTTATGCCGTTTCGGATCTCTGTAGTGGAGCGAACGAGCGGATGAGGGATAGTCTTGCGAAAGGTTGGTCCGCCTCACTGGACAAGGCTTGCGAAGGCATGTGGGTGTCTAGCGGGGATTCGTGAGGCGCGAGGCCTACGAAGTTCGCGAGGCGAATGTCACGCCCCCGGGGGTTTTTGAGTCAATCAAAGCGGAAAATTGCGTGTCTATTTTTTTTTTTTCTTAATAAGGTAATATAAACCTCATCCCCGGTGCGTGCCAGACCGCCACATACACAAATTCTCTCTGTCAACGGACAGAGTCTCCTTTGCGTATGCACGGCGTCTCATTTACAACATGCTATTTATTTACAACGTCAAACATTCAACTCCAACCATCAACCATACAATAGACAAACAACACCAAACAGAGTACTGTACTTTAACTATTGTTTTAAAGGACCGGTGTCCACTCGACACCTTATTTTTTTCCAAGCAATTTATTAAAGCGGCGTCAACGTTTGGAAAGGATAAAACCCAGCGTTTGTAAAACCCGTGCCCACACGGCACTTCGTTTTGGAAAACATTTTCGCAATCATTTAATTATCATGAAAACATGCCGCGAATGAAAACACCACTAAAAGTATCAAAAACATAAGAGTACACCTCATCCACAGAGCTAACTAATACATGTCCACAACTAAAGTAATCCACAAGCAAATTAACTATTTAAAGCATGAAAGGAAATGAGATATAAAACCAAGTGTCCTGACTACGGTCCTCGCGACGCAGTCTCACCGCCATCCCGGCTAACGCACCTAGTAATACCTGTCACGGAGTGGGTAAAGTCAGTGACAAACAAAGTAGATGTCTAATAATAGCAAAGAAGGAAAAACGAACCGAATACACCGAGTACACCGTAACCTTTCGTTAAAACCCTGTGCATATTTTAAACTGGGCACCAACCCCAGATTCATCAATTAAGCTGGGCACCAACCCCAGAGTACCTGTCGGGGAGACTAAAGTCTCCCCTCGTGCACAATCACCTTTGATGCTTTTACCTCTTCACGGTGCTGGTGTGTCACCTTCAGCTGGCGCGAAGAGGTCCCCACGGCACCCATACCTTTGTGGGGCACACGGGTCAAAAAGACCACTTTTCCGGAAAAGTACACCCATGCGGAGGCCAATCCGCCTGTGTACGTGCAGCATCCGAAACCGGATTCGCCGAGATCGGCGTGTAGTGAGCACCGCGACCGCAGCCGCTTACATTGTTAGATAAAAAATATCATTATACGAAAGGTTAAACTGTCCATCTACTTTGTTAGGTAAATTGAGAGCACTTTAATGACGATAGATGCACTTACTGCACTTGTTGCACTTATAGCAACCGTACCCACCTTGTTGGAGAGAATCGGAACACCTATATCCTTCGCGCTCTCCCGCTGCACCCCTGGACCTAAGGAAAGTCCGCAAGGATAACTATGATCAGAAACACACCCTAACATATTAAATCGGAAAAACCCCACTTTAAATTTTGACGGAAAAGTCCCGGCACCGTCCGGTTGCCAAACCGGACCCTTCCCCGCACCGCCGTCGCCGCCCGTCGGAGCCCCGCGCGGCTCGAACCCGCGCGGCGGCGCTCCGCGGGCGGCGCCCGCGCGGCGCGATGCTCCGCGCGGCGCCCGTGCGGGTGCTGCCCGCGCGGCGGCCGCGCGGTACCCGCGCGGCGCCCGCGCGGGTTGGCCCCGCGCGGCGCCCCGCGCGGTGCCCGCGCGGGCGGGCCCGCGCGGCGCCCCGCGCGGTGCCCGCGCGGCGCCCGCGCGGGTGGGGCCCGCGCGGCGCCCGCGCGGGTGCCCGCGCGGCGCCCCGCGCGGTGCCCGCGCGGGTGCGGGCCCGCGCGGCGCCCGCGCGGGTTTGCCCGCGCGGCGCCCCGCGCGGCGCCCGCGCGGGTGCCCCGCGCGGCGCCCCGCGCGGTGCCCGCGCGGTTGCGGGCCCGCGCGGGTGTCGCCCGAGCGGCGCCCGCGCGGGTGCAACCCGCGCGGTCCCGTCGCTGCTTGCGGCGGCGTCGGCCGTCCGCGGCTCTCCTCCGCCTTCGCCGTCCGTCCCGCGATGATGATGACGACGTCGGTGACGGGGACGACGGAGGGGCCCAAAGATTACCAAGAAAAGGGTCGACGGAAAAATCCCCAAAAATTCTAAAAAATATTTTACTCACCGAAGATTGTCGGGAAGGTCGCCCGGTCGCGCTTTTGCCTTCCGATCGGGGTTCGGAACGATCGGGCTCCCTCTCTTTTCCCTTCTTCTTCCTTCGGTTGGGGTTCCGTCTCTTTTCCTTTTTCTCTCCTCACCGGTTAGGGTTTTTACTTTCTTTTCTAATTAGGGTTTCGATTCGGTAAACGGGGAATAAATATATCTCGTTATTTATTTATCCCTTTTTTTTTGTACGCACCGTCAAAATCCTCCTCGGATATTTTTGACTCTAATTAATTAATTCATTAATTAATTAATCCCTTACCGATAACCCATTATTTAATTAATTTCCTTTATTTTACGCGTACGTAACAGGAAAAACCCACAAATATCCTGTTTCTATTTCTCAAATAAATATCTGACTTACGAGATAAAATCCTCACCTTTTAAATCCTGGTCACCGATTATTTAATCACCTTCATTAAATAATCATGGGAAATAAATTCCCACTTGGATTTTAATCACCGGTTATTTAATTTCCAATTTTAAATCCTGGTCACCGATTATTTAATCACCTTCATTAAATAATCATGGGAAATAAATTCCCAATTTTAAATACACGTACGATTAATTTCCCCCTTTTATTCGTACGTAAGAGGATTCCAATTTCCGTCACCGGATAATTATTTACTTAATTAATTATCCTCCTACGAGATAACCCACCTTATCTCTACGGGTGCAAGATATTTTGCACGGTTTCCGATGCGTGACTAATCACCGCGTCGCTAAGGATCCCGTTCCGGGAGATCCCGACATCGGATTTCGAATCCGATCGCACCGTCGGTCATCGTTTTTCGCGCTCTATCGCAGAAAAATACACACACCTCGTCCCGGCCGACTTTTGAAAATTAAATAATTTTATTTCGCTTAAGGCTTAAGCGATTACATGTGAGTTCAAAAATACCCCTAAGGGTCGGATCACTACACCACTCACACTTTATAAAAAGTTTCGTCCCGAAACTTAAGCACAAACCTCACTAAACACTTCGGGAAAACATTCCCTCATTTTCGATTCCAGTTCCCACGTCGCCTCGCGCTCTTCGTGGTTGCTCCACTGGACCTTCACATAGGGGATTGTTCGGTTGCGCAACTTCTTGTCCTCTCTTGCCAAAATCCGCACCGGCGTCTCCTCGACGCTCAAATCCTCTCGCAACTCAATGGCGGAGGCATCCAAGGCATGAGAGGGGTCTGCCAGGTACTTCCGGAGCATTGAGATATGGAACACGTTGTGGACTCGTTCGAGGTTCGGTGGCAGGGCTAAGCGGTATGCCACCGGTCCTACGCGCTCCAGGATTTCGAACGGTCCCACGTACCTCGGGCTTAACTTTCCCTTTATGCCGAAACGTCGGTTTCCCTTGGAGGGTGAAACCCGGAGCAGCACATGCTCGCCCACCATGAACTCTAAGTCTCGGCGTCTGTTGTCCGCGTAGCTCTTTCTGTCTGCTTTGGGCGGTCAGTAGCCTTTGTTTAATCAATCGCACCTTTGCTTCGGTCTCCTCCACCAAATCTGGGCCCAGAAACTTACGCTCACCTAAGTCGTCCCAGCATATTGGAGACCGACAGCGGCGCCCGTACAGGGCCTCGTACGGCGCCATCTGAATGCTGGCCTGGTAACTGTTATTGTAGGCAAATTCCACCAGGGGCAAACACCGTGCCCACCCTTCGCCCAAGTCCAGAACGCATGCTCGAAGCATGTCCTCCACGATCTGTATCACCCGCTCCGATTGTCCATCGGTTTGCGGATGAAAAGCCGTGCTGAAGTGCAACTTGGTCCCCATTGCTCGTTGCAGGCTTCGCCAAAAGTTCGACACAAAACGTGTGTCTCTGTCCGACGTGATGGATGTCGGTACACCGTGCAACCTCACTATCTCATTGATGTACGTTTGTGCCAGTCGTTCCCGAGTCCACGTCGTGTGTATGGGCAGAAAGTGGGCCGATTTCGTCAAACGGTCCACAATCACCCATATCGCATCGTGTCCCTGTGGCGATCTCGGGAACCCGGTCACAAAATCCATGGTAATCATGTCCCATTTCCACTCGGGCACCGGTAAAGGTTGCAATTTTCCTGCCGGGCGCTGATGCTCGGCCTTCACCTGTTGGCACACCAGGCAGTGTGCCACAAATCGAGTCACGTCTCCCTTCATTTTGGGCCACCAGAAGGTCTGTTTGACGTCCTTGTACATCTTCGTTCCCCCGGGATGCGCCGCATACGGGGCAGTATGCGCCTCCCGCAGGATCTCCTCTTTGAGTTCCGGTAGATCCGGCACGCAGATTCGTCCCCGAAATCGTATCGTGCCGTCGGAGTTTACTGTGAAATCACCCTCCTGGTCGGCGGTTATTCTACTTCGCACCAGCTGGAGTTGGTCATCAGTCGATTGGCCTTCGAGAATCCTGTCCAGCAGAGTAGGTCTGACCACCAGTGTCAGAAGTTGTGCGACTGTACCTGCCGGTACTACTTCTAGTCTCAATCGCGAAAACTCCGCAATCAGACTATCCTGCTGTGTAATGGCGCTTACATCCGCTTCCTCGGCCTGTCCCTTGCGACTCAGGGCGTCGGCCACCACGTTGGCCTTTCCCGGGTGATAGTGGATCGTTAGATCGTAATCCTTTAGTAGCTCAAGCCACCGCCTTTGTCGCAGATTTAGCTCCTTTTGGGTGAAAAGGTACTTGAGGCTCTTATGATCTGAGTACACATTGCAGTGTGCCCCATACAGGTAGTGTCTCCAAAGCTTGAGGACAAACACCACCGCTGCGAGTTCCAAATCATGCACGGGGTAATTCCGCTCGTACTCCTTGAGCTGCCTTGACGCATAGGCTATAACCTTTCCCCGTTGCATGAGTACTCCACCCAATCCATTTCGCGACGCATCGCAATATACTTCATAATCCTCCCCTGGTTCTGGCAGGGCGAGAATCGGGGCTCGCGTCAATCTATCCTTGAGCTCCTCGAAGCTTCTTTGACATTTGTCCGTCCAGATAAACTTTTCCCCCTTTCTAGTCAAACGGGTTAAGGGGGTGGCTATCTTGGAGAAACCCTCCACGAAGCGCCGGTAATACCCGGCTAATCCCAGGAAGCTTCGAATCTCCGTCACCGTCGTCGGTTGGGGCCAGTCCGTCACCGAATCTATCTTCTTCGGATCCACCGCGACTCCAGCCGCCGAGATTACGTGCCCCAAGAAACCGACCTCACGGAGCCAAAACTCACACTTTTTGAGTTTGGCGTAGAGTTTCTGTTCCCGTAGGGTCTGGAGGACTGTGCGCAGATGTTCTTCATGTTCCTCGTCTGTACGGGAGTAGATGAGGATATCGTCGATGAAGACCACCACGAATAAGTCCAGGAAGGGTTTGAATACCCTGTTCATCATGTCCATAAACACCGCCGGGGCATTTGTGAGCCCGAATGGCATTACCGTAAATTCGTAATGGCCATAGCGAGTACGGAAAGCCGTTTTGGGGATGTCCTCCCCCTTAACCCGGACCTGATGATAGCCCGACTGCAGGTCAATCTTTGAAAACACCGTCGCCCCCTGTAGTTGGTCAAAGAGGTCGTCGATCCTTGGCAGGGGGTACTTATTCTTAACGTGACCTTATTTATCTCCCGGTAGTCGATGCACAACCGGAGACTTCCGTCCTTCTTTCTCACAAACAGGACGGGCGCGCCCCAGGGTGACGCGCTTGGTCTGATAAAACCCTTATCCAAAAGGTCCTCCAACTGTGCCTTGAGTTCTTTCAACTCCGCGAAGGCCATCCTGTACGGTGCCTTGGTGATGGGTTTGGTGCCGGGAAGCAACTCAATCGGGAAGTCGACCTCTCGCTCCGGCGGCATTCCGGGGAGCTCCGCCGGAAATACGTCCGGAAATTCCCTTACCACGGGAATTTCGGATGGCGAGGGAATGGGTCGGGTGGCCAAATCTACCGAGGCTAGGTAGGCCACGCACCCTCCTTGTATCAGCTTCCTAGCCCGCGTCGCGGAGATGACGGCTAAAAAGGTAGTACTTTTACATGCCAAGTACACGTTTTCCGGGAATCCCGGTCGCAAGGCATAGGGTAGAGCCTATTTATTCCTTGCGTAGCCCTCAACGGGTTCCGAGTACACCGGGTTCTCCTAGCTTTGAAGCCCGCCCGCGCACCTTGGCCGGGAAAGGCTTCGCCTAATACTTAAGGATCCTAGTGAGGGGGGGGGGGGGGGGGGGGGGGGGAGAGAGAAAGAGTCTAACGAGGGTAGCAAGCTACGGTGCAGTCGGCTCTCTAGGAAAGGAGAATAAAACAGAACAGAAATCACCTGCCGTCGCTAGGTCTGGGACGTCGCGTCCTCCACTGTAATATCCCGGGGGATCCGTCCGCAGCCCTTGGGCCAGCGTCGTACGGCGTGCTGGGGAAGGGACTTGACGTCTGAGGAGTCTGAGGATTTTTGGTCGTCTGGCGAATCCCTTGGCTGAACGGGAGCCGCAGCACTGTCCTGTACTTTCTGCGGTGGTGGCGGAGGGGCGGCGGCGGCAGGCCTCTGAGGGCAAAAGGCACGAGAATGATCCGGCAAGCCGCACTGGTTGCAGTAATGGTACCTCCAAGTATACTCCGCCACCTGGTGAGCACCCTCGCAGATCACGCACGGTCCCTGAGGTGGTTTCGCGCTCCCTGCTGGTGCCGGTTCGTCCTTCCGCGCCCTCTCCGGTCGTCCTCCTCCTTGGTCTTCTTGGGCGGGGCCCCCTTGCGGGACGGGTGTAGCTGTCCTCTCGGTTTCCTCCGGCCGCGGTGCCGGAGGCCTGGTGACCCCCGTTTTCCGAGGGCAGTCGTAACGCGTGTGGCCCGGCCTGCCACACCGATAGCAATGATCGTAGGCCCAGGCGCTCGGTAAGGGTTAGCATTTGCCCCGCTATGTCTCGCAGCTGATTTAGGAGTAAGCGATTGGCTGCAGCTGCGGGATCCATCCTGTCCGTCAAGAAACGGTTAGCGCTCGGTGGCCAAATCTTGGCCGTTGACTGCTGTAGACAAAGAAACCATGTTATCTCAAACATTATCACCCTAGCACCTTGTCTTACATTTACACCTATGTTAAATCCCCTTTTTCCCCGTACTCTCACGTACTACACACCTACACCTTGGTTATCTCATGTCCAATTTGCTTGTGGCACCTTGCACTGTGGATGTGGATCACGTCTACTATGGTTGTGGTTGCATTTTCTCTGATACCATTTAATCTGTCACGCCCCCGGGGGTTTTTGAGTCAATCAAAGCGGAAAATTGCGTGTCTATTTTTTTTTTTCTTAATAAGGTAATATAAACCTCATCCCCGGTGCGTGCCAGACCGCCACATACACAAATTCTCTCTGTCCACGGACAGAGTCTCCTTTGTATATGCACGGCGTCTCATTTACAACATGCTATTTATTTACAACATCAAACATTCAACTCCAACCATCAACCATACAATAGACAAACAACACCAAACAGAGTACTGTACTTTAACTATTGTTTTAAAAGACCGGTGTCCACTCGACACCTTATTTTTTTCCAAGCAATTTATTAAAGCGGCGTCAACGTTTGGAAAGGATAAAACCCAGCGTTTGTAAAATACGTGCCCACACGGCACTTCGTTTAGGAAAACGTTTTCGCAATCAAGTAATTATCTTGAAAACATGCCGCGAATGAAAACACCACTATGAGTATCAAAAACATAAGAGTACACCTCATCCACAGAGCTAACTAATACATGTCCACAACTAAAGTAATCCACAAGCAAATTAACTATTTAAAGCATGAAAGGAAATGAGATATAAAACCAAGTGTCCTGACTACGGTCCTCGCGACGCAGTCTCACCGCCATCCCGGCTAACGCACCTAGTAATACCTGTCACGGAGTGGGTAAAGTCAGTGACAAACAAAGTAGATGTCTAATAATAGCAAAGAAGGAAAAACGAACCGAATACACCGAGTACACCGTAACCTTTCGTTAAAACCCTGTGCATATTTTAAACTGGGCACCAACCCCAGATTCATCAATTAAGCTGGGCACCAACCCCAGAACACCTGTCGGGGAGACTAAAGTCTCCCCTCGTGCACAATCACCTTTGATGCTTTTACCTCTTCGCGGTGCTGGTGTGTCACCTTCAGCTGGCGCGAAGAGGTCCCCACTCGCACCTATACCTTCGCGGGGCACACGGGTCAAAAAGACCACTCTTCCGGAAAAGTACACCCATGCGGAGGCCAATCCGCCTGTGTACGTGCAGCATCCGAAACCGGATTCGCCGAGATCGGCGTGTAGTGAGCACCGCGACCGCAGCCGCTTACATTGTTAGATAAAAAATATCATTATACGAAAGGTTAAACTGTCCATCTACTTTGTTAGGTAAATTGAGAGCAACTTTAATGACGATAGATGCACTTACTGCACTCGTTGCACTTATAGCAACCGTACCCACCTTGTTGGAGAGTAATCGGAACACCTATATCCTTCGCGCTCTCCCGCTGCACCCCTGGACCTAAGGAAAGTCCGCAAGGGTAACCATGATCAGAAACACACCCTAACATATTAAATTGGAAAAACCCCACTTTAAATTTTGACGGAAAAAGTCCCGGCACCGTCCGGTTGCCAAACCGGACCCTTCCCCGCACCGCCGTCGCCGCCCGTCGGAGCCCCGCGCGGCTCGAACCCGCGCGGCGGGGCTCCGCGGGCGGCGCCCGCGCGGCGCGATGCTCCGCGCGGCGCCCGTGCGGGTGCTGCCCGCGCGGCGGCCGCGCGCGGTACCCGCGCGGCGCCCGCGCGGGTGGCCCGCGCGGCGCCCCGCGCGGTGCCCGCGCGGGTGCGGGCCCGCACGGCGCCCGCGCGGGTGCCCGCGCGCGCCCGCGTGGTGCCCGCGCGGCGCCCGCGCGGGTGGGGCCCGCGCGGCGCCCGCGCGGGTTGCCCGGGCGGCGCCCGCGCGGTGCCCCGCGCGGGTGCGGGCCCGCGCGGCGCCCGCGCGGGTGCGGGCCCGCGCGGCGCCCGCGCGGGTGCCCGCGCGGCGCCCGCGCGCGCCCGCGCGGGGTTGCCCGCGCGGCGCCCGCGCGGGTGCCCCCGCGGCGCCCCGCGCGGTGCCGCGCGGTGCGGGCCCGCGCGGGTGTCGCCCGCGCGGCGCCCGCGCGGGTGCAACCCGCGCGGAGCCCGCGCGGCGCCCGCGCGGTCCCGTCGCCGCTTGCGGCGGCGTCGGCCGTCCGCGGCTCTCCTCCGGCTTCGCCGTCCGTCCCGCGATGATGATGACGACGTCGGTGACGGGGACGACGGAGGGGCCCAAAGATTACCAAGAAAAGGGTCGACGGAAAAATCCCCAAAAATTCTAAAAATATTTTACTCACCGAAGATTGTCGGGAAGGTCGCCCGGTCGCGCTTTTGCCTTCCGATCGGGGTTCGGAACAATCGGGCTCCCTCTCTTTTCCCTTCTTCTTCCTTCGGTTGGGGTTCCGTCTCTTTTCCTTTTTCTCTCCTCACCGGTTAGGGTTTTTACTTTCTTTTCTAATTAGGGTTTCGATTCGGTAAACGGGGAATAAATATATCTCGTTATTTATTTATCCCCTTTTTTTTGTACGCACCGTCAAAATCCTCCTCGGATATTTTTGACTCTAATTAATTAATTCATTAATTAATTAATCCCTTACCGATAATTCCCATTATTTAATTAATTTCCACTTTATTTTACGCGTACGTAACAGGAAAAACCCACAAATATCCTGTTTCTATTTCTAAAATAAATATCTGACTTACGAGATAAATCCTCACCTTTTAAATCCTGGTCACCGATTATTTAATCACCTTCATTAAATAATCATGGGAAATAAATTCCCACTCGGATTTGAATCACCGGTTATTTAATTTCCAATTTTAAATCCTGGCCACCGATTATTTAATCACCTTCATTAAATAATCATGGGAAATAAATTCCCAATTTTAAATACACGTACGATTAATTTCCCCCCTTTTATTCGTACGTAAGAGGATTCCAATTTCCGTCAACGAATAATTATTTACTTAAGTAATTATCCTCCTACGAGATAACCCACCTTATCTCCTACGGGTGCAAGATATTTTGCACGGATTCCGATGCGTGACTAATCACCGCGTCACTAAGGATCCCGTTCCGGAAGATCCCGACATCGGATTTCGAATCCGTTCGCACCGTCGGTCATCATTTTCCGCGCTCTATCGCAGAAAAATACACACACCTCGTCCCAGCCGACTTTTGCAAATTAAACAATTTTATTTCGCTTAAGGCTTAAGCAATTACATGTGAGTTCAAAAATACCCCTAAGGGTCGGATCACTACAGCGAAGGAACGGTCGGTCCGCCGTAATGGACAAGGCTCGCAAAGGCAGCGGTGCCGAGCGGGGGTTCGTGCGGCGCGGCCCACGAAGTAAGAGGTGACAATCGATGCTGGTTTTCGTGAAGTGAGCCATGGAGAGGACCAAGGGTGTTGGGGGCCAGGCATGGCCGGCCAATGGAGGTGCCGAATGGCTAGCGAAGCGGAGCGAGGCTGATTCGATTGTGGGCGACATCCGTCAAGCAAACCTTGGATACTGGGCCGAGTGTGTTGGCGGTCGAGCATGGTCGTGCAATGGAGGTGCCAGGGGGTTGGCGATGCGGGAAGAATGTCGCTAGGTTGGCAAACCCTTGCGAAGGGTATACACGCGGGAACAAGGAGTGTGGGGTATTCGGGAAGCGGACCTTGGACCGAATCGGGAGCGATGACGGAACTAGGTGGCCGGCGGAACGGGACATGCCCGACTCGATTATGGATCCCGTCGTGGGAATTGCGGGGCGCGCGGCGCCTTGGCAAGGCAATGGGCTGGCAGACGGGCGAGACGCGCGGGACGGGTCGCTCGGTTAAGCAGACGAGCGGAACGCGCAAGGGCAGCTCGCTCGGGCCCATTCAAATGGACTAAGTTGTGAGAACTTGTATTGTCCTTGGTGCTTGCTTCGGAGGCATAGGGGCACTCAGTTAAGTACCACTCTCGAGGAGAGTTTGTCCCGCTAGGCGGAATATACTCGACTTGAAGGCCAACCTCGGTGGCGGGGTTGTTTGTTCAGAACTCGCGAAGTTCGACAAGGGGTTCGACGTAAGGCGTGGCGCCGGGCAGTCAGGCTCGTGGAGGAGCATGCTTGGTTAATGCTTGAGTTGTGATCCCGCTATTTAAGTTCGAGGGCGTATCCGTAGCAAGGGACTCGGGAAGGCTGGCTCAGGTGTGCGACACTTGAGCGCCGCACGGGGCAATTTTAAGGCGAAAAAGCTGGCCCCGTGACAACGCGCACCCACGGTTTGGCCACCGCAAAGGGTGCGCTTTTTCGAAAAAGTGGTCTATGACCCATGTAAACCATCGAGGTGACGTAGTGGGGCCCCCGTAGGTGTGGGATTTTGAGGCGCCAAGGTGTGAGCGGTGCGACCCGTCGGGGTAGGTGCTCGACGTGGTCAGGTTTTGCAGGTGTTCGTGGATTTTCCCTCTTGGGAGGGTGGTTGCTCCGGATAGCCTTACGGTTGGCTTTACTACTTTTTCCTGCTTTATTATTAGTATTATCGTGTTGCTGACTTCCCACTCTGTGACAGGTTCCTTCAGGGGTGAGAGCTAGGCAACTGTGAGGCCGAGTCAGGAGCTTTCGGGTCCTTTGAGACCCCAGACTGATTTTTTCTCCTTTCTTTCACATTTCATTTACTACTTGTAGACTCTTGTGTGGTTCTCGATACCCTTGTGGGGTCGGTGTGGATGTCGGTAGTCTACTCTCTGGTTATGTGGATGTTGAGTTTATTTCTTGTCTCTGTTCGGCCGTTTTTCAAAAGAAAAGAAAGAAAAAGAAAAAGGAATTGTGAAAATCGTTTTCAAAACTTGGGTGTCGTGTGGGCACCGTTTTCAAAACTCTGTGGATTTATAGTTTTCGAAACTGTTTTAGAAATCTGGATGCCGGGTGGGCACCGCTTTTAAAACTGTGGTTTTATCCTTTCAAATTGGTCGGCCTTGAGAATGGTTCTGTTGTGTAAGTGTTGAGAACTATTGTGATTGAATAAACTACTAAGATTGCATGTTGATTTAGCCGCGACGCCGTGCATATACAGAGGAGACTCTGTCCGTTTGTAGGGTGATTCTGTGTATGCGGCGGGTCTGGGCACGCGCCGGGGATGAAGGAATTTCAAAAAATTTTATACACAAAACAAACCTTTCTGTTGACTGTTTCCGCTGAACGAAACCCCCGGGGCGTGACAGATTAAGATGGTATCAGAGCGAGTTCTTTAATCACAACAGTCAGTGTCTGGCATCCACGAAAAATACCGCACTTAGTCTACAAGTAGTAAAAGATGAAATGATCAGGGTATAATTGCGTAGAGATGCGAGAGTGCGGGACTGTTGAGTTTTGTTTTCCGGTTTAGCTCGGGTGTTGTGCTAGTGTAGTCGGGTTGATTTGGAGGTTGGGGTCGAGGCCGGCTGCCACCGGGGCCATGATGGTTGCTATGAATCAATGGATTAGGCAACCAGCATAGGACACGGTGAGTCTGCTGACGGTGTTTATACACTTGGTGCGGCGGTTGGCATGGCAGATCGTTGCACCGACTTTTGTTTTTGTTTTGTTTTGTTTTGTTTTGTTTTGTTTTGTTTTTTTGTTTTTTGTTTTTTTTTTTTTTTCCCGAACCCCTTCCTCTGCCGACGTTCGGGTCGTCGTCTGTAACAGTGACGGGTGGTAGTGCAACCCACCGGTGTTTGTTAGTGGGTTGGCCGTTTGTCGGTCGTGGGAATCTGGACAGCCGTTTGTCTAAACTTGTACCTTCTAGGTCTTCCGGTGTTAGGTTATAGCAGGTAGTCGGCCGATTCTCTTTGCACCATGGGCAAGGTATGGGTGGGAATGAGGATTCTTCCCCTATGGTTGTTACCCATAGTTCGGCTTTGTACCGTAGACACTGCGATGGTTGTAGAGATCGTCGTGATGGGGTCTCAGGGGCTTCTTTGGGTTAGAAAGGGAGACCACCGGGGCTAGTAAATCTTCTTCGTTTGGGCTCGTTTTTGGTTAGAGAGGTCGTGCCTTGTTTAGCACAAGTGTGCGTAGGTGGCGACTTTTATTGGGGGGTTTAGCTTTTGACGCTGGGTGGTGCCAGGTAGCTCTGGGTCGGGTTCCTGTGTTCTGCGCTAGAGGGCCGGTTAGGTTGTCCTATTGGTGGGTTGGCGCGTGATCCCTCGAGTGCGTTTAGTGAACCTAGGCAACTTTTGACAGGGTTCTTCTCGCTGTTTTCGTTGCTTGTCTTCTTCCGACCCTTTAGGTTTCAGATGGATAGTCTGCAGTACCTGGAGGTCATTTTTGAGCGGACCTAGAGCTTAGGTTTTTTTTCTCCTAGTTGGGAGTGTTGCGGTTGGTCTGGAGGCTTACCGCTCGATTCGATGCCCGATACTTGGAGGGGCAACGGATTGGGACCGAGAGATAGTGACTATTTAGAGCGTCGCACCCCGTCGGTGCCAGGACGGAGGTAGGACTTTACCTTGTGGGTTTTGTCGCCGGCTTCCTAGGACTAAGGCATAACCTTGAGGCTTAGTTTGGGTGCGTTTTGGGTCGTTGACCTTTTGGGGCAGGTGTGAGTCAAGGGGGAATCTGGCGACTACTCGGAGTTTGTCCCTGGCCACTTTTGGCTAGAAGGCTCTGTACGCAGCTCTTTCCGTGGGGTAGACCTTGTGGTAGGTCTTAGAGCTGAAACCTAATGTTAGTCTTGACCGTCGCCTCGGTAGGACGGGCAATCGGAACGGGTAGTCCGGGATGGTGGTTATGCTCCGAGCTTGTGGCCCGTGTTGGTGACGGGTGGAAGTGTCCCGTGTTGGTGACGGAGGGGAGCGGTCCGTGTTGGTGACAGGTGAGTTCGTTGTTTTCAGGGGAGAATTTATGGTAGTTAGTAACCCAGCCTGTTTTGTTGGCACCTCTTGGAGCCTTGTGAGGGCGTTGTGTGGTTTGTTTTCCTCGTCGTCGGGTTAGATGTTTTGGACTTTTAAGGGATCATTGGTATGGGTTGGGTGGTATGACTGGGGTACCTCGACTCAGAATTCCCAGTCACGACGCCACCGGTCCGCACACCACCTCAGCCGGCGCTGAGCAGTCAGCAACAAAGTCTTACGTTTTTGAGAAACCCTAGAAGTCAGAAAATAGGCGCACAGATACAGCTTATTCGAGACAAGACCCCCCGGACAACGCGGCGACTTTTCGGCGAGTGTGAACGACGCAATACGTTTCGAGGGCGGAATTGCGTGCCTGAGCTGCAGAGTGGAAGAAAGAGATACTGTCAGAGGCGCACTGCGCTCCCTATGCGGCGCATCCAGGTGACACGAAGATGTACAAGGACTCAAGCAAAATTTTTTTGGTGGACTAAACCAAAGGGGGATGTAACACAGTTCACTGCTCGCTGTTTAGATGGTTAACAAGTAAAGTTCGAACATCAGCGGCCAGCGGGAAAACTACAATCTCTACCTGTACCAGAGTGGAATGGGAACGAACCAGCATGGAATTCGTCACGGATTTTTTGCATCGCATCAAGGGCACGATGCAGTTTGAGTCACAGTGGATCGACTGACGAAGTCGACTCTTTTTTTCCACCCATCTGTACGACGTGGACTAGAGACACTCGGCTGGTGTCGAACCTTTGGCAAAGTCTACAACGAGCTCTAGAGACTAACCACACTTCAGCACGGCGTTTCACCCCCAGACCGACGGACATTCCGAGCAAGTGAACCGATTCTCGAAGATGTGCTCCGAGCCTGCGTACTTGATTTGGTGATGGATGGTCACTGCTTTTGAGCTTAGAGAGGACCTGAGCTTCGACAGAACACTGGTGCGGATCTTAGCACGAGAGGACAAAAAGGATTGCGCAACCGGACGATCCCCTATGTGAAGGTGCTGTGGAGCAACCAGGAAGAACGTGAAGCGCTTGGGAACTGGAGTCAAAGAGGAGCGAGTGCTACCCAGATTTATTCGTTGCGGACAGGAATAAGTTTCGAGGATGAAACTTCTTTTAAGTGGTGAGTGATGTAGAGTCCTGGCGTTCCAATGCCTTTGTATACCTTCTTTTTATGACGGGATTGTTAGGAAAACTTTTCACTGTGTTTTCTGCAATGGACTGGCCTGGACCGCGAGTATTTTTTTGCGAATTGAGCTCGGAAAACGGAGGACGGCAAAGCGAACGAATTCGGATTCCGATCTATGGATCTCCCGGAATGGGGGTCAAAGCGTTTGCCTTTGAGTGGTGTATCGGAATCCGTGCTAAGTGGCCGGCATGCTTTTCGAGGCGATCAGACGGGATCTTTCTATGATCAGTTTCTTTTATCTTATTTATGTTATTGGTTTATATTAATTATTTTTGTAATACCTCGATCTTCCGATTTTTCGTTTTGGTCTTACTTGAATCTTTTTAGTTGTTAGGGGGGGTTGAAAGTTCGAGAATTTTTCGGCAGACTGTTGGGGCTCGCGGGTATTTTTAGGTGTTAGAGCTCGCGAAATGGAGAACGGTGGCGCGATCGGATCCGAATTCTGACCCCGGGATCTCCCAGAATAAATTTTTGAAGATTGCTAGCAGTTCCGGGTGCATCAGAAGGCGTGCGGGCGATCGGCACGCTTTTCGAGATAATTTGGACCCTGGTCATCACCCCGATCGATTTTATTCTTGAGTTGGGGATTTTGGGTTCATTCCTACTTCTCATTTGTCGTGCCTTAGGTCTTTCTGAGCGCGTATGGAAAACCCCCGTTCCCAGTTTCCCCCCCTCTCGGTTGGCGTGAAGAACCGAGGCGACGAGACGGGGAGAAGGAAGGACGATCGCACTTCCTGCGGAATCCGGCGAACGAGAACGGGACGATCCTCCTTCTCCTCCCTTACCAGCGAAAACGAGGTGAGCGGTTCGGGTCTTTCCGGTTTTTCGGTGTGAGGTTTTCTTTCTTGTCGTGTCGCGTGCGAGGCGAGTTTGGTACTAAACGGGAGGCCGCCGCCGCCGTTGTTAAACGGGAGGCCGCCGCCGCCGTTATCGTGTCCACGGGGTCGTCGCCGGGGTCGCGGGGTCGCAACCGGAGCCGGAAAAGGGGTCCAGTTACTGTTCATCCGGCAGAATCAGGCCACACGTGTAGTGACCCGACCCTTCGGGGTATTTTTAACTCACATGTAATTACTTAAGCCTTAAGCGAAATAAAATTATTTAATTTCGAAAAGTTGGCAGGTGGGTGGTGCGGGTATTTTCCCGCGATAGTGCGCGGAAAATGATGACCGACGGTGCGATCGGATCCAAAATCCGATGTCGGGATCTCCCGGAACGGAACCCTTAGTGACGCGGTGATTAGTCATGCATCGGAATCCGTGTAAAATATCTTGCACCTGTTGGAGATAAGGTGGGTTATCTCGTAGGGGATAATTAATTAATTAATTAATTAATTGTCCGATGACGGAAATTAGAATTCTTTTACGTACGAATTAAAGGGAAAATTAATTATATGTGTATTTAAAATTGAGAATTTATTTCCCATGATTATTTAATGAAGGGGATTAAATAATCGGTGACCAGGATTTAAAAGGTGGGGATTTTATCTCGTAAATTAGATATTTAATAAATCCGAATATTTGCGGGTTTTTCCTTTTTACGTACCGTATGAAATAAATGGGAAAAATAATTAAATAAATGATCAAATAATAGGGATTATATAAGCGATCCCGATTATCGGAGGAAAAGGAAAAAGGAAAATAAAACCCTAACCGGTGAGGAGAGAAAGAAAAGAAAAAGGAAAAGACGGAACCCTAGCTGGACAAAAGGAAAAGGAGAAAGAGAAGGAGCCCGATCTTCCCGGATATCGAACCGAAGGCAAGAACGCGACCGGGCGACCTTCCCGTCGATCTCCGGTTAGTAGAATAATTTTTAAGAATTTTTCGGGATTTTTCCGTCGCCCTTTTTGTCGAATTTTGGGGTTCTCCGTCATCCCCGTTACCGTCGCCGTCATCGTCGTCATGCTAGGGCACGGAACGGATGGCGGAGACGCGCGGTGCCGCTAGGGCATCGCGCAGAGGAGAGCCGCGGACGGCCGGTCGCCGCCGCAAGCGGGGACGGGACCGCGCGGGCTCCGCGCGGGTCGTACCCGCACGGCCGCCGCGCGGCCGCCGCGCGGGCGGCACCCGCGCGGGCCCGCAACCGCACGGGCACCACGCGGGCGGCACCCGCGCGGGCCCGCAACTGCGCGGGAACCTCGCGGGCGTCGCGCGGCTGCCGCGCGGGCGCCGCGCAGGGCACCCGTTTGGGCGCCGCGCGGGCAACCCCGCGCAGGCCCGCACCCGCGCGGACGCCGCGCGAGGCGCCGCGCCGCGTGGGCGCCGCCCGCGGAGACCCGCCGCGCGGTTTCGAGCCGCGCGGGGCTCCGACGGGCAGCGACGGCGGCGCGGGGTTCCGGTTTCAGCAAACCGGACGGTGCCGGGCTTTTTCCGTCAAAAAGATTAAATTGGGGTCTTTCCGATTTAAGATGTTAGTGTGTGTTTCTGATCATAGTTATCCTTACGGACTTTCTTTAGGTCCAGGTGCGCAGCGGGAGTGCGCGAAGGATTCAGGTGTTCCGGTTTCTCTTCAACAAGGTGGGTACGGTTGCTATAAGTGCAACAAGTGCAGTAAGTGCATCTATCGTCATTAAATTGCTCTCAATTTGCCTAACAAAGTAGATGGACAGTTTAACCTTTCGCATAAATGTTTTTATCTAACAACTAAAGCGGCCGCGGTCGCGGTGCTCACTACACGCCGATCTCGGCAAATCCGGTTTCGGATGCTGCACGTACACAGGCGGATTGGCCTCCGCATGGGTGTACTTTTCCGGAAGAGTGGTCTTTTTGACCCGTGTGCCTCACAAAGGGGTGGGAGCCGTGAGGACCTCTTCGCGCCAGCTGAAAATAGCACACCAGCACCGCGAAGGGGTAAAAGCATCAAAAAGGTGACTGTGCACGAGGGGAGACTTTAGTCTCTCCGACAGGTACTCTGGGGTTGGTGCCCAACTTAATCGATAAATTTGGGGTTGGTGCCCAATTTAATTGATAAATCTGGGGTTGGTGCCCAGCTTAATTATGTGCAGGGTTTTAACGAAAGGTTTTGGTGTATTCGGTTCGTTTTTCCTTCTTTGTTATTATTTAGACATCTACTTTGTTTGTCACTGACTTTACCCACTCCGTGACAGGTGCTACTAGGTGCGTTAGCCGGGATGGCGGTGAGACTGCGTCGCGAGGACCGTAGTCAGAACACTTGGTTTTCTATCTCATTTTCCTTTATGCTAAATAGTTAATTTGCTTGTGGATCACATTAGTTGTGGATTACTTTAGTGTGGACATGTATTAGTTAGCACTGTGGATGAGATGTACCTTTTGTGTTTTTTTGATATTTTAGTGATGTTTTCATACGCGGCACGTTTTCATGATAAACCAACTGATTTCGAAAATGTTTTCTCAAAACGAAGTGCCGTGTGGGCACGGGTTTTGCAACCGCTGGTTTTATCCTTTCCAAACGTTGACGCCGCTTTAATAACTTGCTTGAAAAATAAGGTGTCGAGTGGACACCGGTCCTTTAAAATATTAGTTAAAGTAATGTGCTTTGATTGGTGATGTATGTCTACTGTATGGTTGATGGTTGATGGATTGTGATGTGAATGAAACGCATATTGTAAATGAGACGCCGTGCATATACAAAGGAGACTCTGTCCGTTGGCGGAGAGAATTTGTGTATGTGGCGGTCTGGCACGCACCGGGGATGAGGTTTATGTTATTATATTTCAAAAAAAAAAATAGACACGCAACTTTCCGCTTTAATTGACTCAAAAACCCCCGGGGGCGTGACAGATTAAATGGTATCAGAGAGTTACAACCATAACCATAGTAGACGTGATCCACATCCACAGTGTAAGGTGCCACAAGCAAATTGGACATGAGATAACCAAGGTATAGGTGCGGTAGTACGTGAGAGTACGGGAAAAACGGGAACGTAATATAGGTGTAATCGTAAGATAGAGTGCTAGGGTGATAACCTTAGGGTTCACATGGTTTCTTTGTTTACAGCAGACGATGGCCCGGACTAGATCGTCCACCGAGAATGCGGACGCGGACGGAGTGGCCCCGGCCGCCGCAGAGAACCAGCTCCTTCGGCGACAACTGCGGGAAATGGCCGGGCAGTTAGCGACACTGACGGAGCAGGTTCGTCAACTTACGCAGTGACAGGCTACCGCGCCAGCCGAGCGCGATCCGACCCCTCCGCCCGAAACCACAGCACCCACTACGGAACCGCAAGGGGCGGGTGGTACGACAACGGAACAGCCCCCAGCCCCAAGAGAAGTACCCACCCCGACGACTTCGGGGCCCGTGTTGGGAGCGACAGCAGGGGAGGCAGGGACGACCCCTACCCTTGGGGGGTCCGCCACCGCAGGAGGGATCACGGAGCAGCGAGCGACGCGGGAAAGGATCAGGACGAATTTGACCGAGTTCAAGAAGCATGACCCTCCCACTTTCGAGGGAGAGACGACCGATCCATGGGTCGTCGAGAAATGGGTGGATACCATGGAAAAACTCTTCGAGGACCTACTGATGGAGGAGCATGAGCGGGTTCCACTAGCTGTTCACTTCCTCGAAGGGAATGCACGCATCTGGTGGAAGACGGTACGCCCGGATCCGTCTACAAGTGACCCACTACCGACATGGTCGGCCTTTAGAGAGGAACTCTTCGGCACTTTCTTCTCCGATAGCGTCAAGCGGCAACTGGAAGACGACTTGAAGAACATTAGACAAGGGAACCGCTCGGTCGTGGAGTATCAAAGGGAGTTTGTAAGATTGGTTAATTGCGTCCCGTTTGCTATACGGGATGAACCCCACAAGGCCCGTCTTTTCGTGGACGGGTTACGGAGCGACATCTTCGAGATGGTTCAGGCAGCGGACTTGCGCACGTTCAGGGAGGTGGTGGACAGGGCCACCATTGTGGAGCGGGGATTCGTTATCACCCGGGCTCGACGCCAGGGATCAGAAAATAACCGGGAAAAGAAGCGGACACAGACTTACCCGGGAGGGGGCCCTTCTGGTGGGAGCCGACCCCCAAAGTACCCCAAGACGCAACCAGGAAGCAAGAGTGCGCCTGCCGGGAAGCCACGACCAGCGAACAAGCCATGCATTATTTGCGGAGCATCGCACCCAGTGACGGAATGCCCTAAGAGACAAGACCACTGTTACCGCTGCGGCAAACAGGGGCATTTCCGATTCAACTGTCCCCTGAACACTGGAGCGGCATCTTCCGCAGCTTCCACCGCGCCGGCGCAGGCACCAGGACGGGGTAGAGCGCCAACGGGAATGTCCTCACACCCTCCGGCGCCAAGATCAGGAGGGGAATCGCGACCGCAACCCGGAGGGAGACTCTACTCCATGGATCAGCACGGAGCGGTACCGCCAGAGGAAGTGGTAGCAGGTATTACCTCCGTTTCTAATTTTCGAGCTCGAACCCTGTTTGACACCGGAGCGACTCGCTCCTTCATCTCCCGCACTTTTGCACAAACACATATGATAGAAAGTAGCCCTCTCGATGTTATGATGACCGTCCAGACACCTGGGGGGCCAATCGCGGCGACTGGCCTAATACCCTCGTGTTCAATAAGACTGGGAAGGTTGTCATGCCCCTGGGATCTAGTGGTTATACCGCTAAAAGAATATGACGTGGTGTTGGGCATGGACTGGCTTACCGAGTATCAGGCGGTCATCGACTGCGAGAAGCGCCAGGTGCGACTACAGAAGCCGGGACTCCCGGAAAACGTGTACTTGGCATGTAAGAGTACTTCCTTTTTAGCCGTCATCTCCGCGTCGCGGGCTAGGAAGCTGATAGAGGGTGGGTGCGTGGCCTACCTAGCCTCGGTAGATTTGGCCACCCGACCCGTCCCCTCGCCGTCCGAAATTCCCGTCGTAAGGGAATTTCCGGATGTATTTCCGGCGGAGCTCCCCGGAATGCCGCCGGAACGAGAGGTCGACTTCCCTATTGAGTTGCTTCCCGGCATCAAACCCATCACCAAGGCACCGTACAGGATGGCCTTCGCGGAGTTGAAAGAACTCAAGGCACAATTGGAGGACCTTTTGGACAAAGGTTTTATCAGACCAAGCGCGTCACCCTGGGGCGCGCCCGTCCTGTTTGTGAGAAAGAAGGACGGAAGTCTCCGGTTGTGCATCGACTACCGGGAGATAAATAAGGTCACCGTTAAGAACAAGTACCCCCTGCCAAGGATCGACGACCTCTTCGACCAACTACAGGGGGCGACGGTGTTTTCAAAGATCGACCTGCAGTCGGGCTATCATCAGGTCCGAGTTAAGGGGGAGGACGTCCCCAAAACGGCCTTCCGAACTCGCTATGGCCATTACGAAATTACAGTAATGCCATTCGGGCTCACAAATGCCCCGGCGGTGTTCATGGATATGATGAACAGGGTATTCAAACCCTTCCTGGACTTATTCGTGGTGGTCTTCATCGACGATATCCTCATCTACTCCCGTACAGACGAGGAACATGAAGAACACCTGCGCACAGTCCTCCAGACCCTACGGGAACAGAAACTCTACGCCAAACTCAAAAAGTGTGAGTTTTGGCTCCGTGAGGTCGGTTTCTTGGGGCACGTAATCTCGGCGGCTGGAGTCGCGGTGGATCCGAAGAAGATAGATTCGGTGACGGACTGGCCCCAACCGACAACGGTGACGGAAATTCGAAGCTTCCTGGGATTAGCCGGGTATTACCGGCGCTTCGTGGAGGGTTTCTCCAAGATAGCCACCCCCTTAACCCGTTTGACTAGAAAGGGGGAAAAGTTCATCTGGACGGACAAATGCCAGAGGAGCTTCGAGGAGCTCAAGGATAGATTGACGCGAGCCCCGATTCTCGCCCTGCCAGAACCAGGGGAGGATTATGAAGTATATTGCGATGCGTCGCGAAACGGACTGGGTGGAGTACTCATGCAACGGGGAAAGGTTATAGCCTATGCGTCAAGGCAGCTCAAGGAGTACGAGCGGAATTACCCCGTGCACGATTTGGAACTCGCAGCGGTGGTGTTCGTCCTCAAGCTTTGGAGACACTACCTGTATGGGGCACACTGCAATGTGTACTCAGATCATAAGAGTCTCAAGTACCTTTTCACCCAAAAGGAGTTAAATTTGCGACAAAGACGGTGGCTCGAGCTACTGAAGGATTACGATTTAACGATCCACTATCACCCGGGAAAGGCAAACGTGGTGGCCGACGCCCTGAGTCGCAAGGGGCAGGCCGAGGAGGCAGGTGTAAGTGCCATCACCCAGCAAGATAGTCTGATTGCGGAATTCTCGCGATTGAGACTAGAAGTAGTACCGGCAGGACAGTCGCACAACTTCTGACACTGGTGGTCAGACCTACCTTGCTGGACAGGATTCTCGAAGGGCAATCGACTGATGACCAACTCCAGCTGGTGCGAAGTAGGATAACCGCCGACCAGGAAGGTGATTTTGCAGTGGACTCCGACGGCACGATACGATTTCGGGGACGAATCTGCGTGCCGGATCTACCGGAGCTCAAAGAGGAAATCCTGCGGGAGGCGCATACTGCCCCATATGCAGCGCACCCCGGGGGAACGAAGATGTACAAGGACGTCAAACAGACCTTCTGGTGGCCCAAAATGAAGGGAGACGTGACTCGATTTGTGGCACACTGCCTGGTGTGCCAACAGGTGAAGGCCGAGCATCAGCGCCCGGCAGGAAAATTGCAACCTTTACCGGTGCCCGAGTGGAAGTGGGACATGATTACCATGGATTTTGTGACCGGATTCCCGAGATCGTCACAGGGACACGATGCAATATGGGTGATTGTGGACCGTTTGACGAAATCGGCCCACTTTCTACCCATACACACGACGTGGACGCGGGAACGACTGGCACAAACTTACATCGACGAGATAGTAAGGTTGCATGGGGTACCGACATCTATCACGTCGGACAGGGACACGCGATTTGTGTCAAACTTTTGGCGAAGCCTGCAACGAGCAATGGGAACCAAGTTGCACTTCAGTACGGCTTTTCACCTGCAAACCGATGGACAATCAGAACGGGTGATACAGATTGTGGAGGACATGCTTCGAGCATGCGTTTTGGACTTGGGCGAAGGGTGGGCACGGTGTTTGCCCCTAGTGGAATTTGCCTACAATAACAGTTACCAGGCCAGCATTCAGATGGCGCCATACGAGGCCCTGTACGGGCGCCGCTGTCGGTCTCCAATATGCTGGGACGACTTGGGTGAGCGTAAGTTTCTGGGCCCAGATTTGGTGGAGGAGACCGAAGCAAAGGTGCGATTGATTAGACAAAGGCTACTGACCGCCCAGAGCAGACAGAAAAGCTACGCGGACAACAGACGCCGAGACTTAGAGTTCATGGTGGGTGAGCATGTGTTACTCCGAGTTTCGCCCTCCAAGGGGAACCGACGTTTCGGCATAAAGGGAAAGCTAAGCCCGAGGTACGTGGGACCGTTCGAAATCCTAGAACGCGTAGGACCGGTGGCGTACCGATTAGCCTTGCCGCCGAACCTCGAACGAGTCCACAACGTGTTCCACGTCTCAATGCTCCGGAAGTACCTCGCTGACCCCTCTCATGCCTTGGATGCCTCCACCATCGAGTTGCGAGAGGATTTGAGCGTCGAGGAGACGCCGGTGCGGATTTTGGCAAGAGAGGACAAGAAGTTGCGCAATCGAACTATCCCCTATGTGAAGGTCCAGTGGAGCAACCACGAAGAGCGCGAGGCGACGTGGGAACTGGAATCGAAAATGAGGGAATGTTTTCCCGAATTGTTTAAGTAAGGGTTGTACTTAAGTTTCGGGACGAAACTTTTTATAAAGTGTGAGTGGTGTAGTGACCCGACCCTTCGGGGTATTTTTAACTCACATGTAATTACTTAAGCCTTAAGCGAAATAAAATTATTTAATTTCGAAAAGTCGGCCGTGGGTGGTGCGGGTATTTTTCTGCGATAGAGCGCGGAAAATGATGACCGACGGTGCGATCGGATCCGAAATCCGATGTCGGGATCTCCCGGAACGGAACCCTTAGTGACGCGGTGATTAGTCATGCATCGGAATCCGTGCAAAATATCTTGCACCCGTTGGAGATAAGGTGGGTTATCTCGTAGGGGATAATTAATTAATTAATTAATTAATTGTCCGATGACGGAAATTAGAATTCTTTTACGTACGAATTAAAGGGGAAATTAATTATATGTGTATTTAAAATTGGGAATTTATTTCTCATGATTATTTAATGAAGGGGATTAAATAATCGGTGACCAGGATTTAAAAGGTGGGGATTTTATCTCGTAAATCAGATATTTAATAAATCCGGATATTTGCGGGTTTTTCTTTTTACGTACCGTATGAAATAAATGGGAAAAACAATTAAATAAATAATCAAATAATAGGGATTATATAAGCGATCCCGATTATCGGAGGAAAAGGAAAAAGGAAAATAAAACCCTAACCGGTGAGGAGAGAAAGAAAAGAAAAAGGTAAAGACGGAACCCTAGCCGGAAGAAAGGAAAAGGAGAAAGAGAAGGAGCCCGATCTTCCCGGACATCGAACCGAAGGCAAGAACGCGACCGGGCGACCTTCCCGTCGATCTCCGGTTAGTAGAATAATTTTTAAGAATTTTTCGGGATTTTTCCGTCGCCCTTTTGTCGAATTTTGGGTTCTCCGTCGTCCCCGTTACCGTCGCCGTCATCGTCGTCATGCTAGGGCACGGAACGGACGGCGGAGACGCGCGGTGCCGCTAGGGCATCGCGCGGAGGAGAGCCGCGGACGGCCGGTCGCCGCCGCAAGCGGCGACGGGACCGCGGGGGCACCGCGCGGGCTCCGCGCGGGTCGTACCCGCATGGGCCCGCAACCGCGCGGTCACTGCGCGGGCGCACCGCGCGGGCCCACAACCGCGCGGGCACCTCGCGGGCGTCGCGTTGCTGCCGCGCGGGCGGCACCCGCGCGGGCCCGCAACCGCGCGGGCGTCGCGCGGGGCACCCGCACGGGCGCCGCGCGGGCAACCCCGCGCGGGCCCGCACCTGCGCGGTCGCCCCGCGGGGCACCCGCGCGGGCGCCGCGCGGGCCCGCACCCGCGCGGTCGCCGCGCGGGGCACCCGCGCGGGCGCCGCGCGGGCCCGCACCCGCGCGGGCGCCGTACGGGCCCGCACCCGCCCGGGCGCCGCACGGGCGCCGCGCGGGGCCGCACCCGCGCGGGCGCCGCGCGGGCACCGCGCGGGCGCCGCGCGGGCAGCACCCGCACAGACGCCGCGCGAGGCGCCGCGCCGCGTGGGCGCCGCCCGCGGAGACCCGCCGCGCGGTTTCGAGCCGCGCGGGCTCCGACGGGCAGCGACGGCGGCGCGGGGTTCCGGTTTCAGCAAACCGGACGGTGCCGGGCTTTTTCCGTCAAAAAGATTAAATTGGGGTCTTTCCGATTTAAGATGTTAGTGTGTGTTTCTGATCATTGTTATCCTTGCGGACTTTCTTTATGTCCAGGTGCGCAGCGGGAGTGCGCGAAGGATTCAGGTGTTCCGGTTTCTCTTCAACAAGGTGGGTACGGTTGCTATAAGTGCAACAAGTGCAGTAAGTGCATCTATCGTCATTAAATTGCTCTCAATTTGCCTAACAAAGTAGATGGACAGTTTAACCTTTCGCATAAATATTTTTATCTAACAACTAAAGCGGCCGCGGTCGCGGTGCTCACTACACGCCGATCTCGGCAAATCCGGTTTCGGATGCTGCACGTACACAGGCGGATTGGCCTCCGCATGGGTGTACTTTTCCGGAAGAGTGGTCGTTTTGACCCGTGTGCCTCACAAAGGGGTGGGAGCCGTGAGGACCTTTTCGCGCCAGCTGAAAATAGCACACCAGCACCGCGAAGGGGTAAAAGCATCAAAAAGGTGACTGTGCACGAGGGGAGACTTTAGTCTCTCCGACAGGTACTCTGGGGTTGGTCCCCAACTTAATCGATAAATTTGGGGTTGGTGCCCAATTTAATTGATAAATCTGGGGTTGGTGCCCAGCTTAATTATGTGCAGGGTTTTAACGAAAGGTTTTGGTGTATTCGGTTCGTTTTTCTTTCTTTGTTATTATTTAGACATCTACTTTGTTTGTCACTGACTTTACCCACTCCGTGACAGGTGCTACTAGGTGCGTTAGCCGGGATGGCGGTGAGACTGCGTCGCGAGGACCGTAGTCAGAACACTTGGTTTTCTATCTCATTTCCCTTTATGCTAAATAGTTAATTTGCTTGTGGATCACATTAGTTGTGGATTACTTTAGTCGTGGACTTGTATTAGTTAGCACTGTGGATGAGACGTACCTTTGTGTGTTTTTTTGATATTTTAGTGGGGTTTTCATACGCGGCACGTTTTTCATGATAAACCAATTGATTTCGAAAATGTTTTCTCAAAATGAAGTGTCGTGTGGGCACGGGTTTTGCAATCGCTGGTTTTATCCTTTCCAAACGTTGACGCCGCTTTAATAAAGTGTGAGTGGTGTAGTGACCTGACCCTTCGGGGTATTTTTAACTCACATGTAATTACTTAAGCCTTAAGCGAAATAAAATTATTTAATTTCGAAAAGTTGGCCAGTGGGTGGTGCGGGTATTTTCCCGCGATAGAGCGCGGAAAATGATGACCGACCGTGCGATCGGATCCGAAATCCGATGTCGGGATCTCCCGGAACGGAACCCTTAGTGACGCGGTGATTAGTCATGCATCGGAATCCGTGCAAAATATGTTGCACCCGTTGGAGATAAGGTGGGTTATCTCGTAGGGGATAATTAATTAATTAATTAATTAATTGTCCGATGACGGAAATTAGAATTCTTTTACGTACGAATTAAAGGGGAAATTAATTATATGTGTATTTAAAATTGGGAATTTATTTCTCATGATTATTTAATGAAGGGGATTAAATAATCGGTGACCAGGATTTAAAAGGTGGGGATTTTATCTCGTAAATCAGATATTTAATAAATCCGGATATTTGCGGGTTTTTCCTTTTGACGTACCGTATGAAATAAATGGGAAAAACAATTAAATAAATGATCAAATAATAGGGATTATATAAGCGATCCTGATTATCGGAGGAAAAGGAAAAAGGAAAATAAAACCCTGACCGGTGAGGAGAGAAAGAAAAGAAAAAGGAAAAGACGGAACCCTAGCCGGACGAAAGGAAAAGGAGAAAGAGAAGGAGCCCGATCTTCCCGGATATCGAACCGAAGGCAAGAACGCGACCGGGCGACCTTCCCGTCGATCTCCGGTTAGTAGAATAATTTTTAAGAATTTTTCGGGATTTTTCCGTCGCCCTTTTTGTCGAATTTTGGGGTTCTCCGTCGTCCCCGTTACCGTCGCCGTCATCGTCGTCATGCTAGGGCACGGAACGGACGGCGGAGACGCGCGGTGCCGCTAGGGCATCGCGCGGAGGAGAGCCGCGGACGGCCGGTCGCCGCCGCAAGCGGCGAAGGGACCGCGGGGGCACCGCGCGGGCTCCGCGCGGGTCGTACCCGCGCGGGCCCGCAACCGCGCGGTCACCGCGCGGGCGGCACCCGTGCGGGCCCACAACTGCGCGGGCACCTCGCGGGCGTCGCGCTGCTGCCGCGCGGGCGGCACCCGCGCGGGCCCGCAACCGCGCGGGCGTCGCGCGGGGCACCCGCACGGGCGCCGCGCGGGCAACCCCGCGCGGGCCCGCACCCGCGCGGTCGCCCCCAACTGGCGGTGAGACTGCGTCGCGAGGACCGTAGTCAGAACACTTGGTTTTCTATCTCATTTCCCTTTATGCTAAATAGTTAATTTGCTTGTGGATCACATTAGTTGTGGATTACTTTAGTCTTGGACTTGTATTAGTTAGCACTGTGGATGAGACGTACCTTTGTGTGTTTTTTTGATATTTTAGTGGGGTTTTCATACGCGGCACGTTTTTCATGATAAACCAATTGATTTCGAAAATGTTTTCTCAAAATGAAGTGTCGTGTGGGCACGGATTTTGCAATCGCTGGTTTTATCCTTTCCAAACGTTGACGCCGCTTTAATAACTTGCTTGAAAAATAATGTGTCGAGTGGACACCGGTCCTTTAAAATATTAGTTAAAGTAATGTGCTTTGATTGGTGATGTATGTCTACTGTATGGTTGATGGTTGATGGATTGTGATGTGAATGAAACGCATATTGTAAATGAGACACCGTGCATATACAAAGGAGACTCTGTCCGTTGGCGGAGAGAATTTGTGTATGTGGCGGTCTGGCACGCACCGGAGATGAGGTTTATGTTATTATATTTCAAAAAAAAAAAATAGACACGCAACTTTCCGCTTTAATTGACTCAAAAACCCCCGGGGGCGTGACAGATTAAATGGTATCAGAGAGTTACAACCATAACCATAGTAGACGTGATCCACATCCACAGTGTAAGGTGCCACAAGCAAATTGGACATGAGATAACCAAGGTATAGGTGCAGTAGAACGTGAGAGTACGGGGAAAACGGGAACGTAATATAGGTGTAATCGTAAGATAGGGTGCTAGGGTGATAACCTTAGGGTTCACATGGTTTCTTTGTTTACTGCGGACGATGGCCCGGACTAGATCGTCCACCGAGAATGCGGACGCGGACGGGGTGACCCCGGCCGCCGCAGAGAACCAGCTCCTCCGGCGACAACTACGGGAAATGGCCGGGCAGTTAGCGACACTGACGGAACAGGTTCGTCAACTGACGCAGCGACAGGCTACCGCGCTAGCCGAGCGCGATCCGACCCCTCCGCTCGAAACCACAGCACCCACTACGGAACCGCAAGTGGCGGGTGGTACGACAACGGAACAGCCCCCAGCCCCAAGAGAAGTACCCACCCCGACGACTTCGGGGCCCGTGTTGGGAGCGACAGCAGGGGAGGCAGGGACGACCCCTACCCTTGGGGGGTCCGCCACCGCAGGAGGGATCACGGAGCAGCGAGCGACGCGGGAAAGGATCAGGACGAATTTGACCGAGTTCAAGAAGCATGACCCTCCCACTTTCGAGGGAGAGACGACCGATCCATGGGTCGTCGAGAAATGGGTGGATACCATGGAAAAACTCTTCGAGGACCTACTGATGGAGGAGCATGAGCGGGTTCCGCTAGCTGTTCACTTCCTCGAAGGGAATGCACGCATCTGGTGGAAGACGGTACGCCCGGATCCGTCTACAAGTGACCCACTACCGACATGGTCGGCCTTTAGAGAGGAACTCTTCGGCACTTTCTTCTCCGATAGCGTCAAGCGGCAACTGGAAGACGACTTGAGGAACATTAGACAAGGGAACCGCTCGGTCGTGGAGTATCAAAGGGAGTTTGTAAGATTGGTTAATTGCGTCCCGTTTGCTATACGGGATGAACCCCACAAGGCCCGTTTTTTCGTGGACGGGTTACGGAGCGACATCTTCGAGATGGTTCAGGCAGCGGACTTGCGCACGTTCAGGGAGGTGGTGGACAGGGCCACCATTGTGGAGTGGGGATTCGCTATCACCCGAGCTCGACGCGAAGGATCAGAAAATAACCGGGAGAAGAAGCGGACACAGACTTACCCGGGAGGGGGCCCTTCTGGTGGGGGCCGACCCCCAAAGTACCCCAAGACGCAACCAGGAAGCAAGAGTGCGCCTGCCGGGAAGCCACGACCAGCGAACAAGCCATGCATTATTTGCGGAGCATCGCACCCAGTGACGGAATGCCCTAAGAGACAAGACCACTGTTACCGCTGCGGCAAACAGGGGCATTTCCGATTCAACTGTCCCCTGAACACTGGAGCGGCATCTTCCGTAGCTTCCACCGCGCCGGCGCAGGCACCAGGACGGGGTAGAGCGCCAACGGGAATGTCCTCACACCCTCCGGCGCCAAGATCAGGAGGGGAATCGCGACCGCAACCCGCAGGGAGACTCTACTCCATGGATCAGCACGGAGCGGTACCGCCAGAGGAAGTGGTAGCAGGTATTACCTCCGTTTCTAATTTTTGAGCTCGAACCCTGTTTGACACCGGAGCGACTCGCTCCTTCATCTCCCGCACTTTTGTACCAACACATATGATAGAAAGTAGCCCTCTCGATGTTATGATGACCGTCCAGACACCTGGGGGGCCAATCGCGGCGACTGGCCTAATACCCTCGTGTTCAATAAGACTGGGAAGGTTGTCGTGCCCCTGGGATCTAGTGGTTATACCGCTAAAGGAATACGACGTGGTGTTGGGCATGGACTGGCTTACCGAATATCAGGCGGTCATCGACTGCGAGAAGCGCCAGGTGCGACTACAGAAGCCGGGACTCCCGGAAAACGTGTACTTGGCATGTAAGAGTACTTCCTTTTTAGCCGTCATCTCCGCGTCGCGGGCTAGGAAGCTGATAGAGGGTGGGTGCGTGGCCTACCTAGCTTCGGTAGATTTGGCCACCCGACCCGTCCCCTCGCCGTCCGAAATCCCCGTGGTAAGGGAATTTCCGGATGTATTTCCGGCAGAGCTTCCCGGAATGCCGCCGGAACGGGAGGTCGACTTCCCTATTGAGTTGCTTCCCGGCATCAAACCCATCACCAAGGCACCGTACAGGATGGCCTTCGCGGAGTTGAAGGAACTCAAGGCACAATTGGAGGACCTTTTGGACAAAGGTTTCATCAGACCAAGCGCGTCACCCTGGGGCGCGCCCGTCCTGTTTGTGAGAAAGAAGGACGGAAGTCTCCGGTTGTGCATCGACTACCGGGAGATAAACAAGGTCACCGTTAAGAACAAATACCCCCTGCCAAGGATCGACGACCTCTTCGACCAACTACAGGGGGCGACGGTGTTTTCAAAGATCGACCTGCAGTCGGGCTATCATCAGGTCCGGGTTAAGGGGGAGGACATCCCCAAAACGGCCTTCCGAACTCGCTATGGCCATTACGAATTTACAGTAATGCCGTTCGGGCTCACAAATGCCCCGGCGGTGTTCATGGATATGATGAACAGGGTATTCAAACCCTTCCTGGACTTATTCGTGGTGGTCTTCATCGACGATATCCTCATCTACTCCCGTACGGACGAGGAACATGAAGAACACCTGCGCACAGTCCTCCAGACCCTACGGGAACAGAACCTCTACGCCAAACTCAAAAAGTGTGAGTTTTGGCTCCGTGAGGTCGGCTTCCTGGGGCACGTAATCTCGGCGGCTGGAGTCGCAGTGGATCCGAAGAAGATAGATTCGGTGACGGACTGGCCCCAACCGACAACGGTGACGGAAATCCGAAGCTTCCTGGGATTAGCCGGGTATTACCGGCGCTTCGTGGAGGGTTTCTCCAAGATAGCCACCCCCTTGACCCGTTTGACTAGAAAGGGGAAAAAGTTCATCTGGACGGACAAATGCCAGAGGAGCTTCGAGGAGCTCAAGGATAGATTGACGCGAGCCCCGATTCTCGCCCTGCCAGAACCAGGGGAGGATTATGAGGTATATTACGATGCGTCGCGAAACGGACTGGGTGGAGTACTCATGCAACGGGGAAAGGTCATAGCCTATGCGTCAAGGCAGCTCAAGGAGTACGAGCGAAATTACCCCGTGCACGATTTGGAACTCGCAGCGGTGGTGTTCGTCCTCAAGCTCTGGAGACACTACCTGTATGGGGCACACTGCAACGTGTACTCAGACCATAAGAGTCTCAAGTACCTTTTCACCCAAAAGGAGTTAAATTTGCGACAAAGACGGTGGCTCGAGCTACTGAAGGATTACGATTTGACGATCCACTATCACCCGGGAAAAGCGAACGTAGTGGCCGACGCCCTGAGTCGCAAGGGGCAGGCCGAGGAGGCAGGTGTAAGTGCCATCACCCAGCAAGACAGTCTAATTGCGGAATTCTCGCAATTGAGACTAGAAGTAGTACCGGCAGGAGCAGTCGCGCGACTTCTGACACTGGTGGTCAGACCTACCTTGCTGGACAGGATTCTCGAAGGGCAATCGACTGACGACCAACTCCAGCTGGTGCGAAGTAGGATAACCGCCGACCAGGAAGGTGATTTTGCAGTGGACTCCGACGGCATGGTACGATTTCGGGGACGAATCTGCGTGCCGGATCTACCGGAGCTCAAAGAGGAAATCCTGCGGGAGGCGCATACTGCCCCATATGCAGCGCACCCCGGGGGAACGAAGATGTACAAGGACGTCAAACAGACCTTCTGGTGGCCCAAAATGAAGGGAGACGTGACTCGATTTGTGGCACACTGCCTGGTGTGCCAACAGGTGAAGGCCGAGCATCAGCGCCCGGCAGGAAAATTGCAACCTTTACCAGTGCCCGAGTGGAAATGGGACATGATTACCATGGATTTTGTGACCGGATTCCCGAGATCGCCACAGGGACACGATGCAATATGGGTGATTGTGGACCGTTTGACGAAATCGCCCCACTTTCTGCCCATACACACGACGTGGGCGCGGGAACGACTGGCACAAACTTACATCAACGAGATAGTAAGGTTGCATGGGGTGCCGACATCTATCACGTCGGACAGGGACACGATTTGTGTCAAACTTTTGGCGAAGCCTGCAGCAAGCAATGGGTACCAAGTTGCACTTCAGTACGGCATTTCACCCGCAAACCGATGGACAATCAGAACGGGTGATACAGATTGTGGAGGACATGCTTCGAGCATGCATTTTGGACCTGGGCGAAGGGTGGGCACGGTGTTTGCCCCTAGTGGAATTTGCCTACAATAACAGTTACCAGGCCAGCATTCAGATGGCGCCATACGAGGCCCTGTACGGGCGCCGCTGTCGGTCTCCAATATGCTGGGATGACTTGGGTGAGCGTAAGTTTCTGGGCCCGGATTTGGTGGAGGAGACCGAAGGAACGGTGCGATTGATTAGACAAAGGCTACTGACCGCCCAGAGCAGACAGAAAATGTAGTGAACCGGAATTTGGAATATAAATAAATGTAAATAAAATGGTATGAAATACTATTTTATTGAGTTAGAAAGGTACAGGATGACCTGAAAATGAATTGGGCCCAAATCGGGATTAAAATAAGATATCTAGAATCTTATATGAGAAAGTGGGCCCAGATTGTAAGTGGAAAAATTACAGTCTCAGAAAATTCTGAGAAAATTTCGGGAGCTCCGTAAATATGTTTTAAGGCCACAGTGAAAGTTTCGCGTTGATCGGACACCCGGATTGAGAGAACGGGCTCCGCCAGCGAATTCAAAGACAGTGGGACTTTTGGCAGAACAAAAAGGGTCCCAACTGAAAAGTTTAAGTACCATGAGGTAAATTAAGTTAAACTGTAGCTGCCCGTCAAAATTGAGCGAAAACGGGCGAAGAACGGGCGAGAACGGACGAAAACGGGCGAAACTGGGCTTGGGCCCAAGTTTCGGGCGCCCGAAAGTGAGTTCCGGGCGCCCGGAAGCTACTGTAGCACACCCGGTTTTCGGGCTGCAGTGAACCGGGTTCGGGCACTGTAGCGAACCGGTTACTGTAGCAGCCCGGTCCGAAGGGGGTGCGCCCGGAAATTTCTGTGCGCGCCCGGAAAGTACTGTAGCAGGTGGGCTTTCGGGCTGCAGTGAACCGGGTTTGAGCACTGTAGCAAACCGGTTACTGTAGCAGCCCGGACCGGATTGAGGTTACGCCCGGAAATTACTGTGTGCGCCCGAATCCCGAGTGGCACGGATCCCGAGGCATCGGGCACGGATCCCGAGGCATCGGGCACGGATCCCGAGGCACGGGCGCGAATCCCGAGGCGCGCGTGGTGGGTGAGGACCGCCACGTGGCGCCTCCTCATTGGTCGGTCTGACCGAGGGAGCGTGGGCGTGCGCGGGGAATACGCGCGGACCCTGACGCGGCGTCAGCGGGGACGCCACGTGGCGTCTCCCCATTGGCCGCAGCGGCCGAGGCGCAGGCGTGCGCGGGGAAGGCGCGCGGGCCCTGGCGCGTGTCAGCGGGGACGGCCACGTGTCGGCCTCCCATTCGCTGGTCAGCGCGACGCGACGCGCTGACGCGACGGGGCGCAGCTACCGCAGGCGGTAGTGCGGTCCACGTGGCGGCCTCCCATTGGCCGCCACTGTTCGTTGGTCGCGGTGCATGGGTCCACGGCCACGTGTCGGCCCCTGGTTGGCCGAGCGTGGTGACGTGGCGCTGAGCTGGCGCAGGCGTGGACGCGTAGACCGCGGCGGGCCGGTTACTGTAGCCGCCCGGAAACTTTCGGGCGCCCGAAAGGGTGCGCCCGAAAGTCCGGAAATGGCCTATTTAGGCCCAAATCGCCCCATTCTTCCTCCTTTTTCCCCTTTTGGGCTTCACCCGAGCGTGCGGGAGAGGGAGAAGGCGATTTTCGCCGGGGTCTTCGAGGGCGCACGAGCACGCCGTGGACTCCGTGGAGCGCGCGAGTTGCTCCAAAAAGGCTAATGGGCACAATGGGCGTCACGGCATTGACAAGGTAGGCCCCGTGTGTCGTTCTTGCGGTATTTTTGGCACAGTTTCTACATTTCCTTTTGGACTTTGGATTTGACCCCTTTGCCCACGTGCGTGCTAGGGACCAAGTTTTACTGTGCCGTTTTACTGCGCGAGTTTCGCGGGCATTTTGGGCGCGCCTCGTTTTGCGTACCGCTCGTGAGGATATGCACCGTTTTGCGTGCGGATTCGACAAGTATGCGCAGTTTTGAGCGTAGGCTCGGGAAATATGCATCGTTTTGCGTGCAGAGTTGGGAAAAGGAACATGCACCGTTTTGCGTGCCACCCGAGGTACGTGCTCCGTTTTGCGTGCAGATTGGACTAACGGGCACCGTTTTGCGTGCAGACTCTAACAATACGCCTCGTTTTGCGTGCAGGGTCCGAAAAGTATGCATCGTTTTGCGTGCAACCCTACAGTGGGGTGTGCACCGTTTTGCGTGCCCATATGGGGTACGTGCTCCGTTTTGCGTGCGGGTTGGATCAATGCGCGCCGTTTTGCGTGTAGAATCTAATGGTTTGCATCGTTTTTCGTGCAGGCTAGGAAAAAGATGTGCACCGTTTTGCGTGCAACCCTACAGTCAGACGTGCACCGTTTTGCGTGCAGATTTGAGGTACGTGCACCGTTTCGCGTGCAGGTCGCGTTGTCGCGCATGGTTTTGCGTGCCGGTTAAAGTGGCGCGCACCATTTTGCGTGTGGGTTTTTTTAATAACGTGCTCCGTTTTGCGTGCAGGTTTGGTGGACGTGCACCGTTTTGCGTGCGGACTCGAGGGATGTGCACCGTTTTGCGTGCAAGCTCGAGGGAACAAGTGGAATCGCGCGGAGACCAATTGCAAGTGTCTACAAGCAATTGGGTACACTACAAGGTGGGGGATTCTGCCGAAATTGGGTGACCTCTCCCCTTGCTCCTTTGCTTTTTGATCTAGAAGCATGATAGTAGCCTGTTAGAGGCGTTAGGTAATTATGATTAAGATTACATGTGTAGATGGATTCAGATGAAAAAGTGCAACTGTTGGTTGCCAGAGATAGAGGAATATATGTGCATGTGCAAATGGACACAGAGGAAAAGAGCAACTGTTGGTTGCCAAAGATATATGATGAATATGCATGCGTAGAGACAATTATTAATTATGGATGAGTTGAAAATAATTGTATGCATGAAATAGATTAGCTATTTATAATTGTGATCATGTTAGGGTATAACCCTAGGAATCATGTGACATAAGGGAACAAGACTTGTTGGTAGTAAGACTAGGAGAAAACCTAGTTTAGGGGTTTGACGAGTGACATCGAACATAGGAGTTATCCTAGGGAGGACGAGTGGCATGGTCTTAGGTGATAACCTAAGGACACTGGATAGAGTGATCAACATAGAGTCAGAGAACTCTAGGGTGTATATGGCATGGAACTTAGGTAAAGAGAACCTAAGGAGAATTAGTGATCAACATAGAGTCAGAGAACTCTAGGGTGTATATGACATGGAACTTAGGTAAAGAGAACCTAAGGAGAATTAGTGTTCAACATAGAGTCAAGGAACTCTAAGATGAGTATGACATGGATCTTAGGTAAAGGAAACCTAAGGTGAATTAGAGGTCAGCATAGAGTCAAGTTGACTCTAGGATTCAGTAAGGAATCAAGAGAATGGAACAATGGATCAAATGTGGAGATATGAAAGGGAAAACAGGAAAGTAGAGTCATGTAATTCTAATATAACAGTGGAACATGCAATTAGAGTCAGTGTAACTCTAAGTTAATAGTGGAACAGGAAAATAGAGTTAAGTTAACTCTAGGATTCAATGAGGAATCAGGAAAAGTGGGATAAGATCCCAGGGTTAAAGAGTTTAACAAATATAACCCTAGAAAGTCATAGGGTGTCTGGGCAAATGGACAATAACTTTAACTTCAATTTGAGTTAAAGAAATGAAAGAGAAATGTTTAAGAGTCCATGAGACTCTCTAGTTACCCTTGTGGCAAGACCTGGGTAAGAGATGAAAAAGTGATTAATAAGCAAGACAATCAAATTGTTCAAGATAGAGCTAAAATTGGTTAATAAGCAAGCAAGCAAATTGCTTAAGATAAAGAGAATAAAAGAGGATATTAATGACGCCTTCGAATTTGAGACTCGTCAAGTGGAGCAGGACTCCCTGGGCAGTGACCCGTCGGACGAGGTACTTTCGAAGGGCTAAAAGTGAAAGCAAGGAGCTAAATGCTCGAAGAAAAGAGAAAGTGAATTGCCAGTGGCAAAAAGGGAGCTATAAGCTCGAATAAGAAAGGAAAGCAAGTGTTCAAAAGCAAAGAGGCTAAGAACTAAAATAAAAAGAGAAAGAAAAAGAAAAGAAAGAAAATTAAAGATAAAACGGGCGTACCTCCGGGGGTGAACGTACAACGGTCAGGAGTTGGACAGGGTCCCTCTCCCGGGCAGCGACCCGTATGACTGGTAGATAGAGTACTCTTGTCAGAGTTGGGCAGTGACCCTATCGGGCAGTGTCCCGTATGACAAGTCCCCCCGGCAGGACGGGGTAACACTTGCGAGTGTTATCGGCAACCTTAGAAATCTTATCTTATGGTAGCAAGACTACCGGGCTCGGGCCCGTTGGATAAGAATTTCTGAGGGTTAACTTGAACTAAAGCACCAGAATCTAAAGAATAAAGAAAAATAGAGTGGCCAAGGTGGCCGGGTTAGTTTGACCCTGTATACAGCGGCATAGTGGCCGAGTTGGTGCTTAGCAGCCTAGTGTGGCTAGACAGAGTAGTGCTGGTTGATGATTAGACACAGATAGTGTAGTGATATATTATATTGCATAGCTGCATTTTGATATTGAGGATTTTAGTTTCCTAGCACTATTATTATTGCTTCCATTGGACCAAGTGGTGTAGGACACTTTTCTCGGTGGTTGAACCCACTGGGAACTCTGTCGGAGTTCTCACACCCCTTGGGTGACCCCCCCCACAGGTTCGGGAATGGATGCAGCGGTCGAGACAGATCAGATGCAGACGACAGCGAGGCATACGACAGGGGCAAGGGCCCAGCAGCATAGTGACCTAGAGGGTCTAGCAGAGGTATCCCTTTCTATATATTTCTTGAGTGAACCTTGTATGGTGAGGAATTATGTAAAGGAAATGTAATAATTTATTTGCAAGTTCAGAAATGTAAAGTGTAATAAGTTTAATTTATGGTTCACTCCTGTATGCTTTCATTTCCGCTTTAGTTGAATGAAAGTTTTAAATTTATAGTGATTTTTAGTACTCTGATATTGAGCTTCCGCATACACTTGTTGTGTTATTATGGATGTTACCGTTCCTTTCGGGTAGAAAAAGGTTTTACCCGATTGGCGGGTCTGTTGGCGTGCCCGAACCGTACAAATTGGCGGACTCGGGGCGTGACAGATTAGAGTGGTATCAGAGCCTAGGAATAGTCCTAGGTGGTTAGCAACCTTAGGGAGACCCTAGGGATTAGCACGAGAGAGTGCGTGGATTTTGGCGAAAGTACTTGATTGGTTTTGTTGTTCCCAAAAAGGATGTTGGGACTGATCGAGGGCAACGAGCTTTCATTCTTCGAATATTACGTTGGCGGCCGACAACGTAATGTTGGAGATGAAAAGGAGTACCCTCTTATACTTTCGCATGATTGGGTCGACGAGCCTTTTTGTCGGTATATAGACTGCGCGATGCTCAAATGGCTAAGTTTGGGCTGGTTGTTTCGTTGTGGTGTGCATATTAGCGATGACACCACATAGGAAACGCACCTGTTTGACTCGAGTCCCGAGAGGGCTCGGGGTCAAACGTGGTATACGAGCTGCGATAGCAGGTGACCGCACTTGTTGGAGTGGTCCAACAGTAGGTCAGACTTCTTGCCGTCGGCGGAAATTTTCCGCCGACAGGAAGACATTCCGACGCCTAAGAGTGGCGTCAGCATGACAGTTGGAGCAGATAGATAGGCTCCAGTGGCTGATAGCGCAGCAGGCTGAGGCTGCATAAATGACGCATGAGTATACGGCGTCGCCGCATGTGGGGCGACAGTAGAGAGGGTGGCAGTGGCCGCCGAGCTTTTGTCAGTGCACCCCGCACCTTCAGCAGGGGGTGTTATAAGCTTGTGTCAGCTAGTTTGCTGGGCAAAGTGTGGTTAGCAAGGTCCAGTGAGAGACCGACTCACGAAGAAAATGGTGATCGCTATGTTGCGAGAACCAAGTAAGTATGTCCTAAGGGTTAGGGCAAGAAAGATTTATGGGCCTAGTGGCGAAAGTTCGCCCTGATGACGGTAGTGACCGTGTGGCATATCATTGTGGCTAAATTGCCGCATTGTGGGGTTGGTGAGACCCGGGACAGGTTTCGAGATTCGAAAACCTCGCAAGTGAGCGGGAGTTTTGTGGCGCCGATTTGATGGATCGGTGTAACGGCAAGGATTGCCACCGTAGGATTCGCGTGTTAATCACCAGAGTTGGTGGACAGTTATTTGTGGTGCCTCAACCCAGTTGGGAGAGGTGTACAGGAGTCATACGCGTGTTTAAGCAAGTTGCTTGACACTGGATTTTTACGAGTTAGCGTGGGGGCGTAGGACGCCCAACTGTTTGGGTGCTCATGGAGCACGAGTATCGTTTAGCCAGAGAGAGCTGATTAGGTGGCGTATTAGCCTTTGCCCAGTGTGGCCAGAGTTGATATAGAGAGTTTGGGTCGTGGATTGACGACTTGTTAGTTGATTTGCTCAGTGGAGCGTAGTGGTCGCGTGGCGACGATTAGCGGGTTCGCTTGTGGACGATCCGTGCCTGGACCATGTTTGTGGACTGTGGGCCTGTAGCCCAGTGGGCAGGCGCAGTCAGCTGTGAGAGACAGCGGCCCGAGACCTGATGGCGGGGCATGATAGAGATTTGGTCGGGACGGTAGTCCGAGCGATGACCCGGGAACGTGGAATGCCACGTGTGAGCATTGAGGCTAGTAGTACACTGAGGTTAGTACACTGAGAGTGAGATATGACCAGGCTGTAGAGCTAGTGGTGATTGAGGTATTGTAGCTCCTAGTGGGAGTGTTGGTGTAGTAATCCTAAGTGAGGATCTACCCGTATGACGATTGGGTCTGTGTGCTAGTGAGAGCCATTATACAGAGTTGGACTGGTTGGGCTATAGGCCCCTATTGGACCGTGGTCTGTGGACCTATTAGTAGTCTGAGATATCGGGTTAGCTGATAACCCGTGGACTTAGAGCGCTAGTAGCGTGTGAGATAGTTGAGGACTGTGGATTGGCCTTTGCCCTCCACATTAGGCAGCGGAGTGACCGGAAATGCGGTAAATGTAATTAGTTGCAGATGCAACCTCCTTGTGAAAGATAAAATGATCGCGAATTAAAGTGAAGATTTCGCAAGAAGAGACTTCGCCATTTGTGGCAATTGAGAGAGAGCAAGTGCTCAACTGTGTCTTTCACCTATTTGGTGAAAGTGGCCAGACACCAGCCTAAGTGTCCCGGAGTCGAGATAGGGATCCTGTAAGGAGTTGCGTTTCGATCATAAGAGTCTCAGGTGAGCCATGGCTAAAATTGAGTGTAAGTGCCAAATCACGAGGTTCGGTGGGGTCCTGATTACGTAGCAAAGGGCAAAGTTTCCCCACCTCTTAGATTTTGGGAGGGTAACGAAAAGTCGAGGTGTTAAACTGTGGCTGCCCGTCAAATTTGAGCGAAAACGGGCGAAAAACGGGCGAGAACGGAAA
>JAQOTM010000041.1:178430-216325 GCA_029168755.2 Tillandsia fasciculata | reverse complement strand
ACGCCCCGAGTCCGCCAATTTGTACGGTTCGGGCACGCCAACAGACCCGCCAATCGGGTAAGACCTTTTTCTACCCGAAAGGAACGGTAACATCCATAATAACACAACAAGTGTATGCGGAAGCTCAATATCAGAGTACTAAAAATCACTATAAATTTAAACTTTCATTCAATAACAAACAGTTAACGGAAATGAAAGCATACAAGAGTGAACCATAAATTAAACTTATTACACTTTACATTCTGAACTTGCAAATAAAATTATTACATTTCTTTTACATAATTCCTCACCATACAAGGTTCACTCAAGAAATATAAAAATGGATACCTCTGCTAGACCCTCTAGGTCTCTATGCTGCTGGGCTCTTGCCCCTGTCGTATGCCTCGCTGTCTCTGCATCTGATCTGTCTCGACCGCTGCATCCATTCCCGAACCTGTGGGGGGAGTCACCCAAGGGGTGTGAGAACTACGATCTGAGTTCCCAGTGGGTTCAACCACCGAGAGAAAGTGTCCTACACCACTTGGTCCAATGGAAGCAATAATAATAGTGCTAGGAAACTAAAATCCTCAATATCAAAATGCTGCTATACATCAGTAATGCAATATACATATTCACTACACTATCTGTGTATACCATCGACCCAGCACTACTCTGTCTAGCCACACTAGGCTGCTAAGCACCAACTCGGCCACTATGCCGCTGTATACAGGGTCAAACTAACCCGGCCACCTTGGCCACTCTATTTTTCTTTATTCTTTAGATTCTGGTGCTTTAGTTCAAGTTAACCCTCAGAAATTCTTATCCAACGGGCCCGAGCCCGGTAGTCCTGCTACCATAAGATAAGATTTCTAAGGTTGCCGATAACACCCGCAAGTGTTACCCCGCCCAACGGGGAACTTGTCATACGGGTCACTGCCCGGGAAGGACACTGCCCTTGGCTCCGACAAGATCTACGTTTCACCCCCGAAGGTACGCCCTTTTATCTTTTTTTTATTTCTTTCTTTTTCTTTCTTTCTTCTCTTTCTCTTTTACTTTAGTTCTTAGCCTCTTTGCCTTTGAACACTTGCTTTTCTTTCTTATTCGAGCTTATAGCTCCCTTTTTGCCACTGGCAAATCTCTTTCTCTTTTCTTTGAGCATTTAGCTCCTTGCTTTCACTTTAAGCCTTTCGAAAGTACCTCGTCCGACGGGTCACTGCCCAGGGAGTCCTGCTCCACTTGACGAGTCTCAAATTCGAAGGCGCCATTTACATTCTCTTTATGCTTTTAGCCACTTTTAGCTTGCTTTTAAACTTTGCCTTTTTACACAATTTACCTCTTATCCTAGGTCTCGCCATAAGGATAACTAGAGAGTCTCCTGGACTCTTAAACATTTCACCTTTATTTCTTTAACTCAAATTGAAGTTAAAGTTATTGTCCATTTGCCCAGACACCCTATGACTTTCTAGGGTTATATAATTTAATTCTTTAACCTTGGGATCTCATCCCACTTTCTGATTCCTCACTGAATCCTAGAGTTAACTTAACTCTATTTTCCTGCTCCACTATTAACTTAGAGTTACACTGACTCTAATTTCATGTTCCACTGTTATCTTAGAATTACATTGACTCTACTTTCCTGTTTTTCCTTTCATATCTCCACACCTGATCCATTTTTCCATCCTCTTGATTCCTTACTGAATCCTAGAGTCAACTTGACTCTATTTTTCTGTCTGTGAGTTTAAACTCTTCTAGCTCAACTTAGGTTCCCTTTACCTAAATTCCATGTCATACTTGTCCTAGAGTTCCTTGACTCTATGCTGACCTCTAGTTCACCTTAGGTTTCCTTACCTAAGTTCCATGTCATACTCATCCTAAAGTTCCTTGACTCTATGTTGATCACTCTATCCAGTGTCCTTAGGTTATCACCTAAGACCATGCCACTCGTCCACCCTAGGATAACTCCTAAGTTTGATGTCACTCGTCAAACCCCTAAACTATGTTTTCTCCTAGTCTTACTACCAACAAGTTCTGTTCCCTTATGTCACATGATTCCTAGGGTTGTACCCTAACATGATCACAGTCAACACATAATTATTCATTTCTGCGCATGCAATTATTTTCATATCCATCATAAAATAATATTTATTATCTATGCATGCAATTATCATCAATTTAGGTAAGTCAAGAATCGCCCCCTTTTTTTTTCCTAATTCTCTTTACGCATGCACATTAATCATCTCCCTTTTTGGCAACCAACAGTTGCATTTTCCATCTGTGTCCATCTACACATACCAATTTATCCCTTATTTGGATAAATAATAAATGTCACTTTTCCTCTAAATATCTCTACACATGTACGTTTATCATCTGTCTTTGGCAACCAACAGTTGCACTTTTCATCTGTATCTCCTACACATGCAATAATAATCATAATTACCTAACGCCTCTAACAGGCTACTATCATGCTTCTAGATCAAAAAGCAAAGGAGCAAGGGGAGAGGTCACCCAATTTCGGCAGAATTCCCCACCTTGTGGTGTACCCAATTGCTTGTAGACACTGGCAATTGGTCTCCGCGCGATTCCACTTGTCCCCTCGAGCTTGCACGCAAAACGGTGCGCATCCCTCGAGTCCGCACGCAAACGGTGCACGTCCACCAAACCTGCACGCAAAATGGTGCACGTCATTAAAAACCCGCACGCAAAACAGTGCGCGCCATTTCAGTCTGCACGCAAAACGGTGAGCGTTAAATCAACCTGCACGCAAAACGGTGCACGTACCTCGAATCTGCACGCAAAACGGTGCACGTCTGACTGTAGGGTTGCATGCAAAACGATGCACATTTTTTTCTTGCCCTACACGAAAAATGATGCAAAATATTAGAATCTGCACGTAAAACGGTGCACATTGGTCCATCCTGCACGCAAAACGGAGCACATACCGCGTATTGGCACGCAAAATGGTGCACTTTCCTATAGCCCTGCACGCAAAACGATGCATCATATTAGAGACTGCACACCAAAACGGTGCGCGTTAATTCGATCGGCACGCAAAACGGAGCACGTACCTCAAATCTGCACGCAAAACGGTGCATGCTTAACTGTAGGGTTGCACGCAAAACGGTGCATGTTTTTCTAGCCCTACACGAAAAATGATGTATAATATTTGACTTTGCACGTAAAACGGTGCACAACAACTCAATCTGCGCGTAAAACGGAGCACGTACCTCGGGTTGGCACGCAAAACGGTGCACTTTTCTTTTGCAACGTTGCACGCAAAACGATGCGCGTTTTTCGGGTTTGCGCCTAAAACTGTGCATTTTTGCCGAATCCGCACGTAAAATGGTGTATTTTTTTTCTACAACTGGCACGCAAAACGAGGCGCGCCAAAACGCCCCCGACAGTCCGCGCAGTAAAACGGTACAGTAAAACTCGGTCCCTGACACGCAAAACGATACGGGGTCAAATTTAATGTCCAGAATGAGGCCTACAAACTGTGCCAAAAATACCGTAAAAACGACGAACGGAACCTACCTCGACAGCGTCGCGCCGCCCCACGCGTATACACGCGATCACCAGGCTGTTTGGAGCATCTTGCGCGCTCCACGAGGTCATCGACGCGCCAAAAATTTCCACAAAATTCCCTCTCCCTCTCTCCCCTGCGCTCGGTTGGAGAAGAAGAAGAAACAGGAGAAGGGAAATGCTGTGGGGGAGAAAGGAAGAAGAAGAAGAGAAGAAGGAGAAGGGGAGGGTGGTCCATGGACCGAGTTCACGGAGGCATCCAATGAGGAACTTCCGTGTGGCGGTCCACCACCCAAGGGTGCGTGCACCCGGTCCACGTGCAAACGTGGCACGCGTCCCGCGCAGGAAGGCGCGCTTCCCCAGCGCGCCAGCTGCGTGCCTTGCGCATTACGGCACCACTCGAGCCGCGTGCCGCTGCCACCACAGAAATCCGTTTTTATTCCGGTTTCTGTCCATTTTTCATCCATTTCCGTCCAAATTTGACAGGCGGCTTCGTTTCAGCTTAATTTACCACAGAAAAATTTAAATTTTCACTTTGGACCATTTCTGGGCCACCAAAAGCCTCCCTGTATCCAAAATCGCTGGCGGACCCCGTTCTCACAATCCGGGTATCCGATCAACACAAAATTTTTACTGTAATCTTAAAACATAATTACGAAGCTCCCGTAATTTTCTCAGAATTTTTCGACACTATTAGCGGAGCCCGTTCTCACTATCCGGCCTCCGATCAACGCGAAACTTTTTCTGTGGCCTTAAAACATATTTACGGGGCTTCCGTAATTTTCTCGAAATTTTCCGACACTGTGAATTTTCCACTAAAAATCTGGGCCCCCTTTCTCAAATAAATTTTTAGATCTCTCCATTTTAACCCGATTTGGGCCCAACTCGCGTCAAAATGTTCCTTACTTCCCCAACTTTCATAACACTAGTATTTCATACCACCTTTATTTATATTTATTTATGTGCCGAAAATCCGGTACTTTACACCTATCAGGTAGCGATTTTAGTTTGTCGCATTCGGTCCCCCTAAATTTTAAGATCCATCCAATACGATAGACTAAACAGTTCTGCACGCTTTACGATGCTTCCGGCTCGTCAAACAGAAAATTGGTCAACGCCACTGCGCTCAGAACGACGACGCCATTCAAATCGACTACCTAGATCGTCTGATTCGGACTCCAGACAGTCGATCTGCCGACGTTGGCTAACATGGGAATTAAATCAGGGAGTTACTATTCACTTCAGTATTCACTTAAGTCGCGGGTCCCACTAGTTTCCTTGCTAAGTTCAGGACGATCCGACCGTCGGATTGACAAATGGTCTATACCATTTTCACTCGATTCGATGAGACGGTTGCACTGGAGACCTCAGATTTCCGAGATCAGACTCGGATCGGAAAGGCGGAATTTGTGCTTCGGAAACTGTGCCATCCGCACACCGGTATACACCACTAAGGTTAATTTTGTTTCCTCGCACACATTCACACCTGAAAAACACTCTTTATACCAACTCAAATTTCCCGAGTATTACATCACTCACACCTTAAAAGAAGTTTCGTCCTCGAAACTTAAACACCCCAGGAATCCAATAAGTGGGGAAAGGGCCCAAGCATGCCCGACTTGCTCTCCCAAATGGCTTCGCGTCCCCCTCGTGATGCCCAAACTCACACCTTTTGAGTTTGGCCTACACTCTCTGGTCCCTGCAAGTCTGCAATGTCACTCGTAAACGCTCCTCGCCCGTACGCGAGTTGATCCAAGAAGAGTCTGAACATTCCGTTCATCATACCCATGAACATCGCTGGGGCGTTCAAATACCCACCTCCGAAGCAATGACACGCGAAGCGCCCTACATCTCTGGGCGAAACTCGGTGGTAACCCTGAACGAAAAACCACCGGGCTGATCCGCCCTAAGGTTTCAGACTACTGACGGCTCAACCCGCCCGGCAACCCTACCGTCCCGTCTTTCTCTTGATCGAACTAACCCGAGTAAGCCTACTCCTCGACTTGGAGTTCCCTGTTATGACGCCACCAGTTCGCAGACCACCTCTTACAATGTTGAGCAGTCACCAACCAAAGTCTCGCAGTGCGTCGAGGTACCCCAGTCCTACCGCCCAACCCGGACCGACCGGCCCTTTAATGCCCAAAAAGAAACCCGACAACAAAGGTGGAAACCACACTAATACCCTCACACGACTCTAGGACGTGCCAATCAAACCAGCCGGGTCACCGCTTACAAGTAATCCTCCTTTGAAAACAACGAACCCGCCCGTCACCAACACGGACCACTTCCACCCGTCACCAACACGGGGCACTAGCTCGGAGCATAACCACCATCCCGGATTGTCCGTTTCGACTGTCCGCTCTACCGAGGCGACGGTCAGAACTAAGGCTAGATTTCAGCTCTAAGTCCTGCCACAAGGCCTACCCCATAGAAAAAGTTGCATGCAGGGCATCCTAGCCGAGAATGACCAATGCCAGAGCGCCATGTGGTCAACAACCCCCCGTTGACCCGTACTGCTTCACAATCACTAAACTCGCAACCCAAAATTCTCAAGACTATGCCTTGGTCATGGGAAGCTGGCGACAAAACCCCAAGAAGCACGGTCCTACTTCCGTCTTGGCACCGAAGGGGTGCGACACTCTGATTAACCCCTACCGCTCGGTCCCAATCCATTGCCCTTCCAAGCACCATGCACTGAGCCGAGCCGCATACCCCCAGACCAAACGGTCACATTCCCAACTAGGAGTATTCTAAGCTCTAGATCCGCTCAACTAAAAAAAAATCGAGCCCAAACGAACTAGATTTGCTAGCCCCGGTGGTCTCCTTTCTCAACCCAAAGGAGAACCCCAAGACCCCACCACGATGATTTCTACAACTATCGCAGTGACCACAGCAAAGAGCCGAACTATGGGTAACAACCGTAGGGGAAGGGTCCTCATTCCCACCCCTACCCTGTCCAAGATGTAAAACGAATCGGCCGACTATCTGCTGTAACCTAAAACCAGCAGACCTAGAAGGTGCAAATCAAGACGAGAGGCTACCCGGTCGCCCACGACCGGCAACCCCGCAGACACTCTAACAATCACAGCGAATTACACTCTAACAACCGACAAAACGACCGACACCCTAACAAACATTGGCGGATTACACTACCACCAGTCACCGTTACTAATGACGACCAGAACGTTGGCAGGGGAAGGGGTTCGGAAAACAAAAGCCGGCGCAACGATCTGCTGTGATAACAGCCGCACCAAGTGCATGAACACCGTCAGCAGGCCCACCGTGTCCCGTGCTGGTTTCTTAATCCTTTGATTCCCAGCAACCATCAAGACCCCGGTGGCAGCCGGCCCCGACCCCAGCCTCCAAAACCACACGACTACACAAGCACGACAACCGAGCTAAGCCGGGAAACAAAACTTAACCCGTACACACGCACAACACAAGTCAGCTCTAGACTCCGCTAGCATAGCACTCAACCAACTATCCAGAAAAGGGACCTATACTTCCCCCCCCCGATCACTCGCGTTCTACTCTTTTGTGCCATTCATTTCATTCATTAGTAGCTAAGTGAGGTATCTTTGTGGATGTCGGGCACAAACTGTTGTGATTAAAGAAACACTCTGATACCATCTTAATCTGTTACGCCCCGGGGGTTTCATTCAGCGGAAACAATCGACGAAAAAGGGGTTTGTTTTGCGTATAAAATTTTTTCTGAAATTCTTTCTTCCCCGGCGCGTGCCCAGACCCGCCGCATACACAGATTCACTCTGCAAACGGACAGAGTCTCCTCTGTATAAGCACGATGTCGCGGCTAATACAACATCCAATCACAGTCATTTATTTAATCACAACAGTTTCTAAACATACATACACATACAGAACTGAATAACTCTCAAGGCCGATCAACTTGAAAGGATAAATCCACAGTTTTGAAAGCGGTGCCCACCCGGCACCCAGTTTTCTAAAACAGTTTCGAAAGCCATAAATCCACAGAGTTTTTAAAACAGTGCCCACACGACACTCAGGTTTTGAAACTCGTTTTTTCGAAATCCATAAATCCACAAGGTTTTAAAAACGGTGCCCACACGACACCCAGATTTTGAAAACGATTTTCACAATTCTTTTTCTTTGTTTTTCTTTCTTTGAAAATGGCCGAACAGAGATAGAAACCAAAACTCAACATCCTCATATCTAGAGAGTGAAGTACCGACATCCACACCGACCCCACGAGGGTATCGAGAACCACACAGTAGACTACAATATCAAATGAAAGGCGAAGTAAAGAAGAAAATACAGTCTAGGGCCTCCATGGACCCAAAAGCTCCCGCCTCGGCCTCACCGTCGCCTAGCTTTCACCCTGAAGGGACCTGTCACGGAGTGGGAAGTCAGCGACATAATAATAACAAGGAAAGCAGGGAAAAGTAGTAAATCCAACCGTACAACTATCCGGAGCAACCACCCTCCCAAAAGGGAAATAAAACACGAACACCTGTAAAGCCAGACTATCCAGAGCAACCACCCTCCCAAAAGGGAAACAAAACACGAACACCTGTAACACCTGACCACGTCGAGCACCTACCCCGACGGGTCGCACCGCTCACACCTTGGCGCCTCAAAACCCCCCACCTACGGGTGCCCCACTACGTCACCTCGTGGGTTTACACGGGTCATAGACCACTTTTCCGGAAAAGCGCACCCTTTGCGGTGGCCAAACCGCGGGTGCGCGTGCTGCAGCCTCGAGCATAGTAACCAAGTACACCAGATAAAACCGATAGTAATGAACCATAAAGATCACCAAATATACCAAGTATAACTCAATAGCAAGGACCATAAAGACTATCCACGTTAGCACAGTTAAACGTATAATCAGAAGTAGTTGCAACCGTCGGAAGCCCAACGCTAAGTCTCAAAATAAAACAAAAACCAACATCGAAGTCAGTCGAACGAACCACCTGAGTGTAGGTCGATCTCGAACTCTCGCTAGACTAGACGGGTGCTGAACTGCTGGGCCCTGAACAGAAACTGCGATCAGAAATAGACTCACTCATACCCATCCTGACAACATTATAGCAATACAATGCTAACACGGGATAACTTAGCCGATTTACGGAACAAGATCCAATTCCCGCTCAACGAGAGCCTACGGAACTCTAAAAAGATGCCCAGTAGGTGTGAAAATACTGTCTAAAGACAGCCAGCGTGTCCCAACTGTATCTAGGTCCCTAATACATTTTAAAATTCCATAAAAACACTAGATCGAATAATTGTTTCGATCTGTTCTCGAAATCTGGGAAACCAAAGACAACGCCGTAAGTTTCAGCGGGTCCGTTTCGACAAGACGAAGCTCGTGCTCACTGGCTTGGGCTAGCCCAAAGCCCATTTACATAGTTGGCCCATAAACTCTTAGGGCTCAAAAAAACAACTATGCTACTTGATGCCATACACTTGATAAAACTGAGGTTAAACGTGAGCATGGGGTACACTGAAGTTAGAGCAGTGAGATGCTCACCTGAAGCCTGCCGGGGCTGGCCGGAGAGGTCGTCGGAGCAACACCACAAAAGCCCAAGGCTCGGGTTGTGTGAGACTTGGAGCAAACCAGGTCTAAACCTGGAACAGAGGTGAGCTCGAGTTAAAACAACTTCCCAAAAAGAGTCTGGACAGTCGGGAAACAACCCACAAAAACCCTCGAAACACAAGGTTGAAGAACTTTACTTCCAAAGGTTTTTGATTCAAACAAAATTGATGGAAAGTCTAAAGACAGTGCCTACGACTTACCTGGGTCGGTGTCCGGCATCCCTATGCAGCGGCGGCGGCCGGAGCTCGAGCTCGGTCAAGCTTCAAGGTGCAACTACAGAAATAGAGAACGCCACGTTAGAAGCTCCATGCAAATTCAAGAGAAGCATCATTAGTGTCCAAGGAACTCACCTGGGTCACTTATGTTACGGCTTTTTGGTGTTGGCATATTTCGTGAGTCAAGTCAGTGAGTTGAGTCGGAGTCTTAAAGGGATCAAATTGTCAATCAGCAATCAAAGACTTAGAGAAGATTCAACAAGAGCTCAAGTTGACACTCAATGTCTTGAGTCTTGAAGATTGAAGATGAAGAATTGTGGATCAGTTACATCAATCTCAAGAAGAAAGTATTCAAAAGGATCAGGTATGTTTAACTAAATAATTTTGGTGATCCGAATACTTTCTTATAGTGTAGAAACACTTGGATGAATTTTTAATTGCATAAAAATCAAAAACTGGACATGGGACATGTTCAGGATCCGGATCAGATGATCCAATCCGGATCCCGAAGGGTATTGTTCATTGGCAAATCCAATCCGGATCCAGGCCATTCCGATCCGGATCCCGAACATTGGATGTTGCTGAAATTCATGAACGATCCGGATCGGGCCTTGCGATCCGGATCCCGAACCCTTGGATTTCTGGAATCGTCAATCTCGTTACGACGATCCGGATCGCAGTAATCCGATCCGGATCGCCGTCCTGAAAATTTCCAGATAAGGTATGTTTTTGATTCTTATCTCTTTCCAAAGGTTTCTAAACTATAAATAGACATTTAGGGTTTCTCAAAAACGTGGGAGCATACCGATCATTTTATAAAACACTTGAGAGCAACCCTAGAGGCTAGGTTTTTATCGTTCTTCTTTATAGCCTCTTTTAGGTCAATTCGATGGTTCTTTCAAGAACATATCTTTTGTCGAATTGATCTAATCTTTGCTTAGAGATTCCTTCCATGGTTCTTCATTGATAATCTAAGCAAAGGATCACCATCGAAGCCAATATTCTTATCGGCTGAGTTTGCGTCGTGGATTCGACGTGGCATCGTGGATTCGGTGTGTTGAAGGCGTTTCGTGGATTCGAAACGTGTGCTCGTGGATTCGAGTGGCGTTCGTGGATTCGAACGTGTGCAGTGGACGTGCAATCGGTGGAGCGCAAGGTCCGAAGAAGTTGAAGGAGGGGTTGAATCCGTGGAGACGGTAATCACCTTGTTATTCTTCTTTCTTAGTGGATTGTTATTGCGTGGACATCCAATCGGTCAGCGCAAGGTCCGAAGAAGTTGAAGGAGGGGTTGAGTCCGTGGAGTCGGTAATCACCTTGTTATTCTTCTTTTCTTAGTGGATTGTTATTGCGTGTTGGTCCCGTGGTTTTTCTCCTGGATTGGAGTTTCCACGTAAATCTCGGTGTGTTGATTTTTATTTTCCGCATTGGTTTTTATTTTGCACTGAGATTGGTTTTTTAATATTACACCTATTCACCCCCCTCTAGGTGTTTGATAGTACCTATTTAGATCCTTGTGGATCCTAAAAACCTACAATTGGTATCAGAGCGGGTTTTAGGTTTATCTATCATGTTGGGTGAAAGTGGTAATATTTTTAGACCTCCTCTTTTTGATGGGACCAATTATGCATATTGGAAAGTGCGGATGAGAGCTTTTCTCATCTCAATTGATGAGCGGGTATGGCAAACCGTGGAATACGGTTGGGTGCATCCTGTTGAGGAAGTAGGAAATTCTACTACCCCAAAACCTCGCTCTAGATGGTCCAAAGAGGAAATCGAAAGATCTTCTTACAATGGGAAAGGTATGAACGCTTTATTTAATTCTCTTTCCTCGACTGAGTTTACACGAATTTCCGCGTGTGAAACCGCGAAGGAAATTTGGGATATTCTCAAAATTACACATGAGGGTACTAATCTTGTAAAAATTCAAAAGCTCCAGATGCTTACAAGTCAATTTGACTCTATTCATATGGAAGAGCATGAATTGTTTACAGATTATTACACTAGACTTCAAGATGTAATTAATACATGTGCTAATTTAGGAGAAAAGATCCCGGAGTCGAAAATTGTAAGAAAGATACTTCGGACTCTTCCGGAACGGTTTAGGGCAAAGGTTACCGCCATTGAAACCGTTAGTCATCCGGATGAGATGAGTGTAGAGGAATTAGTAGGTGCTTTGCAAACTTATGAGATGACTTTTCCTACTAATCAAATTTCTTCCAAGTCTTCTTCTAAGCTTACAGGTATTGCATTCAAATCAACAAAGGAAGAAGATAGCGAATCAAGTTCCGACGATGAAATCTCTTTTGCCGATTTTGAAGAACAATTGGCGCGGATCACAAAGAAATTTCGTCGGAAATTTTGGAAGAATCGAACCGATGGATCTTCATCCACGAAACCATCTAAAGGATCATCGGGTTCTAAATCCTCTAAACTCAAAGGCGTTGCAAAACCTTCTAAAGAAAAAGAAAAAGATGATTTCGAAGGGGAAATCCGATGCTATCGATGCAAAGGCTACGGCCATATTTCAACGGATTGTCCTTCTAAGAAATCATACAAAAAGAAGGCTTTGCAAGCAAAAACTTGGGACGATTCTAGTTTCGATGAATCGACCTCAAGTGAAGAGGAAAAAGTTGTTGCTTTTCATGCCTCTCAAATTCCCTCTTCTAATTTGTGCTTATCATCTTTAGTCACTGACTCTATTCCTTTGATTTTGCATGAAACATCAACATCCGGAGGAGAGTCATCAAGTGAGGGGGAGTCGGACGAAGAAGAACTCGTTGAGGCATACCAACAACTTCTTGCGGAATCAAAGAAGATGGCCAAGCATATCAAGAAGTTGAGGAAGCAACGACTTGAGGTTCAAGACGAGAATCAAGCTTTAAAGATCAAACTTCATGATCTCGAGGAGGAACAAGAGCTTTTATTGGATAACAATAAAATCCTCCAAGAAAAGCTAAACCAATCGGAGACGAACGCAAAATCATATATGGACAAGATTGGTTTTCTTGAAAAGCAGTTTGAAGAAATTCATGTCACCAACCAAGCTTTGACCAAGCAAGTTCATGAACTCAAATCCGACATACAAAGGCTTTCAACCGGTTCCAAGAAACTAGATTGTATGTCCGGATTAGGTCAAACAAGCAAGGTTGGTTTGGGATTTAAAAAGAACCAAACTGTGAAGGCTTCAAGTTCCACAATAAATTGAAAGGAAGAACTTGTCACCTATGTGGACTTGAAGGACATTTGGTGAAGAATTGCCCGAAAAAGAGAAAGAAGAATTCTTCGGCAACTTCATCTACGGAGCGGACTCAACGGAATCAAAAGACACATCAAGTCAAAGGAGTTCACTCAACCCACCAAAGGTCCGAGCCACAACATCAATCATACAAGTGGATCATTGCGAGGCAAAGACCTAAGGTGGATCAACAGTCAAAGCGGACAACCCCCGGCCACAACGAATCAAGACAACCCAAAATCCAGCGATTTTGGATTCGGAAAGGTGATATCTTTCCTTGTCTTAAGTTCTAAATAGCTTATGACTGTATGTAATGCTTTGATTGGTTTTCCCTTCATATTTTTCTTAATCTTTGCATTACATGTTTTTCAATGCTCTTTGTTTTTATACTTTGTTTTTGAACAAAAGGGTTTTTAACGAACAAGTGCATTGAATAAAAAGGGCTTCACGTTCATTCACTCCAAATTAATTTTATATGGATTATCAACTTTACTCCATAATCATAATCTTGAAGATACTTCATTATAGGAGTTTTTGATAGTTATAAGCATCAAATTTTAGAAATCATGTGTGATCTTTAGATGCTTAATCTATCTAGGTTGTGTGAATTCTTTGTGACAACACAAGTGCTATAAACATTCTAAAAATTCTGTGTTGCACTCAAGAACATTGAGCATTGGTCATATTGACTTTAATTGCATCTTTTCACGCATTTAGAAATCTATTATGCTTTTGACATCATAATATTTCGATGTTGCAATGATCATTTATGTTAATTAATTCATCTTTTAAGTGATCAAAGTCAATTTCTCTCTCAATGATCTCTTGGTATAGTCATTATCTTATTTGACTATTTAGTCGAGTATGAATGCGAGATCAATTTTTGGTTGAATACCTTATATATTAAATAATTGATAGCCAATTGAGGGGGAGTCAAAGAAAAGTAAAATGCTCAAAAGATGTGGAAAGAGTTACATCCCAATGAGGAGTGTGAAAACTACCACCACATGGAGGAAAGAGCTACCACCTCGGTCGTCCGAGTACTGTGTGCAGCTACCACATGTATACCAAGCATGGTTTTTCAATTTTTGATTAAATAAAATGCATGTTGAAATACTTGACTCTGTCAAATTTCAAGGTTGGTATAAGGTGGATTTTTAACGAAAGATGCTCAAAGAGCCACTCTCTTCAACAGATTGTCTAGATATATTATCTAACTTATCTGGGATTTCAAACATCTATTGATCTTGGTATTTCATTTTCTTTACCAAATTGATGATTTGATAAAGGCATTACGCATAAGATCATGTTAGATGTGATTGAAGTTGTTCAACTTTAAGGGTTTTAATTTTCATAAATTTTCGTTTCATTTTTGAGTATTTTTGATAGATTTGGTATAATCTATTTCTTGTTGCATGAAACGATGACTTTTGTTTAAAGTTGATGCGCTAAAGTGCTTACATACTTTTTCTGGTTATTATGGAATTTTTCTAAATTATTCTGATGAAAGGGTAGAATTCAAGATTGATGTCATTTGGAAATCTCCGTAAGTCATCTTTGTAAATTCGTTACATCTTGATAGAGTTTGGATCTCAAGATTATTTTTGATGACTTGTGTTTGATGAATATAACATGAAAAACTGTTTATAATGTTTTATCTTTGTTTTTCATGATTTAGGAGTAAATCTTTTTAATTTTGTGAAATTAATTGGATTGAATGACATCTTGTGAATTCATTGGTTAAAGCACTTAAATTGATTTCTTGATGGAATACAAATCGGTATTTGAAAAGATTCTAAAATCTGGATTTGTTTCAAGAAATTATTTGATTTTTGCTTTCTGGTACCGGTACGCAATCTGCATTTTTGTTATATACCGGAACTGAGCTTTTATCTCTCTTTCTCTATGAACTAATGTTGTTAGTGATTTCCTTTTGTCTAGTATGTTCACTGTTTGACAATTTGTGACAAAAAGGGGGAGAAGAGAAATGACGGAGATGAGATCATCAAGAGAGGACAAACGAAAATGGAAAAATGGGGGAGAACGAAAATGATGATCGTATCACAAAGGGGGAGAACATAGATGCTCAAGAACATGGAGAACATGGAGAACATGTTAGAGATGCTCAAGATAGGGGGAGATAAAGAAAAAATTGAAAGAGCCGAAAAACAAAAGAACCAAAAGGACGAATCAAATGTAGGATTTTAATTTCTAACGACTAACGTTTGATTTTGTTTGGAGTTTTGTTTTGCAGGAATTACATCACTTTAAGACTCCAAGTCCTAAGTCATAGAGTATGTTCTAGGACTGTTTGGTTCAAATGTAATTTTGTATTTATTGGATCTTTCACGCAAAGAAAATCAATGTTTTGGTGATGACATTGAATTTCGATTTTTTGGTTTAAGATGAGTGACTTGAGCGTTTTTATGTATTTTTGGGTTTTGTCACGAAATTGCCAAAGGGGGAGATTGTTACGGCATTTTGGTGTTGGCATATTTCGTGAGTCAAGTCAGTGAGTTGAGTCGGAGTCTTAAAGGGATCAAATTGTCAATCAGCAATCAAAGACTTAGAGAAGATTCAACAAGAGCTCAAGTTGACACTCAGTGTCTTGAGTCTTGAAGATTGAAGATGAAGAATTGTGGATCAGTTACATCAATCTCAAGAAGAAAGTATTCAAAAGGATCAGGTATGTTTAACTAAATAATTTTGGTGATCCGAATACTTTCTTATAGTGTAGAAACACTTGGATGAATTTTTAATTGCATAAAAATCAAAAACTGGACATGGGACATGTTCAGGATCCGGATCAGACATCCAATCCGGATCCCGAAGGGTATTGTTCATTGGCAAATCCAATCCGGATCCAAGGCCATTCCGATCCGGATCCCGAACATTGGATGTTGCTGAAATTCATGAACGATCCGGATCGGGCCTTGCGATCCGGATCCCGAACCCTTGGATTTCTGGAATCGTCAATCTCGTTACGACGATCCGGATCGCAGTAATCCGATCCGGATCGCCGTCCTGAAAATTTCCAGATAAGGTATGTTTTTGATTCTTATCTCTTTCCAAAGGTTTCTAAACTATAAATAGACATTTAGGGTTTCTCAAAAACGTGGGAGCATACCGATCATTTTATAAAACACTTGAGAGCAACCCTAGAGGCTAGGTTTTTATCGTTCTTCTTTATAGCCTCTTTTAGGTCAATTCGATGGTTCTTTCAAGAACATATCTTTTGTCGAATTGATCTAATCTTTGCTTAGAGATTCCTTCCATGGTTCTTCATTGATAATCTAAGCAAAGGATCACCATCGAAGCCAATATTCTTACCGGCTGAGTTTGCGTCGTGGATTCGACGTGGCATCGTGGATTCGGTGTGCTAAAGGCGTTTCGTGGATTCGAAACGTGTGCTCGTGGATTCGAGTGGCGTTCGTGGATTCGAACGTGTGCAGTGGACGTGCAATCGGTGGAGCGCAAGGTCCGAAGAAGTTGAAGGAGGGGTTGAATCCGTGGAGACGGTAATCACCTTGTTATTCTTCTTTTCTTAGTGGATTGTTATTGCGTGGACATCCAATCGGTCAGCGCAAGGTCCGAAGAAGTTGAAGGAGGGGTTTGAGTCCGTGGAGTCGGTAATCACCTTGTTATTCTTCTTTTCTTAGTGGATTGTTATTGCGTGTTGGTCCCGTGGTTTTTCTCCTGGATTGGAGTTTCCACGTATATCTCGGTGTGCTATTTTTATTTTCCGCATTGGTTTTTATTTTGCACTGAGATTGAGTTTTTTAAGTATTACACCTATTCACCCCCCCTCTAGTTGTTTGATAGTACCTATTTAGATCCTTGTGGATCCTTAAAAACCAACAACTTACCCACAGCGCGGAGCCTCGGCGATCGCCGGAGCTCAAGCTCGGCAAAGCAAGGTCCTCTAATGGCGGATTCCGGCTGGCGACTTTTGAGTCACTGCAACTTGGACCAAAAGCCTCCACTTGGCCCTACGAAGCTTGCTGAGGTGGTGGCCGGCGACGGGGGCGAGCGGCGGCGCCGGACGGCGAAGATCGGTGGAGGACCACTTTCGCCCGAACCTAGGGCAGGCTCGATCAACTTGGATCCTTTCCCGATGATCCCCAAACTTCGGGAGTAGGTTGCAGTCGACGAGGAAATCAATCCCAACGTCTCTGATCTGAGTTTCAACGGTCGGAAAAGCTCGGCCGCAGATCTGGCCGGAAATTGCACTTCCGGCAAGAAGATGCTCCTGCCGGCGATAGGGTGGACGGCGATGGATCAAACTTCACAGAGACGTTCCATTCGATGCCAGGAAGACACTACATGGACTTTTGGTCCATTTAAAATGAAAAGATTTCAAAACCTACCTCGCTGGAAAAACGAGGAAGAAGGTGACTCCACGGCGGCGCACGGCGAACCCCGGTGTCGGGTTCAGCCTGGGTCGACGTCACACACACAGAGAGGCTCCCAGAAACACTTGGAGCAAACCCACTCCTCCCAGGTTACTTCCCTCGCCCACCACACCAAGGATCCGAGGCTATTCTTGCTTCTTTGAGCAACTCCGGCGACGGGACGGCGGCGCTTGGTGGCGTAACTTCCGTGGAGAGAGGCAGAGGGAGATGAAGAGGGTTGGTGCTGGCGGCTAGGGCTAGGGTTCTGGTTGCTAGGGCTTTCAAAGAGGTTCAATGCATTTTTTTATACAATGCATGTAATAAGATGCAATTTAGCCCCTCAACTTCGGCCATTTCAATCCAAGTCCCTCACAGCAACTACAATTCACACTTAGGTCCCTCTCCCTAAAGCAGCACGCAAATCGGAGCATAAAACATAGGAGTGTTTGTGTAAATTTTGGTGTTTTTCACGCCTTTCGAGGCGTTTTTGTCGTCAATTTGAAAAACGGACTTCGCCGCGACATCCGGCTCGACGAAACCTATCAGGTAGCGATTTTAGATTATCGCATTCGGTCCCCCTAAATTTTAAGATCCATCCAATACGGTAGACTAAACAGTTCTGCACGCTTTACGATGCTTCCGGCTCGTCAAACGGAAAATTGGTCAACTCCACTGCGCTCAGAACGACGACGCCATTCAAATCGACTACCTGGATCGTCAGATTCGGACTCCAGACAGTCGATCTGCCGACGTTGGCTAACGAGGGAATTAAATCAGGGAGTTACTATTCACTTCACTATTCACTTAAGTCGTGGGTCCCACTAGTTTCCTTGCTAAGTTCAGGACGATCCGACCGTCGGATTGACAAATAGTCTATACCATTTTCACACGATTCGATGAGACGGTCGCACTAGAGACCTCAGATTTCCGAGATCAGACTCGGATCGGAAAGGCAGATTTTGTGCTTCGGAAACTGTGCCATCCGCACACCGGTATACACCACTAAGGTTAATTTTGTTTCCTCGGACACATTCACACCAGAAAAACACTCTTTATACCAACTCAAATTTCCTGAGTATTATAGCTTGTTTCTGCCATCTCAGATCCTGTTGAGAATGGTAATGAAACTACACCTGATGGTGCTATTCAATCTGTGGCACATCGCACTTAGACTCGCAATCAGTCTCAGAGTGCTCCTACTTCTCCTGCTGTTGCACTTACACCTATACCTGTGCCTCCTACTGATCCTTCAATGATTAATTATCATTATCTGAACCGGATCCTTAGTACCCTATCTGATAAGTTTTATGATATTTACTGTAGTATTCAGTCTGTTAGGGAACTCTGGATTTCCTTAGAACAGAATTATGGCCAGATTGATCCTACTAAGAAGATATATCAAGCTTCATATTTGTTTAAGTTTAAATTGGTAGATAGTCAACCAATATCTGATCAACTTTAGGATTTTGAGTATATTATTGAGCAGTTTAGATCTAGTGGTATAGATCTAGATGAGAGTTTCCTAGTAGCCACTCTAATAGATAAGTTGCCTCCTTTCTGGTCTAGACATGCCAATGATCTGAACCACAATCAAAGAGAACTTTTCCTAAATTTTGTCCTAAGATCCCTTAGGATAGAAGAAACCAACCGAGCTAGGGATAAGAAGCCTAGAGAGCCTTCTACCCAAGCCAACCTAGTAGAGAACCCGAAACCCTAGGGTAGAAATTTCCAACCCTTTAGGAACTTTAAGAAGAAGCCTTTCCACCATAAGAAGTTCAACCCAAACTTTAAGAAGCCTTCACCAAGGGGAGTGTCACGCCCCGGGGTCGAAACTGCGACCCAGGCTCGCCAACAGATCTGCCGCCCATACGGGAAACCCCGCATAAGCGCAGCGTCTAACCTGCAAAAAATAGTACCATATCTATACAAATATCAGAGCAGGAATAAAGTGCTGTAAAAATAAAATTCAATCACTGTATCAACAGGAATACAGTACAAGATTCATCTCCCAAACAAATAATCATCATACAATATCCTCAATACAACATCCCTAAACCCAAAAAGGGGGATAAACTAAAAATATAGTACATCAGTCTCTCAAAATACAGAAGATCTCTCTGGAAGTAAACTATACAATCATCCAGTTAACAGTACTAAAAATCTCCAACTAGGGGGTACAGTTACACTCCTCAGGCAGGTAAGGATCTAGTTCGTGACTCCCTCTCCTCGAACAATGACCGAAGGATCAGCAACTCCCGCGGGAAACTTTGCAAAACAAATGGAAGGAAAAAGAGAAAAACAATAATGGGGGTGAGAACCACTAATAAAACCAATAGCCTCCCCCAGTGGGTAAAGCCTCAAACTCTAACGTACCCACTAAATCTGCCAGAGGCAAAGGAAAAGGTAAAGTGGTAAGGTAAATAAGCTGCTGAAACTAGAAAACTACCACTAGTATGCCTCTAAATGCAGTACTGACTAAAATAACTGTATGCATGCATCAGTAAATAGTATCTGCCAAAACAAACCCAATTAAATGAACCAGTATAGAACCCGGTACTGCCTGCTCTGCCAGCCAAATCGGGTATGCCACCAATGCATAACACCGATGTAAAATGGTAACCATCATCGGGTATGCCACAAACGCATAACACCGATGTAATATGGAAACTCAAGAACCCAATGACTGACTGGCACCGACCCGGTATAGTCGCACACTCCGGAGTGGCACTCGAGGGAAGCTACCCACACGAGTAAAGTAACCATATCACAAGTATCTCAAAATAGCAGGTCTGGATCACGACTATGCTCAATGTGGGAAAAATCTATTCACTAAAGAAATCCCGATCCCCCAATCTGATGCATAAGTAAACATTCGGTCAACCGCCCAATGTCCGCAGTCGTCGCAACACCCCACAAGTCCACAATCTGATAAAATAATCAATATCCGGTCAACCGCCTACTGTCCACGGTCGCTGCAATACCCCACAAATCCACAATTTGTACATCCTTTCCCAGACTCAAAGATCTCGACTACACTATCCCAAACCCCTACTCGAACCCGAGCAACATGAATAATAAGTTCAAATAAAAAGGAGAAAAAAAAACAATTATAGTTTCTCCTAAGTCAAATCCCAATATGATAGTGTAGCGATAAAAGATGGCCTATCTAGATATCCATGTTACGGCATTTTGGTGTTGGCATATTTCGTGAGTCAAGTCAGTAAGTTGAGTCGGAGTCTTGAAGTGATCAAATTGTCAAATCAGCAATCGAAGACTTAAAGAAGATTCAACAAGAGCTCAAGTTGACACTTAGTATTTTGAGTCTTGAAGATTGAAGTTGAAGAATTGTGGATCATTACATCAATCTCAAGGAAAATGGATTCGGAATGATCAGGTACGTTTAACTAAATAATTTTGGTGATCCGAATACATTTGATAGTTAGAAACACTTGGATAATTTTTCATTGCATAAAAATCAAAAACTGGACAAATTGGATGTTCAGAGTCCGGATCAGAATTTCTGATCCTGAACCGATCCGGATCAGAATTCCGATCCGGATCATAATTCCGATCCGGATCCCGAACCTTGTTTTTTCAGGAATTGCTGAAAAAAGACGACGATCCGGATCGCCGTAAATCCGATCCGGATCGTCGTGCGGGAAAAATTCTGTTAAGGTAGTTTTTGATTCTTATCTCTTTCCAAAGGTTTCTAACCTATAAATAGACACTTAGGGTTTCTCAAGAGGTACCGAAAAAAATAAAAAACACTCGAGAGCAACCCTAGAGGCTAGGTTTTTATCGTTCTTCTTTTAGCCTCTTTTAGGTCAATTCGACGGTTCTTCCAAGATCTATCTTTTGTCGAATTGATCTAAACTTTGCTTAGAGATTCTTTCTACGGTTCTTCAATGATAATCTAAGCAAAGGATCACCATCGAAGCCAATATTTCTTTCGGCTGAGTTTGCGTCGTGGATTCGACGTGGCACCGTGGATTCGGTGTGTTGAAGGCGTTTCGTGGATTCGAAACGTGTGCTCGTGGATTCGAGTGGCGTTCGTGGATTCGAACGTGTGCAGTGGACGTGCAATCGGTGGAGCGCAAGGTCCGAAGAAGTTGAAGGAGGGGTTGAGTCCGTGGAGTCGGTAATCACCTTGTTATTCTTCTTTTCTTAGTGGATTGTTATTGCGTGTTGGTCCCGTGGTTTTTCTCCTGGATTGGAGTTTCCACGTAAATCTCGGTGTGCTGTTTTTATTTTCCGCATTGGTTTTTATTTTGCACTGAGATTTGTTTTTTAATATTACACCTATTCACCCCCCTCTAGGTGTTTGATAGTACCTATTTAGATCCTTGTGGATCCTAAATAAAAACCTACAATTGGTATCAGAGCGGGTTTTAGGTTTATCTATCATGTCGGGTGAAAGTGGTAATATTTTTAGACCTCCTCTTTTTGATGGGACCAATTATGCATATTGGAAAGTGCGGATGAGAGCTTTTCTCATCTCTATTGATGAGCGTGTTTGGCAAACCGTTGAATACGGTTGGGTGCATCCTGTTGAGGAAGTAGGAAATTCTACTACCCCAAAACCTCGCTCTAGATGGTCCAAAGAGGAAATCGAAAGATCTTCTTACAATGGGAAAGGTATGAACGCTTTATATAATTCTCTTTCCTCGACTGAGTTTACACGAATTTCCGCGTGTGAAACCGCGAAGGAAATTTGGGATATTCTCAAAATTACACATGAGGGTACTAATCTTGTAAAAATTCAAAAGCTCCAGATGCTTACAAGTCAATTTGACTCTATTCATATGGAAGAGCATGAATTGTTTACAGATTATTACACTAGACTTCAAGATGTAATTAATACATGTGCTAATTTAGGAGAAAAGATCCCGGAGTCGAAAATTGTAAGAAAGATACTTCGGACTCTTCCGGAACGGTTTAGGGCAAAGGTTACCGCCATTGAAACCGTTAGTCATCCGGATGAGATGAGTGTAGAGGAATTAGTAGGTGCTTTACAAACTTATGAGATGACTTTTCCTACTAATCAAATTTCTTCCAAGTCTTCTTCTAAGCTTACAGGTATTGCATTCAAATCAACAAAGGAAGAAGATAGCGAATCGAGTTCCGACGATGAAATCTCTTTTGCCGATTTTGAAGAACAATTGGCGCGGATCACAAAGAAATTTCGTCGGAAATTTTGGAAGAATCGAACCGATGGATCTTCATCCACGAAACCATCTAAAGGATCATCGGGTTCTAAATCCTCTAAACTCAAAGGCGTTGCAAAACCTTCTAAAGAAAAAGAAAAAGATGATTTCGAAGGGGAAATCCGATGCTATCGATGCAAAGGCTACGGCCATATTTCAACGGATTGTCCTTCTAAGAAATCATACAAAAAGAAGGCTTTGCAAGCAAAAACTTGGGACGATTCTAGTTTCGATGAATCGACCTCAAGTGAAGAGGAAAAAGAAAAAATTGTTGCTTTTCATGCCTCTCAAATTCCCTCTTCTAATTTGTGCTTATCATCTTTAGTCACTGACTCTATTCCTTTGATTTTGCATGAAACATCAACATCCGGAGGAGAGTCATCAAGTGAGGGGGAGTCGGACGAAGAAGAACTCGTTGAGGCATACCAACAACTTCTTGCGGAATCAAAGAAGATGGCCAAGCATATCAAGAAGTTGAGGAAGCAACGACTTGAGGTTCAAGACGAGAATCAAGCTTTAAAGATCAAACTTCATGATCTCGAGGAGGAACAAGGACGTTTATTGGATAACAATAAAATCCTCCAAGAAAAGTTAAACCAATCGGAGACGAACGCAAAATCATATATGGACAAGATTGGTTTTCTTGAAAAGCAGTTTGAAGAAATTCATGTCACCAACCAAGCTTTGACCAAGCAAGTTCATGAACTCAAATCCGACATACAAAGGCTTTCAACCGGTTCCAAGAAACTTAATTGTATGTCCGGATTAGGTCAAACAAGCAAGGTTGGTTTGGGATTTAAAAAGGACCAAACTGTGCATGCTTCAAGTTCCACAATGAAATTGAAAGGAAGAACTTGTCACCTATGTGGACTTGAAGGACATTTGGTGAAGAATTGCCCGAAAAAGAGAAAGAAGAATCCTTCGGCAACTTCATCTACGGAGCGGACTCAACGGAATCAAAAGACACATCAAGTCAAAGGAGTTCACTCAACCCACCAAAGGTCCGAGCCACAACATCAATCATACAAGTGGATCATTGCGAGGCAAAGACCTAAGGTGGATCAACAGTCAAAGCGGACAACCCCCGGCCACAACGAATCAAGACAACCCAAAATCCAGCGATTTTGGATTCGGAAAGGTGATATCTTTCCTTGTCTTAAGTTCTAAATAGCTTATGACTGTATGTAATGCTTTGATTGGTTTTCCCTTCATATTTTTCTTAATCTTTGCATTACATGTTTTTCAATGCTCTTTGTTTTTATACTTTGTTTTTGAACAAAAGGGTTTTTAACGAACAAGTGCATTGAATAAAAAGGGTTTCACGTTCATTCACTCCAAATTAATTTTATATGGATTATCAACTTTACTCCATAATCATAATCTTGAAGATACTTCATTATAGGAGTTTTTGATAGTTATAAGCATCAAATTTTAGAAATCATGTGTGATCTTTAGATGCTTAATCTATCTCGGTTGTGTGAATTCATTGTGATAAACGTGAGACAACCGATAGACTAAAATTTGGGATTTAATTCTTTCACGTAAGAGATTGCATTCTTACAAGGGTAAATAAATGAATTGTAAAAGATGTGGAAAGAGTTACATCCGAAAGGAGTGTGAAAACTACCACCACATGTAGGAAAGAGCTGCCACCCCGGTCGTCCGGTTTGTGTGTGAAGCTACCACATGTTTTGGATGCTTGGAAAATATTTTATGAGAAAATCTTTAGTTGAAGCATTCGGAGATTTAAATTCAAAGTTCTTATTTTGAACAATCTCCTGGTTGGTATAAGGTGGGTTAGTTGAAAAAGATGCTCAAAGAGCCACCCTTAGGTAATTTAGTGCTTATCTCAATTTGAAAGGGTAGAATTCAAGATTGATGTCATTTGGAAATCTCCGTAAGTCATCTTTGTAAATCCGTTACATCTTGATAGAGTTTGGATCTCAAGATTATTTTTGATGACTTGTGTTTGATGAATATAACATGAAAAACTGTTTATAATGTTTTATCTTTGTTTTTCATGATTTAGGAGTAAATCTTTTTAATTTTGTGAAATTAATTGGATTGAATGGCATCTGTGTGAATTCATTGTTTAAAGCACTTAAATTGATTTCTTGATGGAATACAAATCGGTATTTGAAAAGATTCTAAAATCTGGATTTGTTTCAAGAAATTATTTGATTTTTTGCTTTCTGGTACCGGTACGCAATCTGCATTTTTGTTATATACCGGAACTGAGCTTTTATCTCTCTTTCTCTATGAACTAATGCTGTTAGTGATTTCCTTTTGTCTAGTATGTTCACTGTTTGACAATTTGTGACAAAAAGGGGGAGAACAGAAAATAATGATCGTATCACAAAGGGGGAGAAAATAAATGCTCAAGACAGGGGGAGAACATGGAAAACATGGAGAACATGTTAGAGATGCTCAAGATAGGGGGAGATAAAGAAAAGATTGAAAGAGCCGAAAAACAAAAGAACCAAAAGGACGAATCAAATGTAGGATTTTAATTTATAACGACTAACGTTTGATTTTGTTTGGAGTTTTGTTTTGCAGGAATTACATCACTTTAAGACTCCAAGTCCTAAGTCATAGAGTATGTTCTAGGACTGTTTGGTTCAAATGTAATTTTGTATTTATTGGATCTTTCACGCAAAGAAAATCAATGTTTTGGTGATAACATTGAATTTCGATTTTTTGGTTTAAGATGAGTGACTTGAGCGTTTTTATGTATTTTTGGGTTTTGTCACGAAATTGCCAAAGGGGGAGATTGTTACGGCATTTTGGTGTTGGCATATTTCGTGAGTCAAGTCAGTGAGTTGAGTCGGAGTCTTAAAGTGATCAAATTGTCAATCAGCAATCGAAGACTTAGAGAAGATTCAACAAGAGCTCAAGTTGACACTCAGTGTTTGAGTCTTGAAGATTGAAGTTGAAGAATTGTGGATCATTACATCAATCTCAAGGAAAATGGATTCGGAATGATCAGGTACGTTTAACTAAATAATTTTGGTGATCCGAATACATTTGAGTAGTGTAGAAACACTTGGATGAATTTTTCATTGCATAAAAATCAAAAACTGGACAAATTGGATGTTCAAGTCCGGATCAGAATTTCTGATCCTGAACCGATCCGGATCAGAATTCCGATCCGGATCATAATTCCGATCCGGATCCCGAACCTTGTTTTTTTCAGGAATTGCTGAAAAAAGACGACAGTCAGGATCGCCGTAAATCCGATCCGGATCGTCGTGCGGGAAAAATTCTGTTAAGGCAGTTTTTGATTCTTATCTCTTTCCAAAGGTTTCTAACCTATAAATAGACACTTAGGGTTTCTCAAGAGGTACCGAAAAAATAAGAAAACACTTGAGAGCAACCCTAGAGGCTAGGTTTTTATCGTTCTTCTTTTTAGCCTCTTTTAGGTCAATTCGACGGTTCTTCCAAGATCTATCTTTTGTCGAATTGATCTAAACTTTGCTTAGAAATTCTTTCTACGGTTCTTCAATGATAATCTAAGCAAAGGATCACCATCGAAACCAATATTTCTTTCGGCCAAGTTTGCGTCGTGGATTCGACGTAGCACCGTGGATTCGGTGTGTTGAAGGCGTTTCGTGGATTCGAAACGTGTGCTCGTGGATTCGAGTGGCGTTCGTGGATTCGAACGTGTGTAGTGGACGTGCAATCGGTGAGCGCAAGGTCCGAAGAAGTTGAAGGAGGGGTTTGAGTCCGTGGAGTCGGTAATCACCTTGTTATTCTTCTTTTCTTAATGGATTGTTATTGCGTGTTGGTCCCGTGGTTTTTCTCCTGGATTGGAGTTTCCACGTAAATCTCGGTGTGCTGTTTTTATTTTCCGCATTGGTTTTTATTTTGCACTGAGATTTGTTTTTTAAATATTACACCTATTCACCCCCCTCTAGGTGTTTGATAGTACCTATTTAGATCCTTGTGGATCCTTACATTATAAAAACCAACAGTCCATACAAGCATGCATTTGTCCTCATGAAAGATAAAAGAGAGTGTATCAAATAGTAGCTCCACATAGGTATAACCAACATGCCAAAATCATTAACCAACTACTGTCATGCCCCAGGGTCGAAACTGCGACCCGGGCCCGCCGACAGATCCGCCACCTATACGGAACCCCGCATAGGCGAAACGTCTAACCTGCAAGAAAAGGTGCTACAGCTAACAGATATCAAAGCTAATAAAGTAAAACAGCTGTAAAACAAAAATCCACTCACTATACAACTAGAAATATCGATACAAATATCCATCTCCCAAAAAGAATCGAATACAATATCCTCAGATACAAAGACCAACAATAAAACAGGGAGAATAAACCCAAATAATACCTCAGTGTACATGTAGAGTCCTGGCGTTCCCTTGTCCTGGTATACCTCCCTTTTTTTTTATGACGGGATTGTTAGGAAAACTTTTCACTGTGTTTTCTGCAATGGACTGGCCTGGTCCGCGAGTATTTTTCTGCGATTGAGCTCGAAAAACGGAGGACGGCAAAGCGAACGGATTCGGATTCCGATTTACGGATCTCTCGGGATGGGAGTCAAAGCGTTTGCTTTCGAGTGGTGCATCGGAATCCGTGCTAAGTGGCCGGCACGCTTTTCGAGGTGATCGGACGTGATCCTGCTGTGATCGGACTTTTCATCTTTTTATGTCAGTGGGTTATTTTATTTATTTGGTGGTACCTCGACCTTTCGGTTTTCCGTTTTGGGTCCTAATTGAATATTTTCAGTTGTTAAGGGGGGGGGGGTTGAAATTCAAGAATTTTTGGGCTGATCGTCGGGGTTTGCGAGTATTTTTAGGTGGTAGAGCTCGCAAAACGGTGAACGATGGCGCGATCGGATTTGAATTCCGACCTCGGGATCTCCCAGAAATAAATTTTGAAGTTTTACTATCAGTTTGGGGTGCATCGGAATGCGTGCCGGCGATCGGCACGTTTTCCGAGGTGATCTGGACCCCTCGTTCTTTTTCGAATAGCTTTGAGTGGTAACTGGGGGTTTAATTTTAATTTCTCTTCGTGTCGTTTAAGCCCGACCGCGGGTGCGGGGAAAAACCCCAAACCCTTTTTTCCCTTTCTAAGAAACGACGTAGGGACCGAGGCAGAGAGACGGGGAGAGAAAAGAAGGAACTGCTCCTTTTCCTGCGGAAACGATCGAGCAAGGGCAGCGATCCTCCTTCCTCCTCCTCCGCCGGCGGAATACAGGTGAGCAGTTCGAGTTCTTTTTTCCAGTTTTTCTGTTTTGGGGGTTTCTTGTCGATGTTGTGGGCGATACGAGTGGTTGAACGGGAGGCCACCGCCGCCGTTGTTAAACGGGAGGCCGCCGCTGCCGTTATCGTGTCCATGGGGTCGTCGCCGCAGTCGCCGGGGTCGCGGGGGTCGCAACCGGAGCCGAAAAGGGGTCGAGTTACTGTTCATCCAGCGGATCAGGCCACGCGTCCACCAGACCCGGCGTGCACCCGGTGCACGGCTCGCGGGCCGGGGGGCGCGGACCGGCGCACGGTATGCATGCGCCAGGCCACGCGGTCCACCGACCCGGCGTGCACCCGGCGCACGGCTTCCGGACCCAGGGGCACGGACTCGGCGCACGAATGCGTGCGCCAACCGCGCGGGTCCACCGTTCGGGCGTGCACCCGGTGCATGCCTCCACAGCCCGACCGCGTGACCCGGCGCGCGCTTCTACCCATGCGCGCCCGGCCCATGCCGCAGCGGTCCACCGCTGCGGCGTGCTCCCGGTCTGCGCCGCGGCTGCCTTGCGTCGTGGACCCGTCCACACCTGGACCCGTGCACCAGCTTTCCAGCCTGAGAGTCCAGAAGCTCCGTTTCTGGCCGTTTCGCCCCGTTTTTGAGTGTTTTTGATCGCGACGATGTTATTAACGATATTCTTACTGTAGTTCTTTTCGGGCACAAGTGGGAGTGTTTAACTGGAGTTTCTGCACACCTTCTTCTTCGCGTTTCAGGTGGGTACACTCTTAGAATCCCTTTATGCGCACTATCGTGTTTTTCATGGTTCCATGTTGCGGGTTTTCGTTCGAGACTTAGTGTGGGACTTTCGAAAGCTGTTGATGATCTCCAAGTATTTGTTTTAACTGTACTATGTTGATAGTCTTTGTGGTTCTTATTATCGTGTTATACATTGTGTATTTGGTTACTATGCTCGAGGCTGCAGCACGCGCACCCGCGTTTGGCCACCGCAAAGGGTGCGCTTTTCCGAAAAAGTGCTCGATGACCCGTGTATACCCACGAGGTGACGTAGTGGGGGCCCCCGTAGGTGTGGGGTTTGAGGCGCCAAGGTGTGAGCGGTGCGACCCGTCGGGGTAGGTGCTCGACGTGGTCAGGTTTTGCAGGTGTTCGTGGTTTACTTTCCCTCTTGGGAGAGGTGGTCAGGTTTTGCAGGTGTTCGTGGTTTACTTTCCCTCTTGGGAGGGTGGTCAGGTTGTGCAGGTGTTCGTGTTTTATTTTCCCTCTTGCGAGGGTGGTTGCTCCGGATAGTCTTACGGTTGGCTTTACTACTTTTTTCTGCTTTATTATTAGTATTATCGTGTCGCTGACTTCCCACTCCGTGATAGGTTCTTTTAGGGGTGAGAGCTAGGCGACGGTGAGGCCGGGTCAGGAGCTTTCGGGTCCATTGAGACCTCAGATTGTATTTTCTCCTTTCTTTCGCATTTCATTTACTACTTCTAGACTATTGTGTGGTTCTCGATACCCTCGTGGGGTCGGTGTGGATGTCGGTATTTTCTCTCTCTAGTTATATGGATGCTGAGTTATTTCTTATCTCTGTTCGGCCGTTTTTCAAAAGAAAAGAAAAGAAAAGGAAAAAGGAATTGTGAAAATCGTTTTCAAAACTTGGGTGTCGTGTGGGCACCGTTTCAAAATCTTGTGGACTTATGGATTTTAGAAAACGGATTTCAAACCTGAGTGTCGTGTGGGCACTGTTTTATCTGTGGATTTATGGTTTTCGAAACTGTTTTAGAAATCTGGATGCCGGGTGGGCGCCGCTTTTAAAACTGTGGATTTATCCTTTCAAATTGGTCGGCCTTGAGAATTGTTCTGTTGTGTGTGTGTAAGTGTTGTGAACTGTGTTACGGAATTTGAATTGGCGTATTTCGTGATTGTATTAAGTCTTGAAGATTGAAGATGAAGAAACTTTGGATCATATACCTCAATCTCAAGAAAGAAGAATTCAAAAGGATCAGGTACGTTTAACTAAAGATTTTTGATGATCCGAATACTTCTTATAGTGTAGAAACACCTGGAAGAGGTTTTAATTGCTTAAACATCAAAAACTGGACATGGGACATGTTCAGGATCCGGATCGTGGCTTGCAATCCGGATCCCGAAGGGTGTTCGTTCATACACTGGTTCAATCCGGATCGCAGCATCTTCTGATCCGGATCCCGAACACTGGTTTTACCTTTTGCTTCCGATCCGGATCAGGATTTGCAATCCGGATCCCGAACATGATGTTTGGTAAAACTGTATGAACGATCCGGATCGGGGACTACGATCCGGATCCCGAACAGGCAATTTTCTGGAAACCGTCTTTCTGTGCTTCTGCAATCCGGATCGCCAAATCCAATCCGGATCGCCGTCGGTAAAACTTTCCAGAAAAGGCTGTTTTTGATCCGTATATTCTTCCTAGGGTTTCTAACCTATAAATAGACCCTATATTCATTTCTAGGGCATCGAGCTATTACAGAAGAAAATAGCCGAAAAGAAAAAATCCACATATAGAGAAGAAAGGAAATCAATAGATTTATTCTATGTTTCTTCATCTATATTGATTGATTTGATTCTAGGTTTTCCATACTCACATTTTGAGTAGAATCAAATCAATGAATACTTAGATGGTATTTCCGATCTATCTTTAATCTAAGTATTCGGCGGATCATCACCACCCAAACAAACAACGATTTACCCCAAAATCGGCGCGTGGACTCGCGTGGCCTTGTGGATTCAAGGTGCAACCGCTCTCGTGGATTCGGAGCGAGGTACGTTCGTGGATTCGAAGCGTGCCACTGGGTGAAGACCGTGGATTCGGTCGGACGTCGTGGACTCGACGTTGGACGCTGTGGATTCAGCGTTGGGCGCGGATCGTGGATTCGAGAAGCGTCGTGGAGCGAGCGGAGAAGATCTACTAGGAGCGTATGGTAAAAGGTTGAGTCGTCTGTGAGTACGTTATATCACCTTGTACGTGTGTTAATTCTAGTGGATTTCGCCGTGTTATCGGTCCCGTGGTTTTTTACTCCGGTTTGGAGTTTTTCCACGTAAAAATCTTGCGTGTTCTTTTATTTTTCCGCATTGGGTTTTATTGCGCAATGATTTTTTGAGTGTTTATTGTTTACACCTATTCACCCCCCTCTAGGTGTTTTTTCCCCTATTTAGATCCATATTACCTATAACCCAACAAGTGGTATCAGAGCGGGAATAGGGTTGTAAACAATGGTTGAAGGTGGAAACATCAATCGACCCCCTTTCTTTGATGGAACAAATTATGCGTACTGGAAAGTACGGATGAAAGCCTTTTTAATTTCCATCGACGAAAGGGTGTGGCAATCAATTGAATTAGGATGGTCTAATCCAACTGAAATTTTAGATGATGTTCGCACCTTAAAACCTAGGTCGAAATGGACCAAGGAAGAGATAGACTTATCTTCTTACAATGGCAAAGGAATTAATGCTCTATTTAATGCTTTGTCACAAACTGAGTTCTCTCGCGTCTCGGCATGTGAGACTGCGAAAGAAATCTGGGATGTTCTTCAAGTTACGCATGAGGGAACTAACCTAGTGAAGATTCAGAAACTGCAAATGCTTACGAGCAAGTTTGACTCTATCTCTATGGCAGAGAATGAATCTTTCACTGACTATTACACACGATTGCAAGACATCGTAAACTCATGTGCTAACTTGGGAGAGAAGATTCCAGAATTTAAAGTTGTAAGAAAAATTCTAAGAACTCTTCCTGAACGATTTCGCCCGAAGGTCGCAGCCATTGAAACAATTAAACACCCGGACGAAATGCGTGTAGAAGAATTAGTAGGTGCTTTACAAACTTATGAAATGACATTTCCTACTAACTATTCTTCTGGAAAGGCATCCTCTTCTAAGTCTTCAGGTTACGCATTGAAATCAACTAAAGAAGAAGACGCGGATTCATCCTCCTCGGACGACGACGAGAACCTTTCTATGGAGGACTTTGAGAAGCAGCTCGCTCTCTTGACAAGGAAGTTTCGCCGCAACTTTCGAAGGGGAAATTCAAGCAAAACTCCATCCTTCGGAAAGTCGAAGAAAGGCAAGGGTTCTTCAAGCTACAAGTCAAGAAAGCAAGAGAACTTCTCAAAGGATAAGAAAAGTTCAGAGGGACAAGTTCAGTGCTTCAAATGTCGAGGCTACGGCCACATTGCAACGGAATGTCCCAACAAGAATCCGGCAAAGAAGAAAGCGATGCAAGTCGTTACTTGGGATGACAACTCCACGTCAAATGAGTCATCCTCAAGTGATGAAGAAGACAACGCGACAGCTTTCCACGCGTCCACTACATCTTCACCCTTCATGTGCTTAATGGCAAGTACATCCGATTCCTTGTCCAACTCCACTGTTGAAAAGATTGCAACGGACGATGAATCAGATGATTCGGAAGGTGAAGATTTTGCTCTAGCCTACCATAACTTTTGAGGGATTCAAAGAAACTGGCTAAGCAAAACAAGGGGTTGAAAGGGAGATTGCAGGATCTCGAAGAAGAAGTAAAAAGGGTAACCTCTCTCTCAACCGATCTTGAAGTGGAAAGGGATAATCTGATTAAAACAAATGTTTCCCTTCAAGAGTCCAATGAGCAACTCGAGAAGAATTATATGGATATGGTGAACAAAGCGAATTACTTCTTGAAGCTCAACGGCGAGGCTCGACAGGAAAAATTGGAAATGACGGAGACCATACGCCAACTGAAGGATGACTTAAAGAGATTTTCTTCTGGAAGGAGTAAGTTGGACAGACTTCTTGGTCTTGGTCAAAGAAATAAGTTCGGCCTCGGATACACTCAAACTGGAGACATTCCAAGTTCGAGTGGGACAGTATTTGTGCCTCAGTCGGTATCTCCTCCTCCGACACCGGAATTCACGACAAGCAACGACAACAAGCCTACTACATCCTCCTCGGGATCGTCAAGACTAAGGTATGTTTTCGTTGTGGCATTTCAGGGCACATAAGGAGAAATTGCAAGACGGAAGCCAAACGCACACCTCAAGCACCTCTTGCAATGACTACCAAAAAGGCTATTCCTCAGAAATCAACTGCAAATCATTTGAAGGAAAAGAGCCTTGGTAGTACACCGCTCAAGACGACATCATCAAGGAGCAGCAATTCTTCAAGCAAGACGCTCTCACCCAGGAAATCAACTTCACGATCATTACCGACGCATTCCAAAAAGGTTTGGGTGCGCAAAGGTGAAATTTTCCCTTGTCTTGCTACCAATGTTTCCTTGCATGCATATGATAGTTCGTCTTGGTATCTGGATAGCGGGTGTTCCCGTCATATGACCGGTGACAAAAACTGTTTTCAAACATTTGAGAAAAACTCCGGAGGACTTGTTGTTTTCGGAGATGGTCGGTCTTCCAAAATTGTTGGAAAGGGAACGGTAGCTATTCCAGATGGCCCGGTTCTAGATAATGTGTTATTTGTTCATGGCCTTAAGACTAACCTCATAAGCATAAGTCAACTTTGTGATAGTGGTTATTCAGTTAATTTTTCATCTGATAAATGCACTGTAACTGACATGAACCATGCTTTCTTTTTAAAGGGGGTTAGATCAGAAAACAATTGTTATGTAGTTCCTACTAAGATTTCTGAAAAATGTAACCTAGCATCTTTGAAAAATGAAACACTTTGGCATGAAAGGCTAGGTCACATAAACTTTAAGGAACTTGCTAGAATTTCAAACAAAGATGTGGTCAAGGGGGTTCCGAAACTTTCTTTTGAACAAAACCTTGTGTGTGGCGGTTGCCAAAAGGGAAAACAGTCTAGGACTGCACACAAGAACTTGAACCACATAGGTACAAAACGGCCTTTGGAACTTTTGCATATGGACTTAATGGGGCCAACTCGTCAACCATCTCTGGGAGGTAAATGGTATATTTTCTTATTGGTTGATGATTTTTCTAGATATACTTGGGTAGCTTTCTTAAAAGAAAAAGCTGATACCTTTGATTCTTTTCTCGAAATCTGCAATCGTATTATGATTGAAAAGAATGAAAGGATTACTCGAGTTAGGAGTGATAGAGGTGGGGAATTCATAAATTCCAAATTCATTGATTTTTGCACTTCTAATGGCATTAAACATGAATTCTCTGCACCTTACACACCTCAACAAAATGGTGTAGTCGAGCGCAAAAACAGGGTCGTACAGGAAATGGCACGTGTTATGCTTCACAGCCGGAACTTACCTTTTATTTTTGGGCTGAAGCGGTGAACACTGCTGTTTATGTTATTAATCGCGTGTATTTGCGCCCGGGGACTTTGAATACACCATATGAACTTTGGTTTTGTAGAAAACCTAACATCAAATATTTTCGTATCTTTGGGAGTCGGTGTTTTATTTTACGTGATCGTGAGAATCTTGGAAAATTTGACTCTCGAAGTGACGAAGGGATTTTCTTAGGTTATTCTACAAACAGCAGAGCATATCGAGTTTTTAACTTAGAATCTAAGACGATCGTAGAATCGATAAATGTTAAGGTAGATGAAGCTTTTCACTTTGAATCTGAAAAATCTACCCTCGATATCTCTCTTGATGATGATACACCTGCTAATGCATCTTCTTCTAACAATTCTTTCGATAATAATGATGCATCTAACGGTTCTTCAAGTTTATCTGATGTGCAGGAATCATCTCGTGTACCTCCGTCTACTCCTCTACCTCAAACGTTACGCATCTCCAAGGATCACCCTGAATCGAACATCATTGGAGATCCACAAGAAGGAGTTAGAACACGGAGACAATTGGTTTGCGGATTTGCATGCTATGTATCTCAAATCGAACCAAAGAATGTTGATGAAGCTCTCCAAGATGACTACTGGATTAAAGCAATGCAGGAAGAGCTCCATCAATTCGAGCGAAACAAAGTCTGGGAATTAACGAAGCCTCCGAAGCAACACAATGTGATAGGTACCAAATGGATCTTCAAGAACAAGAAAAATGAAGAAGGTACTATCATCAGGAACAAAGCAAGGTTAGTTGCTCAAGGCTACTCTCAAGTAGAAGGTATAGACTTTGATGAAACTTTCGCCCCTGTAGCTAGACTCGAGTCCATTCGTATATTGTTTGCGATTGCTTGTCATTTTAAAATCAAATTATTTCAAATGGACGTTAAGAGCGCCTTTTTAAATGGGTTTTTAAATGAGGAAGTTTATGTGGCTCAACCGAAAGGTTTTGTGGATCATAAACTACCTAACCATGTTTTTCGTCTGAAAAAGGCTCTTTACGGTCTGAAACAAGCACCGCGAGCATGGTACGAAAGGTTGACAAAGCACCTTTTGGAAAAGGGCTACACTCGAGGGGGAGCTGACAGGACTCTCTTTGTGAAGCATTATCAAAACAATTTCATAGTTGCTCAAATCTATGTCGATGACATTGTTTTTGGAGCAACAAGAGATAATGATGCTTCTAAATTCGCGGAGACCATGGAAAGCGAATTTGAGATGTCCATGATGGGCGAATTGACTTATTTTCTTGGATTACAAGTTAAACAAAACGATGAAGGAATTCACTTGTGTCAATCCAAGTATGCACTGGAGTTGGTCAAAAAGTTTGATCTTGAAAATTCTAAGGATTTTCCGACTCCAATGGGAACTAGCCATAAGGGACTTGGAAGTGAATCACATAGTGAGAATGTAGACGAGAAACTGTATCGCAGTATGATTGGAAGTCTACTATATCTCACGGCTAGTCGCCCGGATATATCCTTCAGTGTTGGGATTTGTGCGAGATATCAATCAGCACCGAAGGAGGTTCACCTGAAAGCGGTGAAACGGATCATCCGATATATCAAAGGTACAATCAATTTCGGAATTTGGTATCCTATGGGAACGACTTTGGATATTGTTGGATACTCAGATGCCGATTGGGCTGGATCAGTGGATGACCGGAAAAGCACGAGTGGTGCATGCTTCTATCTTGGCCATTGCCTTGTTGCATGGCACAGTAAAAAGCAGAACTGCATAGCACTCTCGACTGCCGAAGCGGAGTACATTTCTGCAGGAAGTTGTTCAACCCAATTGATTTGGATGAAAAGCGTGTTGAGCGATTTCCGGATTTCAACATCTTCGGTAACCATTTTATGTGACAACACTAGTGCTATTAACATTTCAAAAACCCTGTGTTGCACTCTAGAACAAAACATATTGAACTTAGATATCATTTTCTTAGAGAGCTAGTTGAATCAAACATTCTTCAACTGTCATATATTTCAACTGAGGATCAATTAGCTGATATCTTAACAAAACCTTTGGATCAAAAACGTTTTATTCACTTGCGTAAAGCAATTGGCATGCTTTCCTTGAAATAAACTCTTTTGAAACCTTTGCTTAGGTTAGGTTTTGTTTTTGTTTTTGTTTTGTTCTTTATCTATGTTTTGTACATAGGACATTAATTGAGCATAAATCATAATTGACTTTAATTGCATCCTTTTATGCATTTAGAAATTTATTATGCTTTTGATATCATAATATTTCAATGTTGCAATGATCATTTACGTTAATTAAACCATCTTTTAAGTGATCAAAGTCAATTTCTCTCTCAATGATCTCTTGGTATAGTCATTATCATATTTGATTGCTTAGTCGAGTATGAATTCGAGATCAATGGTTTGGTTGAATACCTTATATATTAAATAATTGATAGCCAATTGAGGGGGAGTCAATGAAATGTAAAATGCTCAAAAGATGTGGAAAGAGTTACATCCCAATGAGGAGTGTGAAAACTACCACCACATGGAGAAAATGAAAAAAAAGATACTCCATGAATGAAAAGCAAATTTTTGTTTTGAAAAATTGTTGATGAAATTCATATTGAAATACTTGACTCAGTCGTATTTCATGGTTGGTATAAGGTGGGATTTTTGATAAAAGATGCTCAAAGAGCCACTCCTTCAACAGATTGTCTAGATATATTATCTAACTTATCTGGGATTTCAAACATCTATTGATCTTGGTATTTCATTTTCTTTACCAAAATTGATGATTTGATAAAGGCATTACACATAAGATCAGGATAGATGTAATTGAAGTTGTTCAACTTTAAGTGTTTTAACTTTCGTAAATTTTCGTTTCATTTTTGGGTATTTTTGATAGATTTTGCATAATCTATTTCTTGTTGTATGAAACGATGTCTTTTGTTTAAAGTTGACATGGTAAAGTGCTTACATACTTTTTCTGGATTTTATGGAATTTTTCTGAATTTTTCTGGAGAAAAAGTTGAAGCCGATCCGGATCGGGGTAAGTGATCCGGATCCCGAACGCAGGATTCTTCCTGCGGGTAGCCGATCCGGATCACAATCTCGATCCGATCCGGATCACGGCTAGGGTTTTTATAAGAACAAAGAGGATTTGATTTCTTTTACCCTAATCTTTTGTTTTCAAGCCTCTAGAGTTTCTCTCTCTAGTTTTCTTGCATCTTGGAGCTTCCAAACTCAAAGTTCTTCGATTCCAAGTAAGTTTTATTGATCAAATCTCGGTTTTTCACAGTTTTTCATCAAACGTGAGTTGAAAACTTGGATCTTTTTCGTTTGTGAATGGTTTTTGATCAAATTTCTTTTGAAATAAGAACTCTGGGTCAATTAGTTTTGCTTTTATGCTGGGTTTTTACCTGATTAACGAGTTTTTAGGCTTCGATTTCTAAAAATTCGGTTTAGGGCATAAAAGAGGAATTTTTGAAAATCATGGATTGATCTATTTTTAAAATTCTTTTGGAAAACTAATTTGATTCTTGGCTTCTCTACATGATTATGATTGTCTAGGTACAATTTTCAAATTTTTCAAAATTGACGATTTTTCATGTGTTCTTGAGTTGGCTCTTCACAGGACACTTTCTCCAAAACTCAAAGCACTCAGATCAATGGCTCTCTCTTGGTTCTTCTGTTGTTAGTCACTATGGTGCACACGAGTATATCTGTTAAAACGGAACAGGATGATTCAACTCAAATCAAGACGAAGGACGCAGAGGAAGACAGCTCAGACTATGATGAAGAAGAATGGGACGAATTCTTCAAAGATGTTCAACGAAAAATTGATGAGGAGGACAGGAAATTTACCAAAGGAAAAAGACTAATGAAATCAGCCTCAACAACCAAACAGTATACGAGAAGGAAAAATGTCCAAAGGAGTGCGAGTCAGCATAGTGGGCCTCTCACCAGAGCACGCTCACTTTCTGGAATTCTTCAAACTGAATCTCCATGGGTTACGGGAATGAATGCACCATCTGCATCACACAGCACCCATCACACTCGAAGAGAGGGACTACAGACACAGATGAATTGGAACTGCTTCGTCAGGAACAGCGAAAACTTTTTGCTGCACAAGAAAGAATGTCGACAGAACTTCAGCAAACTCTCCTCTCAGCACAAGAAGATCAAGAAAAAGTATTCAAACATTTCAAAACTATTCAAGGGGATTTTGAACAAGCTGAGCTGTACCAGTTCAGATTCATCAGACTGAGCAGGACCTTCTGTTCATTTTTTTTATGGCTTTACTCTCTTGCAGACCTTGCATTTCTC
>JAQOTM010000041.1:92219-178330 GCA_029168755.2 Tillandsia fasciculata | reverse complement strand
CTCTCAACTCCACATGCGATATCCAATGAGGTGCTGTCGAGGTAGCGCGGTTCCTCGAACCACGTCAAACACAATCTCTATTTCCCTTACCGGCGGCATTATCAACAGCTTAGGTGAAATCACACCCGGGATCTCATGGGCAACCAAGATATCCCTGGGTCCCGGTGCCGCCGTAAGCACCTCTCTCACTGTCGCTAGAACCTGTGTGCTCTATGCCAACCAATCCCCAAGCGCTGGGTCAAAACACCGAACTGCCACAGTTTCCAACAAGTCTGCCGATACAACCCACGGCCTCAACTGCATTGGACATAATCCACAGGCCTCCTCCACATGCACAATACCAACAGAAACCTGTACCTCTAGTGCACGTGGTAACAAATCTACCTCCAGTCCAGACAAGAAAGCCAAAAACACTCAACTGAAACTGCTGTAAAAATCAAGCCCGCGACCACTTGGTCCACTGTCGTAGCGCCCTCCAACCGGGTGGTACAGACTCATCCGCTCGATGCAGGTGGTCGTCGCTCAGTCTGCTCCGACGTTGTGGCCCTATCTACCTGGCTGTAAATCGGAGGAGCTCCTTCATCCCGTAGAGGTAGCGGGGGTGCCGTCGCAAGCGATATTGCCGTAACCCTACTCGAGGGCTTGCTGCCTGAAAATGTCCCGACTATCCACACGAAAATATGGCCCCTGCCTGTGGTCACCCTGCGGTGTAGAAAACGGCCCACCACATTTGACTCCGTCATCCTGCTGCTGCTCTGATACATCGGCTGTGGAGAACCTCCTGGTCACTGTCTCCTCTGAGACCCACGACCCTCAGGCTGGAATCGTGGCGGCCCCGGGGGTCTCGATCTACTCAACTGTCCAAACTCAGATGGCACTGGATGCCTTTCCCGGAGCTGGTCCCTGTCGCTCCGTCACTCTCAGACATGATCACTGATCCTCGATCAACCCACCGAGCCTGTTCAATCGCTGCATCTAACGTCGGCACTTGCCGAGAATGTTCCAAGTGATAGGTAATCCGATGCAGTCCTCTCTCAACTAGCTCAACCTTCGGGGCCTCATCCAGGCGGCATGGGGTACGCCGCTCAACAATCGCAAAACTCACGACATACTCCTGAAGAGGTCGACTCTCCTGCTGCAGGCGTCTAAAAATCCCCTTCTAGTTTCTGCTTACACTGTCAGGAAAGAAGGCCCTGAGCAGCAAAGCACGAAACTCGCTCCAAGTCAACAACTGTGCTCCAGGTGGTCCAACAGGACGCCTTCGACGCCACCAATCTCGGCGTCCTTTTCCAAAAAGTGCACAGCCAAGTGCACCTGATGCTTCTCCATGGCTGCTGTCCAGTTTTCAGCCTCCCACGGCTCCGAGCTCAATCCTGCCAATCGGGGTGGATCAGACTGCCGGGACTGGCTCAGTCGACCGATGATGTCCCAAAGTCCTCCTCTCACCCACGTCACTCCAATATAAGGGCGACCGACACTTGCGTCCATACAACGCCTCAAACGGAGCCATCTGGATGCTCGCTTGATAGCTGTTGTTGTACGCAAACTCAACCAATGCTAAGTGTCGGTACCACCCTCTTCCAAAATCCATAACGCACGCTCTAAGCATATCCTCCAGGGTGGATGGTATAAGGTGTATAATGGGCCTCTCTCAAAATCTGGTCCCTAATCTCCGGATCGGTAGGCACACACACTCGGTCCCTATACCGTAGTACTCCCAAGCTATCTACTGTAAAATTCCCTATCTGATCTGCCTGAATCTGCGATCTAATCCTCGTCAAGTAGGGGTCCTCACTCTGTGTCTCCCTAATCCTATCCAACAGAGTGGGCTGCAAGACCATGGACGTGAGTCTAGCAGAGACCCCAGGGGATACTACCTCAATCTGTAGACGCCTCAACTGCTCCACAAGCGGTGCCTGCTGGGTGATCAACATACTCAAGCTCTGCGCTGATCTCCTACTCAAAGCGTCTGCTAAAACATTGGCCTTGCCGGGATGATAAAGGATGCTCACATCATAGTCCTTTAATAGCTCCAACCACCGGCGTTGCCTCAAATTCAGCTCCTTTTGAGTAAACAAGTACTTTAAGCTCTAACATAGCCATCATCCGACCCAAGGCCTCCTCCTGACGCTGAGAAGCCTCCTCCTGACGCTGAACAACCTCAGACATCTGTGCCATCTGGGTACGGCACCCCACTCTGATGTCCCTGTCCTGAGTCCTCTTGCTCGGGCATCGAGGAAGAAGGCTGCGAACGTGCCGACAACCCGCGTCGCGGAGGCATCACTCTCCTGAGGAGAAAGAGAAAAACCGGCAGAACCCCCAACAAAACTCGACCCAATCTAGCGAAAGTCAATAGGCATATCCCCCTTCCCAGCAGCACTATGTTGTCTGCAGCCAACATAGTCGCCACCGAAAGAAGATATGTCACTCTCTCACCCCATCCACTGGGAGAGTTTAGAACCCAATCAAGACTTTCGTAATAAGGTGACGGCTCTCACGTAAGTCATCCTAGGGTCCAACCGTAAGCCTAGGGTTTCTAAGTCCTCACTCACCTATATCCTAGGCTCTGATACCACTCTAATCTGTCACGCCCCGGGTCGAAACTGCGACCCGGACTCGTCAACAGATCCGCCGCCCATACGGGAAGCCCCGTATGAACGTAGCGTCTAACCTGCAAAAGATCATCTATACTATACAGATATCAGAGCTGAAAAGTAAATGCTGAACTGAAATAAATACAACTCTAGGTATAAGTACAGACCAAGTCCTCACATAAATACAGAAGTCTCTCAAAATAAAAATAAAAAGAGTACAACTCGATCCTCACTACAAGATCACTCAACAAGACTCTCAAAAGGTGAGGAGTGCAGCTACTCTCATGAACGACATCTGGTAGGGATCTAACTCGCGACTCCCTTACCTCGATCAGCTGGATCAGCAACCTGTGCAGCAGGAACGGAAGCAGAGGTCCCTGGGGAAAAAGACACCACGACGGGTGTGAGAACTACATCCCAAGTAGTTCTCAGTGGGTGCCGCCAACAAGCCCGACGGTCTGCCCACTAAGTCCACTAGAGGCATAGAGTAACAGATGCAATACTGGAAAGAAAAGCTGGTAAACTAACTCTACAGCTACTATGCCTCTAACTAGATGCTCAAGGGTGGAATAGAAAGAAACCTGGTATCACTACTAACTCTCAACTCAAATCACCCAATCTATACTGACTGCCACATCGGGTCCAGTCAAATCTGCGCCTACCTACTGCCTGACGTCCATGGAGGAGAGGCCTTACGTAGGGCGTCCGTGACTGCCAACCGGCCAGCCAAAGGGACTGCATCGACAAGCCGCAAAAGCAAGTAACCCGCCTAGCTCCGGAGTGGCACTCGAGGGGCGCGACCCCACCGAGTAAAGTATCTGCGCATCTATGTCGAGCTCAATGTGGCCATGCAGGCTATAATCCAAATCCACGATCAACAAGATCGACTGTGCTCAAAAGAACCCTGTCTCACTCACTGGCTGGAAACTACACAGCCGAGACCCCCTGTCACTCAGGTAGTAATCAAAAGACACTCTGATCAATAACTCACTATCTGACTCCACTCGGTCCCCCGACACGAGTGTAAATGCACCCCACTAATAACCCGACCCCTCGGCCCCCTATCTGGGCGAGGAAGAAACTAAGTCCAGATGAAATAGTGATGATAGTGAAAGTGTCTAAAGCAATAAAGTAACCTAGCCCAAGTTGGAGTTTTCTACTAGTCTGGTTGAACATGCTGCATATGACAGTGGTGCTAGGTCAAGTCCGAAGATAGCGATAAATAAGGATGTGGGGGAAAATAATAAGAAACACATGATAACCTGAATAAATAAGAAATCCCAACTCATGCTCTCTAACATGCTATACTGGAGATAAGAATAATACATGCACATCCCTAAACAGCTAGAATTAGTGTACAGATCGCAAATCTTGAAAGCGAGGCCACCCACCTAACCAGTCGAACAGTCAAAAGTCCTACAGCTGATAATACAAGAAAAACAGCTACACAGAGTCCAACGGGTCCAGCACTGTCCACAACTGCTCCTGGGTACAAAAACAGAGTTGTCGTTACACTTACATTCCCCCAAATCTGCCAGAATTATTACACTGAAATTCAGCTGCAAAGATGTGCCAAAATCACCTGCTGAAAGTCCCCAGAAAAATCCAAATAAAATATCCCTGCGATCTACGCGTCGATAGCTTCGAAACGAATACCTGCACGTCCAATTCCGAGTTTCCTACGCTGAGATATAAAATCGGCAAGAGAAACACCTCGTACTAAACTGTACAAAATTCCGCAGATAAAAACTCGGGAAGAAGAAAGATTCTCACCTTCGAAGCAAACTCAGAAAATTCTGAGAAAAATCCAGGAGATTCCTCGCGAGAAGTAGATGAATTTTGCCTTTTGAATCACCTGATCCGATGTCGGTACGCAAAGTTATGGCCGAAACTCTGCGGTGCTGTCCAAAAATCCGCGAAGAAAAAGGAGCAAAATAAAGCTCAAAAACATTCAAAATCCGAAGGGAAACAGTGAAAACTCTGAACATCAAAGTTGGAGTCCTACCAGTCGTGAGTCCGACGGCGCAAAAATCGCTAAAAACGGAGATCGGAGTGAGTCGGGGGTGTCCGCGCACCAAAACACGACGAAACGGGTTGACGAAGTAGAAGCGTCACTGTGCGCCGCGTCGCAGATGAAGTCGAAAAGATGAGCTCCAAAAATTCTGAAATTTCGTCGGCTGGTAGAGGAGAGGGAGAAGAACATTTGTCCTTCACAGCTCAGGTGAAGGAGTGTCACGCCCCCAGGGGTTTTTGAGTCAAGCAATGCGAAAAATTGCGTGAATATATTTTTTTTTTCTTAATATAGTAACATAAACCTCATACCCGGTGCGTGCCGGACCGCCACATACACAAATTCTCTCTGTCCGCGGACAGAGTCTCCTCTGTATATGCACGGCGTCTCATTTACAATATCATCCATCAACCATCAACCATACAGTAGACATACATCACCAATCAGAGTACATAGATTTAGCTACTGTTTTAAAAGACCGGTGTCCACTCGACACCTTATTTTTTTTCAAGTAAACTATTAAAGCGGCGTCACCATTTGGAAAGGATAAAACCAGCGGTTGTAAAACTCGTGCCCACACGGCACTTCGTTTGGGAAAACATTTTCGCAATCAATTGGTTTTTCATGAAAACGTGCCGCATATGAAACATCACTAGTAGTATCTAAACATAAAAGTACATCTCATCCACAGCGCTAACTAATACATGTCCACAACTAATATTGTCCACAAGCAAATTAACTAATAAAAGCATAAAGGAAAATGAGATATATCCAAGAGTTCTGACTACGGTCCTCGCGACGCAGTCTCTCCGCCATCCCGGCTAACGCACCTAGTATCACCTGTCACGGAGTGGGTAAAGTCAGTGACAAACAAAGTAGATGTATAAATAACAACAAGGAAAGAAGAGCAAACCGAATACACCGGAACCTTTCGCTAAAACCCTGCAACTTACTTTACTCACTTTATTTACTTTAGTGCCACCGTCCCAGGGGTAGTCAACGCTTCTCCCCTCGAGACTATTGATGCTTACAACCTCTTCACGGGGCTAGTGCGGTACCTGTAGCAGCCGTGAGGAGGTCCCCACACTGTGTGGGGCACACGAGTCGTATAGACCACTTCTCCGGAAAAGTACACCCATGCGGAGGCCAATCCGCCTGTGTACGTGCAGCATCCGAAAACCGGATTTGCCAAATCGGCGTGTATTAAGCACCGCGACCGCAGCCGCAACAGTCATTATATAAGATGAAAAACATTCATGCGAAAGGTTAAACAGTCCATCTACTTTGTTAGACATATTAAGAACACTTTTTACGATGATAGATGCACTTACTGCACTTGTTGCACTTATAGCAACTGTACCCACCTTGTTGCGGGAAGATCGGAGCACTCGGATCTTTCACACACTCCCGCTGCGCACCCGGACCTAGGAAAAGTCCGCAAGGATAAACTATGGTCAGAAACACATACTAACATCTCAAAACGAAAAACCCCAATTTACTCTTTTGACGGAAAAGTCCAGCACCGTCCGGTTTGCCGAAAACCGGACTCCCGCGCCGTCGTCGCCGCCCGTCGGAGCCCCGCGCGGCTCGGGACCGCGCGGTGTGGCTCCGCGGGCGGCGCCCCCCGCGGCGCGGCCCCTTGCGCGGCGCGGCCCCTTGCGCGGCGCCCGCGCAAGCGCTGCCCGCGGGGCGCCCGCGCGGCTGCCGCGCGGCGCCCGCGCGGGTGCGGCCCCGCGCGGTGCCCGCGAGGCGCCCGCGCGGCGCCCGCGGTGCCCCGCGCGGCGCCCGCGCGGTTGCGGGCCCGCGCGAGCGTCGCCCGCGCGGCAGCCGCGCGGCGCCCGCGCGGGTGCGGCCCGCGCGGCGGCCGCGCGGCGCCTGCGCGGCACCCGCGCGGGTACGGCCCGCGCGGTTTCCCCTCCCCCGTCTCCGCTCGTGGAGGCGGCCGGCCGTGCGCGGGGACCTTCCGCGCGATGCCCTAACGGCATCGCGCGTCTCCGTCGCCCGTTCCGTGCCCTAGCACGATGACGATGACGGCGACGGTGACGGAGACGACGGGGAAACCCGAAAACCCTACAAGAGAACGACGGAAAAATCCCGAAAAATTATAAAAATTATTTTACTAACCGAAGATCGACGGGAAGGTCGCCCGGTCGCGTTCTTGCCTTCGGTTCGATGTCCGGGAAGATCGGGCTCTTTCTCTTTTTCCTTTTCCTTCCTTCCGGCTAGGGTTCCGTCTTTTCCTTTCCTCTTTCTTTCTCTTCTCACCGGTTAGGGTTTTATTTTTCTTTCTTTCCCTCAGATAACCGGAATCACTTATATAATCCGTATTATTTGATTACGTATATTTAATTAATTTCCTCTTTAATTCGTACGTAAGAAAATTCTATTTTCCGTCACCGGATAATTAATTAATTAATTAATTATCCCCTACGAGATAACCCACCTTATCTCCAACGGGTGCAAGATATTTTGCACGGATTCCGATGCATGACTAATCACCGCATCACTAAGAATTCCGTTCCGGGAGATCCCGACATCGGATTTCAGATCCGATCGCACCGTCGGTCATCATTTTCCGTGCTCTATCGCAGAAAAATACCAGCACCACGCACCGACCGACTTTTAAAAATTAAATAATTTTATTTCACCTAAAGGCTTAAATAGCTTACATGTGAGTCAAAAATACCCCTAAGGGCCGAATCACTACACCACTCACACTTTATAAAAAGTTTCGTCCCGAAACTTAAGTACAAACCTCACTAAAACAAATCGGGAAAACATTCCCTCATTTTCGATTCCAGTTCCCATGTCGCCTCGCGCTCTTCGTGGTTGCTCCACTGGACCTTCACGTAGGGAATAGTTCGATTGCGCAACTTCTTGTCCTCTCTTGCCAAAATCCGCACCGGCGTCTCCTCGACGCTCAAATCCTCTCGCAACTCGATGGTGGAGGTATCCAAGGCATGAGAGGGGTCAGCGAGGTACTTCCGGAGCATTGAGACATGGAACACGTTGTGGACTCGTTCGAGGTTCGGCGGCAAGGCTAATCGGTACGCCACCGGTCCTACGCGTTCTAGAATTTCGAACGGTCCCACGTACCTTGGGCTTAACTTTCCCTTTATGCCGAAACGTCGGTTCCCCTTGGAGGGCGAAACTCGGAGTAACACATGCTCACCCACCATGAACTCTAAGTCTCGGCGTCTGTTGTCCGCGTAGCTTTTCTGTCTGCTCTGGGCGGTCAGTAGCCTTTGCCTAATTAATCGCACCTTTGCTTCGGTCTCCTCCACCAAATCTGGGCCCAGAAACTTACGCTCACCCAAGTCGTCCCAGCATATTGGAGACCGACAGCGGCGCCCGTACAGGGCCTCGTAGGGTGCCATCTGAATGCTGGCCTGATAACTGTTATTGTAGGCAAATTCCACTAGGGGCAAACACCGTGCCCACCCTTCGCCCAAGTCCAAAACACACGCTCGAAGCATGTCCTCCACGATTTGTATCACCCGCTCTGACTGTCCATCGGTCTGCGGGTGAAATGCCGTACTGAAATGCAACTTGGTACCCATTGCTCGTTGCAGGCTTCGCCAAAAGTTTGACACAAATCGCGTGTCCCTGTCCGACGTGATAGATGTCGGTACTCCATGCAACCTTACTATCTCGTCGATGTATGTTTGTGCCAGTCGTTCCCGCGTCCACGTCGTGTGTATGGGCAGAAAGTGGGCCGATTTCGTCAAACGGTCCACAATCACCCATATCGCATCGTGTCCCTGTGGCGACCTCGGGAATCCGGTCACAAAATCCATGGTAATCATGTCCCACTTCCACTCGGGCACCGGTAAAGGTTGCAATTTTCCTGCCGGGCGCTGATGCTCGGCCTTCACCTGTTGGCACACCAGGCAGTGTGCCACGAATCGAGTCACGTCTCCCTTCATTTTGGGCCACCAGAAGGTCTGTTTGACGTCCTTGTACATCTTCGTTCCCCCGGGGTGCGCTGCATATGGGGCAGTATGCGCCTCCCGCAGGATTTCCTCTTTGAGCTCCGGTAGATCCGGCACGCAGATTCGTCCCCGAAATCGTATCGTGCCGTCGGAGTCCACTGCAAAATCACCTTCCTGGTCGGCGGTTATCCTACTTCGCACCAGCTGGAGTTGGTCGTCAGTCGATTGCCCTTCGAGAATCCTGTCCAGCAAGGTAGGTCTGACCACCAGTGTCAGAAGTTGTGCGACTGTACCCGCCGGTACTACTTCTAGTCTCAATTGCGAGAATTCCGCAATCAGACTGTCTTGCTGGGTAATGGCACTTACACCTGCCTCCTCGGCCTGCCCCTTGCGACTCAGGGCGTCGGCCACCACGTTTGCTTTTCCCGGGTGATAGTGGATCGTTAAATCGTAATCCTTCAGTAGCTCGAGCCACCGCCTTTGTCGCAAATTTAACTCCTTTTGGGTGAAAAGGTACTTGAGACTCTTATGGTCTGAGTACACATTGCAGTGTGCCCCATACAGGTAGTGTCTCCAAAGCTTGAGGACGAACACGACCGCTGCGAGTTCCAAATCGTGCACGGGGTAATTCCGCTCGTACTCCTTGAGCTGCCTTGACGCATAGGCTATAACCTTTCCCCGTTGCATGAGTACTCCACCCAGTCCGTTTCGCGACGCATCGCAAAATACTTCATAATCCTCCCCTGGTTCTGGCAGGGCGAGAATCGGGGCTCGCGTCAATCTATCCTTGAGCTCCTCGAAGCTCCTTTGGCATTTGTCCGTCCAGATGAACTTTTCCCCCTTTCTAGTCAAACGGGTCAAGGGGGTGGCTATCTTGGAGAAACCCTCCACGAAGCGCCGGTAATACCCGGCCAATCCCAGGAAGCTTCGAACCTCTGTCACTGTTGTCGGTTGGGGCCAGTCCGTCACCGAATCTATCTTCTTCGGATCCACCGCGACTCCAGCAGCCGAGATTACATGCCCCAAGAAACCGACCTCACGGAGCCAAAACTCACACTTTTTGAGTTTGGCGTAGAGTTTCTGTTCCCGTAGGGTCTGGAGGACTGTGCGCAGATGTTCTTCATGCTCCTCGTCTGTACGAGAGTAGATGAGGATGTCGTCGATGAAGACCACCACGAATAAGTCCAGGAAGGGTTTGAATACCCTATTCATCATATCCATGAACACCGCCGGGGCATTTGTGAGCCCGAATGGCATGACCGTAAATTCGTAATGGCCATAGCGGGTCCGGAAAGCTGTTTTGGGGATGTCCTCCCCCTTAACCCGGAGCTGATGATAGCCCGACTGCAGGTCAATTTTTGAAAACACCGTCGCCCCCTGTAATTGGTCGAAGAGGTCGTCGATCCTTGGCAGGGGGTACTTGTTCTTAACGGTGACCTTATTTATCTCCCGGTAGTCGATGCACAACCGGAGACTTCCGTCCTTCTTCCTCACGAACAGGACGGGCGCGCCCCAAGGTGACGCGCTAGGTCTGATAAAACCCTTATCCAAAAGGTCCTCCAACTGTGCTTTGAGTTCTTTCAACTCCGCGAAGGCCATCCTATACGGTGCCTTGGTGATGGGTTTGGTGCCGGGAAGCAACTCAATAGGGAAGTCGACCTCTCGTTCCGGCGGCATTCCGGGGAGCTCCGCCGGAAATACATCCGGAAATTCCCTTACCACGGGACCGCTGTACCTCATCTGGGGAGCGGCCCTGAACTACCTAACGGCCCATTGGGTTCTCGACTGCAAGGCATAGGGTGGTGCCCATTTATTCCTTGCATGGCCCTTAACGGGCCTCGAGTACACAAGGTTCTCCTACGCCCCGAAGCCCGCCCGCGTACATCAGCCGGGTAAGGCTTCGCCTAGTACCTATGGATTCCCCCCCCCCCCCGAACCGCACTAGGCATTTTCGGGGTCAGGGAAGGGGACGACAGGAGGAGAAGAGGGAGAGAGAGAGAGAGTCTAACTGGGGTAGCAGGCTAAGGTGTAACCGGTGCTCCTAATCTAGGAGGAAGAACAGAAGTTACCTGCCGTTACTAGGTCTGAGACGTCACGTCCTCCACTGTAGTATCCCGGGGAGTCCGCCCACAGCCCTTGGGCCAGCGTCGTACGGCGTGCTGGGGAAGGGACTTGACGTCTGAAGAGTCCGCAGATTGCTGGTCGCCGGGCAAGTCCTTTGGCTGAACGGGGGCCACAGCACTCTCTGGTCCTCTCTGCTGTGGCGGCGCGGCGGCGGCGGCAGGGATGGGCCTCTGAGGGCAGAAGGCGCGAGAGTGGTCTGGCAAGCCGCATTGGTTGCAGTAGTGGTACCTCCAAGTACATTCCGTTACCGGGTGAGCACCCTCGCAAATTACGCACGGTCCCTGAGGCGATTTCGCGCTCCTTGCTGGTGTCGGTTCATCGTTTCGTGCTTTCTCCGGTCGTCCTCCTCCTCGGTCCTCCTGGTTGGGGTCCCTCCTCGGGACGGATGTAGCAGTCCTTTCTGTCCCCTCCGGTCGCGGCGCCGGAGGCCTGGTGGTGCCCGGCTTTCGAGGGCACTCGTAGCGTGTGTGGCCTGGCCTGCCGCATCGGTAGCAGTGGCCGTGTCTCCATGGGCAATCCTTCGCCTGATGCGCTCCAATGCATATGGGGCAAGGCCTCCTCGGCGGTTCGGGTTCTCCTCTCATTGTCTTTCCAAAGTTCCCCTCTGTCTTCGGGCGCTTGAGCGCCGGGCCCTCCTGATAGGGGGCCCCCACCGGTACAGGATAGGAAAATCTTTGCCGAGCACGTGCCTCGGCCAATTCTTTCACCGCCCGCAAGGCCAGATTGACTGCCTCATTGAAAGTGGGGTAACCAGCATGTGGTATCCCCCGATAGTTGTCGTCCTAGGCGTCTCGAGGGGCGCGGTCGACACCCTCGAAGTCTTGAGTCAGTAGGCATAGGCGCTCAGTAAGAGTTAGCAATTGCCCTGCTATGTCGCGTAGCTGGTTGCGGAGTAAGCGGTTGGCTGCGGCTGTGGGATCCATCCTGTCCATTGAGAAATGGTTAGCGCTCGGTGGCCGAATCCTGGCCGTTGTCTGCTGTAAACAAAGAAACCACGTCAATCCTAAGGTTATAACCCTAGCACCCTGTCTTACGATCGCACCTAGGTTACATTCCCTTTTTTCCCGTACTCTCCCGTACTACCGCACCTACACCTTGGTTATCTCATGTCCAATTTGCTTGTGGCACCTTACACTGTGGATGTGGATCACGTCTACTATGGTTATGGTTGTTTTTCTCTGATACCATTTAATCTGTCACGCCCCCGGGGGTTTTTGAGTCAAGCAATGCGGAAAATTGCGTGAATATATTTTTTTTTTCTTAATATAGTAACATAAACCTCATCCCCGGTGCGTGCCAGACCGCCACATACACAAATTCTCTCTGTCCGCGGACAGAGTCTCCTCTGTATATGCACGGCGTCTCATTTACAACATCATCCATCAACCATCAACCATACAGTAGACATACATCACCAATCAGAGTACATAGATTTAGCTACTGTTTTAAAAGACCGGTGTCCACTCGACACCTTATTTTTTTCAAGTAAACTATTAAAGCGGCGTCACCATTTGGAAAGGATAAAACCAGCGGTTGTAAAACCCGTGCCCACACGGCACTTCGTTTGGGAAAACATTTTCGCAATCAATTGGTTTTTCATGAAAACGTGCCGCATATGAAACATCACTAATAGTATCTAAACATAAAAGTACATCTCATCCACAGCGCTAACTAATACATGTCCACAACTAATATAGTCCACAAGCAAATTAACTAATAAAAGCATAAAGGAAAATGAGATATATCCAAGAGTTCTGACTACGGTCCTCGCGACGCAGTCTCACCGCCATCCCGGCTAACGCACCTAGTATCACCTGTCACGGAGTGGGTAAAGTCAGTGACAAACAAAGTAGATGTATAAATAACAACAAGGAAAGAAGAGCAAACCGAATACACCGGAACCTTTCGCTAAAACCCTGCAACTTACTTTACTCACTTTATTTACTTTAGTGCCACCGTCCCAGGGGTAGTCAACGCTTCTCCCCTCGAGACTATTGATGCTTACAACCTCTTCACGGGGCTAGTGCGGTACCTGTAGCAGCCGTGAGGAGGTCCCCACACTGTGTGGGGCACACGGGTCGTATAGACCACTTCTCCGGAAAAGTACACCCATGCGGAGGCCAATCCGCCTGTGTACGTGCAGCATCCGAAAACGGATTTGCCAAATCGGCGTGTATTAAGCACCGCGACCGCAGCCGCAACAGTCATTATATAAGATGAAAAACATTCATGCGAAAGGTTAAACAGTCCATCTACTTTGTTAGACATATTAAGAACACTTTTTACGATGATAGATGCACTTACTGCACTTGTTGCACTTATAGCAACTGTACCCACCTTGTTGCGGGAAGATCGGAGCACTCGGATCTTTCACACACTCCCGCTGCGCACCCGGACCTAGGAAAAGTCCGCAAGGATAAACTATGGTCAGAAACACATACTAACATCTCAAAACGAAAAACCCCAATTTACTCTTTTGACGGAAAAGTCCAGCACCGTCCGGTTTGCCGAAAACCGGACTGCCGCGCCGTCGTCGCCGCCCGTCGGAGCCCCGCGCGGCTCGGGACCGCGCGGTGTGGCTCCGCGGGCGGCGCCCCCCGCGGCGCGGCCCCTTGCGCGGCGCCCGCGCAAGCGCTGCCCGCGGGGCGCCCGCGCGGCGGCCGTGCGGCGCCCGCGCGGGTGCGGCCCCGCGCGGCGCCGGCGCTGGTGCGGGCCCGCGCGGCACCCGCGCGGTGCCCGCGCGGGTGCGGGCCCGCGCGGTGCCCCGCGCGGCGCCCGTGCGGTTACGGGCCCGGGCGGGCGTCGCCCGCGCGGCAGCCGCGCGGCGCCCGCGCGGGTGCGGCCCGCGCGGCGGCCGCGCGGCGCCTGCGCGGCACCCGCGCAGGTACGGCCCGCGCGGTTTCCCCTCCCCCGTCTCCGCTCGCGGCGGCGGCCGGCCGTCCGCGGGGACCTTCCGCGCGATGCCCTAACGGCATCGCGCGTCTCCGTCGCCCGTTCCGTGCCCTAGCACGATGACGATGACGGCGACGGTGACGGAGACGACGGGGAAACCCGAAAACCCTACAAGAGAACGACGGAAAAATCCCGAAAAAAATTATAAAAATTATTTTACTAACCGAAGATCGACGGGAAGGTCGCCCGGTCGCGTTCTTGCCTTCGGTTCGATGTCCGGGAAGATCGGGCTCTTTCTCTTTTTCCTTTTCCTTCCTTCCGGCTAGGGTTCCGTCTTTTCCTTTCCTCTTTCTTTCTCTTCTCACCGGTTAGGGTTTTATTTTTCTTTCTTTCCCTCAGATAACCGGAATCACTTATATAATCCGTATTATTTGATTACGTATATTTAATTAATTTCCTCTTTAATTCGTACGTAAGAAAATTCTATTTTCCGTCACCGGATAATTAATTAATTAATTAATTATCCTCTACGAGATAACCCATCTTATCTCCAACGGGTGCAAGATATTTTGCACGGATTCCGATGCATGACTAATCACCGCATCACTAAGAATTCCGTTCCGGGAGATCCCGACATCGGATTTCAGATCCGATCGCACCGTCGGTCATCATTTTCCGTGCTCTATCGCAGAAAAATACCAGCACCACGCACCGACCGACTTTTAAAAATTAAATAGTTTTATTTCACCTAAAGGCTTAAATAGCTTACATGTGAGTCAAAAATACCCCTAAGGGCCGAATCACTACACCACTCGCACTTTATAAAAAGTTTCGTCCCGAAACTTAAGTACAAACCTCACTAAAACAAATCGGGAAAACATTCCCTCATTTTCGATTCCAGTTCCCATGTCGCCTCGCGCTCTTCGTGGTTGCTCCACTGGACCTTCACGTAGGGAATAGTTCGATTGCGCAACTTCTTGTCCTCTCTTGCCAAAATCCGCACCGGCGTCTCCTCGACGCTCAAATCCTCTCGCAACTCGATGGTGGAGGTATCCAAGGCATGAGAGGGGTCAGCGAGGTACTTCCGGAGCATTGAGACATGGAACACGTTGTGGACTCGTTCGAGGTTCGGCGGCAAGGCTAATCGGTACGCCACGGTCCTACGCGTTCTAGAATTTCGAACGGTCCCACGTACCTTGGGCTTAACTTTCCCTTTATGCCGAAACGTCGGTTCCCCTTGGAGGGCGAAACTCGGAGTAACACAAGCTCACCCACCATGAACTCTAAGTCTCAGCGTCTGTTGTCCGCGTAGCTTTTCTGTCTGCTCTGGGCGGTCAGTAGCCTTTGCCTAATTAATCGCACCTTTGCTTCGGTCTCCTCCACCAAATCTGGGCCCAGAAACTTACGCTCACCCAAATCGTCCCAGCATATTGGAGACCGACAGCGGCGCCCTGTAGTGACCCGACCCTCCGGGGTACTTTTGAACTCACATGTAATCGCTTAGGCCTTAAGCGGAATAAAATTATTTAATTTTCAAAAAGTCGGCCGGGACAAGTGTGTATATTTTCCTGCGATAGAGCGCGAAAAACGATGACCGACGGTGCGATCGGATTCGAAATCCGATGCCAGGATCTCCCGGAACGGTACCCTTAGCGATGCGGTAGTTAGTCGCGCATCGGAAACCGTGCAAAATATCTTGCACCCGTTAGAGATAAGGTGGGTTATCCCGTAAGGATAATTAATCAAATAATTAATTATCCGGTGACAGAATTTAAATCCTCCTGCGTACAAATTAATTGTGGGATTTAAATGGGTGGGATTTTATCGCATAGATTGGAAAGGGATAAAAATCAGGATATTTAAACTAAAGGATTTAAATTATGGGATTTTATCTCACGGATTAAATAAGAGATAAAATCCGGATTTTCAAATTGGGGATTTATTTCCCATGATTATTTAATTAAGGTGATTAAATAATCGGTGACCGGGATTTGGATAATAGAGGTTTAAATATCCGGGTAATTAGAATCCGACTGGGAATTTGATTTCCCAAGATTATTTGATAAAGGTGATCAAATAATCGGTGGTCAGGATTTAAAGTCGAGAAATATCCCGTCGTCGGATATTTTCTTGAGAAATAGAAACGGGAAATTATAGGTTCCTACGTACGTAAATAAAATTAACGATTAGAATTGGGGAATTGACGGTGGGGATAATAATCAAACGATTAACTAAATAGGTTATCGGTGGGGATTAATTAATTAGCTAATTAATTAATTGGATCGGAATACCCAAAAAGGGAATTTTGACGGTGCGGGTTTACAATTGGATATAACCAACATAGGGATTATTTAATTCCCCGCTCACCGAACGAAACCCTATTTTTATTTCTCCGCCTCCCCAAACCCTCCTCTTTCGTGCGTACCGAAACCCCCAGCCAGCGAAAAAGAAAGAAAAGAACCGTAACCGGAGGAAGGAGAAGGAAAGAAGGAGGGAGCCGATCGTCCTAAACGCCGATCCAAAGGCTAGAAACGCGACCGGACACCTTCCCGACGATCTCCGATAGGTAAAATAATTTTTAATAATTTTCTGGATTTTTCCTAGCGTAGTTTGGTAAAATTCTAGAGTTCCTCCGCCACCCCCGTCACCGCCGCCGTCATCGTAATTTTGTTGGGCGGACGGAACGGGCAAGGAGGCGCGCGGTGCCACGGGGCATCGCGCGAGGAAGAAGGGGGAACGCACGCGGATGACCGGGCTCCGCCGCAGGCGGGGACGGCGCCGCGCGGGTCGCACCCACGCGGGCGCCGCGCGGACACCGCGCGGCCGCCGCGTGGGCGGCCCCGCGCGGGCACCGCGCGGGGTGCCGCGCGGGCGGCCCCGCGGGCGCCGCACGGGCACCCGCGCGGGGTGCCGCGCGGGCACCCGCGCGGGGCGCCGCGCGGGCGGCCCCGCGCAGGCGCCGCGCGGGCACCCGCGCGGGGTGCCCCGCGGGCACCCGCGCGGGCGGCCCCGCGCGGGGTGCCGCGCGGGCACCCGCGCGGGGTGCCGCGCGGGGTGCCCCGCGGGCGCCCGCGCGGGGTGCCGCGCGGGCGGCCCCGCGCGGGCGCCGCGCGGGCACCCGCGCGGGGTGCCGCGCGGGCGGCCCCGCGCGGGCGCCGCGCGGGCACCGCGCGGGCGCCGCGCGGGCGACCCCGCACGGGCGCCGCACGGGCCCGTGCCCGTGCGGGCACCGTGCGGGGCACTTTGCGCGCACCGCCCGCGGGGCCGCGCCGCGCGCGGCTCCGACGGGCGGCGACGGTTGCGCAAGGGGGGTTCCGTGGGCAGCGGGACGGTGCCGGACTTTAATATATTTAATGTGGGGTATTTTCTGTTGCGATAAGTTAGCATACTTTCTGACCGTAGTGTCCGTGCGGACTTTTATAGGTCCGGGTGCGCAGCGGGAGAGTGCGAAGGGCTCGGGTGACCCGACTTCTTTCCAACAAGGTGGGTACGGTTGCGATGTGTGCAACCGGTGCTGTAAGTGCATCTATGTCATTAAAAATATTCTTTAATTTACCTAACAAAGTAGATGGACAGTTAACCTTTCTTTTAATTGATAAATATCTGATAAATTAAGCGGCTGCGGTCGCGGTGCTCATTACACGCCATTCTTGGCAATCCGGTTTCGGATGCTGCACGTACACTGGCGGATCGGGCCACCGCATGGTGTACTTTTCCGGAAAAGTGGTCTTTTTGACCCGTGTGCCTCACAAAGGGGTGGGTGCCGTGAGGACCTCTTCACGGCTGCTATAGGGGTCGCACTAGCCCCGTGAAGTGGTTAAAGCATCAAAAAGGTGTTGTGCACGAGGGGGGACTTTAGTCTCCCCGACAGGTACTCTGGGGTCGGTGCCCAATTTAATTAACAATTAATCCGGGGTTGGTGCCCGGTTTAATATATGCACAGGGGTTTAACGAAAGGTTACGGTGTACTCGGTGTATTCGGTTCGTTCTTCCTTTCTTAATATTATTAGACATCTACTTTGTTTGTCACTGACGTTACCCACTCCGTGACAGGTTTCCCTAGGTGCGTTAGCCGGGACGGCGGTGGGACTGCGACGTGAGGATCGTAGTCGGACTCTTGGTTATCGTATATATAACTCATTTCCTCTTTAGGTTACTTTTAATTTCGCTTGTGGATTACTTTACATGTGGGCATGTTTTAGTTAGCACTGTGGATGAGATGTGGCTTTATGTGATACTTTTAGTAGTGTTTTTAATTGCGGCATGTTTTATGATGAGATAAAGGTTTGCGAAAACGTTTTCTAAAAAGAGGTGCCGTGTGGGCACGGATTTTACAACTCTGGGTTTTATCCTTTCCAAACATTGAAGCCGCTCAAATGACATGCTTTAGTTAAACGATTTAACTCTGAATATGGTGTATGTCTACTGTATGGTTGTTGGTTGGTGTGTGTTGTATGATTATTGTGAATGAATGAAATGATGTAAATGAGACGCCGTGCATATGCAGAGGAGACTCTGTCCGCGGACAGAGTGAATTTGTGTATGTGGCGGTCTGGCACGCACCGGGGTTGAAGTTAAGTTACCTTATTATGAGAAAAAAAAATTGGCACGATTTTCCGCTTCAAAAGACTCAAAAACCCCCGGGGGCGTGACAGATTAAATGGTATCAGAGAAATACAACCACAACCATAGTAGACGTGTTTTGTGTCCACAGTGCTAGGAGCCACAAGCAAGTTGGAAATGAGATAACCAAGGTATAGGTGTAGTACGTGAGAGTACGGGGAAATGGGGACGTAACATAGGTGAATTCGTGAAACGGTGTGCTAGGGTTGTAACCATAGGATTGACACGGTTTCTTTGTCTACAGCAGCCGACGGCCAGTGTTCGGCCACCCAGTACTAATCGTTTCGTGACAAGCAGATGGATCCCGCAGCGGCAGCCAACCGTTTACTCCTGAACCAGCTGCGTGATATCGCAGGACACATGCTGACCCTTACAGAGCGACTGGGTCTACTGATCCGAGATTTTGAGGGCGCTGACCACGCCCAGCGGGGCGCCAGGACCGATATCCGTTGGGGAAGACCGCCAGCAGAGTTCCCCACCTTCAACGAGGCAGTCATGATGGCCCTGCGAGCAGAGCAGGAATTAGCCGAGATGCGTGCGCGAGAAAGGGGTGCCTATCCGGGTCCGACGGAGGGCCCAGTACCCAAGCGCCCGAGGGCAGAGAGCGACTACGTAAGAACGGCAAGAGCGCTATCCAAGCGCCCGAGGACAGAGAGCGACTTCGAAAGGATGGCGAGGGCGGAACCCAGACCGCTTGGGAGACCTTGCCCTATATGCGTAGGAACGCACCAGGTAACAGAGTGTCCGTGGAGGTATGATCACTGCTATCGGTGTGGCAGGCCGGGCCATAACCGATACGACTGCCCTTGGAAACCGGGGGTCACCAGGCCCCCGGCGCCGCGAGCAAGGAGGACGGAGAAGACTGCTACACCCGCTCCCCGAGGGGACCCCGCCCAAGAAGACCGAGGAGGGGGACCACCAAAGGGGGTGCGGAAGGAAGGACAGGCTCCAGCAGAGGACGCGAGACCACCCCAGGGACCGTGCGTGATTTGCCAGGGTGCTCACTCGGTAGCGGAGTGCACATGGAGGTACCATTATTGCAACCACTGCGGGTTGCCGGATCACATTCGTGACGCTTGCCCACAGAGGCCCGCCGCCGCCGCCCCTACGCCACCGCCACAGAAGGAACCAGACAGTGCTGCGGTTCCCGCTCAGCCAAGGAACCCGCCCGACAACCGGGAACCCTCAGATCCATCAGACCCCTCGGACTCCTCAGATTCTTCGGACGTTAAGACTCTCCCCCAGCACGCCGTGCGACGCTGGCCCAGGGACTGCGGGCGGACTCCCCGGGACACTGCGGCAGGGGATGCGGCGTCCCAGACTTAGTGACAGCAGGTGATTATCGTTCGATCTTTTATTCTTCTCCCTTCCTACAGCCGACTACACCCTAGCCAGATACACTTGTTAGACTCTCTCTCTTCCCCTCACTAGGATCAGTAGGCGTTAGGCGAAACCTTCCCCGGCCAAAGCGCGTGGGCGGTTTCGAAGTTCAGAAAATCCGGTGGGTCCGGGGCCATAGAGGGCTATGCAGGGAATAAATAGGATTCGCCCTATGCCTTGCAACCGGAAACCCGATGGGCTGTCATGCAGCACGGGGCCGCTCCCCAGACCAGGTTCAGCGGTCCCGTGGTAAGGAAATTGATGGAGGGCGGGTGCGTAGCCTATCTGGCCTCGGTAGATCTAACTACCCGACCCGTCCCCTCACCCACAGAAATTCCCGTAGTAGGGGAATTCCCGGACGTATTTCCGGCAGAGCTACCGGGAATGCCGCCGGAACGAGAGGTGGACTTTCCAATTGAACTACTCCCCGGCACCAAGCCCATCACCAAGGCACCGTACAGGATGGCCTTTGCAGAGCTGAAGGAACTCAAGGCACAGTTGGAGGACCTTCTCGACAAAGGTTTCATCAGACCAAGCGCGTCACCTTGGGGCGCGCCCGTCCTGTTTGTGAGAAAGAAGGACGGGAGTCTCCGGTTGTGCATCGACTACCGGGAGATAAATAAGGCGACGATCAAGAACAAGTACCCCCTGCCAAGGATCGACGATCTATTTGACCAGTTGCGGGGGGCGACGGTGTTCTCAAAAATTGATCTACAGTCGGGCTATCATCAGGTCCGGGTCAAGGGGGAGGACATCCCCAAGACAGCTTTCCGTACTCGTTATGGCCATTACGAGTTTACGGTGATGCCGTTCGGGCTCACAAATGCCCCGGCAGTGTTTATGGACATGATGAACAGGGTATTCAAGCCCTTCCTGGATTGTTCGTGGTGGTCTTCATCGACGATATCCTCATCTACTCGCGCACCGATGGGGAACATGAAGAACACCTGCGCACAGTCCTCCAGACCCTACGGGAACACAAACTCTACGCCAAACTCAAAAAGTGTGAGTTTTGGCTCCGAGAGGTCGGGTTCCTGGGGCACGTAATCTCAGCGGCTGGGGTCGCGGTGGATCCGAAGAAGATAGATTCGGTGACGGACTGGCCCCGACCGACCACGGTGACGGAAATTCGAAGCTTTCTTGGATTAGCCGGGTACTACCGGCGCTTCGTGGAGGGCTTCTCCAAGATAGCCACCCCCTTAACCCGCTTGACAAGGAAGGGGGAAAAATTCATCTGGACGGATAAGTGCCAGAAAAGCTTCGAGGAACTTAAGGATAGGTTGACGCGAGCTCCGATTCTCACCCTACCAGAGCCTGGGGAGGATTACGAAGTGTATTGCGACGCGTCGCGAAATGGATTGGGTGGAGTACTCATGCAACGGGGAAAGGTCATAGCCTATGCATCAAGGCAGCTCAAGGAGTACGAGCGGAATTACCCCGTGCATGACTTGGAACTCGCAGCAGTGGTGTTCGTCCTCAAGCTATGGAGGCATTACCTGTATGGGGCGCACTGCAACGTGTACTCAGATCATAAGAGCCTCAAATATCTTTTCACCCAAAGAGAGCTAAATCTGCGACAAAGGCGGTGGCTGGAACTATTAAAGGATTACGACTTAACAATCCACTACCACCCGGGAAAGGCCAACGTGGTGGCCGACGCCCTGAGTCGCAAAGGGCAGGCTGCGGAAGCGGATGTAAGCGCCATTACGCAGCAGGATAGCCTAATCGCGGAATTCTCGCGAATGAAACTAGAGGTGGTGCCCGCAGGGACAGTCGCCCAACTTCTGACACTGGTGGTCAGACCTACCTTGCTGGACAGAATTCTCGAAGGCCAATCGACTGATGATCAGCTCCAGCTGGTGCGGAGTAGAATAACCGCCGACCGGGAGGGCGACTTTACAGTGGACACCGACGGCACGATACGATTTCGCGGACGGATCTGCGTGCCGGATCTACCGGAAATCAAGGAGGAGATCCTACGGGAGGCGCATACCGCCCCGTATGCGGCGCATCCCGGGGGAACCAAAATGTACAAAGATGTCAAGCAAACCTTCTGGTGGCCGAAAATGAAGGGAGACGTGACGCGATTTGTGGCACATTGCCTGGTGTGCCAACGGGTGAAGGCCGAACACCAACGGCCGGCGGGAAAATTACAACCTTTACCGGTGCCCGAGTGGAAATGGGACATGATTACCATGGACTTTGTGACCGGTTTCCCGAGATCGCCACAGGGACATGATGCGATATGGGTGATCGTGGACCGTTTGACTAAATCGGCCCACTTTTTGCCCATACACACGACGTGGACCCGGGAACGACTGGCGCAAACGTACCTAGATGAGATAGTGAGGTTGCACGGTGTACCAACATCCATCACGTCGGACAGAGACACACGTTTTGTGTCGAACTTTTGGCGAAGTTTGCAACAAGCGATGGGAACCAAGTTGCACTTCAGCACAGCTTTTCACCCACAGACCGATGGGCAATCGGAGCGGGTGATACAGATTGTGGAAGACATGCTTCGAGCATGCGTTCTGGACTTGGGCGAAGGGTGGGCACGGTGTTTGCCCCTGGTAGAATTTGCCTACAATAATAGCTACCAGGCCAGTATACAGATGGCGCCGTACGAGGCGCTGTACGGACGCCGCTGTCGGTCTCCAATTTGCTGGGACGACTTAGGTGAGCGGAAGTTCTTGGGCCCAGATCTAGTGGAGGAGACCGAAGCGAAGGTGCGTCTGATTAAACAAAGGCTGCTGACCGCCCAAAGCAGACAGAAGAGTTATGCAGATATCAGACGCCGAGACTTAGAATTCATGGTGGGCGAGCACGTGCTGCTCCGGGTTTCACCCTCCAAAGGAAACCGGCGTTTCGGCATAAAAGGAAAGCTAAGCCCACGGTACGTGGGACCGTTCGAAATCCTGGAGCGTGTAGGACCGGTGGCATACCGCTTGGCCCTGCCGCCAAATCTCGAACGAGTCCATAATGTCTTTCACGTTTCGATGCTCCGAAAATACCTGGCGGATCCCTCTCATACCTTGGATGCCTCCACTATCGAGTTGCGGGAGGACTTGAGCGTCGAGGAGACGCCGGTGCGGATTTTGGCGAGAGAGGACAAGAAGTTGCGCAACCGAACAATTCCCTATGTGAAGGTCCAATGGAGCAACCACGAGGAACGCGAGGCGACGTGGGAATTGGAATCAAAAATGAGGGAGTGTTTTCCCGAGTTATTTTAGGGAGGTTAGGGTTTAAGTTTCGGGACGAAACTTTTTATAAAGTGTGAGTGGTGTAGTGACCCGACCCTCCGGGGTACTTTTGAACTCACATGTAATCGCTTAGGCCTTAAGCGGAATAAAATTATTTAATTTTCAAAAGTCGGCCGGGACAAGTGTGTATATTTTCCTGCGATAGAGCGCGAAAAACGATGACCGACGGTGCGATCGGATTCGAAATCCGATGCCAGGATCTCCCGGAACGGGACCCTTAGCGATGCGGTAGTTAGTCGCGCATCGGAAACCGTGCAAAATATCTTGCACCCGTTAGAGATAAGGTGGGTTATCCCGTAAGGATAATTAATCAAATAATTAATTATCCGGTGACGGAATTTAAATCCTCCTGCGTACAAATTAATTGTGGGATTTAAATGGGTGGGATTTTATCGCATAGATTGGAAAGGGATAAAAATCAGGATATTTAAACTAAAGGATTTAAATTATGGGATTTTATCTCACGGATTAAATAAGAGATAAAATCCGGATTTTCAAATTGGGGATTTATTTCCCATGATTATTTAATTAAGGTGATTAAATAATCGGTGACCGGGATTTGGATAATAGAGGTTTAAATATCCGGGTAATTAGAATCCGACTGGGAATTTGATTTCCCAAGATTATTTGATAAAGGTGATCAAATAATCGGTGGTCAGGATTTAAAGTCGAGAAATATCCCGTCGTCGGATATTTTCTTGAGAAATAGAAACGGGAAATTATAGGTTCCTACGTACGTAAATAAAATTAACGATTAGATTTGGGGAATTGACGGTGGGGATAATAATCAAACGATTAACTAAATAGGTTATCGGTGGGGATTAATTAATTAGCTAATTAATTAATTGGATCGGAATACCCAAAAAGGGAATTTTGACGGTGCGGGTTTACAATTGGATATAACCAACATAGGGATTATTTAATTCCCCGCTCACCGAACGAAACCCTATTTTTATTTCTCCGCCTCCCCAAACCCTCCTCTTTCGTGCGTACCGAAACCCCCAGCCAGCGAAAAAGAAAGAAAAGAACCGTAACCGGAGGAAGGAGAAGGAAAGAAGGAGGGAGCCGATCGTCCTAAACGCCGATCCAAAGGCTAGAAACGCGACCGGACACCTTCCCGACGATCTCCGATAGGTAAAATAATTTTTAATAATTTTCTGGATTTTTCCTAGCGTAGTTTGGTAAAATTCTAGAGTTCCTCCGCCACCCCCGTCACCGCCGCCGTCATCATAATTTTGTTGGGCGGACGGAACGGGCAAGGAGGCGCGCGGTGCCACCGGGGCATCGCGCGAGGAAGAAGGGGGAACGCACGCGGATGACCGGGCTCCGCCGCAGGCGGGGACGGCGCCGCGCGGGTCGCACCCACGCGGGCGCCGCGCGGACACCGCGCGGCCGCCGCGTGGGCGGCCCCGCGCGGGCACCGCGCGGGGTGCCGCGCGGGCGGCCCCGCGCGGGCGCCGCACGGGCACCCGCGCGGGGTGCCGCGCGGGCACCCGCGCGGGGCGCCGCGCGGGCGGCCCCGCGCGGGCGCCGCGCGGGCACCCGCGCGGGGTGCCCCGCGGGCACCCGCGCGGGCGGCCCCGCGCGGGTGCCGCGCGGGCACCCGCGCGGGGTGCCGCGCGGGGTGCCCCGCGGGCGCCCGCGCGGGGTGCCGCGCGGGCGGCCCGCGCGGGCGCCGCGCGGGCACCCGCGCGGGGTGCCGCGCGGGCGGCCCCGCGCGGGCGCCGCGCGGGCGACCCCGCACGGGCACCGCACGGGCCCGTGCCCGTGCGGGCACCGTGCGGGGCACTTTGCGCGCACCGCCCGCGGGGCCGCGCCGCGCGCGGCTCCGACGGGCGGCGACGGTTGCGCAAGGGGGGTTCCGTGGGCAGCGGGACGGTGCCGGACTTTAATATATTTAATGTGGGGTATTTTCTGTTGCGATAAGTTAGCATACTTTCTGACCGTAGTGTCCGTGCGGACTTTTATAGGTCCGGGTGCGCAGCGGGAGAGTGCGAAGGGCTCGGGTGACCCGACTTCTTTCCAACAAGGTGGGTACGGTTGCGATGTGTGCAACCGGTGCTGTAAGTGCATCTATGTCATTAAAAATATTCTTTAATTTACCTAACAAAGTAGATGGACAGTTAACCTTTCTTTTAATTGTTAAATATCTGATAAATTAAGCGGCTGCGGTCGCGGTGCTCATTACACGCCATTCTTGGCAATCCGGTTTCGGATGCTGCACGTACACTGGCGGATCGGGCCACCGCATGGTGTACTTTTCCGGAAAAGTGGTCTTTTTGACCCGTGTGCCTCACAAAGGGGTGGGTGCCGTGAGGACCTCTTCACGGCTGCTATAGGGGTCGCACTAGCCCCGTGAAGTGGTTAAAGCATCAAAAAGGTGTTGTGCACGAGGGGGGACTTTAGTCTCCCCGACAGGTACTCTGGGGTCGGTGCCCAATTTAATTAACAATTAATCCGGGGTTGGTGCCCGGTTTAATATATGCACAGGGGTTTAACGAAAGGTTACGGTGTACTCGGTGTATTCGGTTCGTTCTTCCTTTCTTAATATTATTAGACATCTACTTTGTTTGTCACTGACGTTACCCACTCCGTGACAGGTTTCCCTAGGTGCGTTAGCCGGGACGGCGGTGGGACTGCGACGTGAGGATCGTAGTCGGACTCTTGGTTATCGTATATATAACTCATTTCCTCTTTAGGTTACTTTTAATTTCGCTTGTGGATTACTTTACATGTGGGCATGTTTTAGTTAGCACTGTGGATGAGATGTGGCTTTATGTGATACTTTTAGTAGTGTTTTTAATTGCGGCATGTTTTATGATGAGATAAAGGTTTGCGAAAACGTTTTCTAAAAAGAGGTGCCGTGTGGGCACGGATTTTACAACTCTGGTTTTTATCCTTTCCAAACATTGAAGCCGCTCAAATGACATGCTTTAGTTAAACGATTTAACTCTGAATATGGTGTATGTCTACTGTATGGTTGTTGGTTGGTGTGTGTTGTATGATTATTGTGAATGAATGAAATGATGTAAATGAGACGCCGTGCATATGCAGAGGAGACTCTGTCCGCGGACAGAGTGAATTTGTGTATGTGGCGGTCTGGCACGCACCGGGGTTGAAGTTAAGTTACCTTATTATGAGAAAAAAAAATTGGCACGATTTTCCGCTTCAAAAGACTCAAAAACCCCCGGGGGCGTGACACGCCCGTACAGGGCCTCGTAGGGTGCCATCTGAATGCTGGCCTGATAACTGTTATTGTAGGTAAATTCCACTAGGGGCAAACACCGTGCCCACCCTTCGCCCAAGTCCAAAACACGCTCGAAGCATGTCCTCCACGATTTGTATCACCCGCTCTGATTGTCCATCGGTCTGCGGGTGAAATGCCGTACTGAAATGCAACTTGGTACCCATTGCTCGTTGCAGGCTTCGCCAAAAGTTTGACACAAATCGCGTGTCCCTGTCCGACGTGATAGATGTCGGTACTCCATGCAACCTTACTATCTCGTCGATGTATGTTTGTGCCAGTCGTTCCCGCGTCCACGTCGTGTGTATGGGCAGAAAGTGGGCCGATTTCGTCAAACGGTCCACAATCACCCATATCGCATCGTGTCCCTGTGGCGATCTCGGGAATCCGGTCACAAAATCCATGGTAATCATGTCCCACTTCCACTCGGGCACCGGTAAAGGTTGCAATTTTTCTGCCGGGCGCTGATGCTCGGCCTTCACCTGTTGGCACACCAGGCAGTGTGCCACGAATCGAGTCACGTCTCCCTTCATTTTGGGCCACCAGAAGGTCTGTTTGACGTCTTTGTACATCTTCGTTCCCCCGAGGTGCGCTGCATATGGGGCAGTATGTGCCTCCCGCAGGATTTCCTCTTTGAGGTCCGGTAGATACGGCATGCAGATTCGTCCCCGAAATCGTATCGTGCCGTCGGAGTCCACTGCAAAATCACCTTCCTGGTCGGCGATTATCCTACTTCGCACCAGCTGGAGTTGGTCATCAGTCGATTGCCCTTCGAGAATCCTGTCCAGCAAGGTAGGTCTGACCACCAGTGTTAGAAGTTGTGCGACTGTACCCGCCGGTACTACTTCTAGTCTCAATTGCGAGAATTCCGCAATCAGACTGTCTTGCTGGGTAATGGCACTTACACCTGCCTCCTCGGCCTGCCCCTTGCGACTCAGGGCGTCGGCCACCACGTTTGCTTTTCCCGGGTGATAGTGGATCGTTAAATCGTAATCCCTCAGTAGCTCGAGCCACCGCCTTTGTCGCAAATTTAACTCCTTTTGGGTGAAAAGGTACTTGAGACTCTTATGGTCTGAGTACACATTGCAGTGTGCCCCATACAGGTAGTGTCTCCAAAGCTTGAGGAAGAACACGACCGCTGCGAGTTCCAAATCATGCACGGGGTAATTCCGCTCGTACTCCTTGAGCTGCCTTGACGCATAGGCTATAACCTTTCCCCGTTGCATGAGTACTCCACCCAGTCCGTTTCGCGACGCATCGCAAAATACTTCATAATCCTCCCCTGGTTCTGGCAGGGCGAGAATCGGGGCTCGCGTCAATCTATCCTTGAGCTCCTCGAAGCTCCTCTGGCATTTGTCCGTCCAGATGAACTTTTCCCCCTTTCTAGTCAAACGGGTCAAGGGGGTGGCTATCTTGGAGAAACCCTCCACGAAGCGCCGGTAATACCCGGCTAATCCCAGGAAGCTTCGAACCTCCGTCACCGTTGTCGGTTGGGGCCAGTCCGTCACCGAATCTATCTTCTTCGGATCCACTGCGACTCCAGCCGCCGAGATTACGTGCCCCAAGAAACCGACCTCACGGAGCCAAAACTCACACTTTTTGAGTTTGGCGTAGAGTTTCTGTTCCCGTAGGGTCTGGAGGACTGTGCGCAGATGTTCTTCATGCTCCTCGTCTAGACGAGAGTAGATGAGGATGTCGTCGATGAAGACCACCACGAATAAGTCCAGGAAGGGTTTGAATACCCTATTCATCATATCCATGAACACCGCCGGGGCATTTGTGAGCCCGAATGGCATGACCGTAAATTCGTAATGGCCATAGCGGGTCCGGAAAGCTATTTTGGGGATGTCCTCCCCCTTAACCCGGAGCTGATGATAGCCCGACTGCATGTCAATTTTTGAAAACATCGTCGCCCCCTGTAATTGGTCGAAGAGGTCGTCGATCCTTGGCAGGGGGGTACTTGTTCTTAACGGTGACCTTATTTATCTCTCGGTAGTCGATGCACAACCGGAGACTTCCGTCCTTCTTCCTCACGAACAGGACGGGCGCGCCCCAAGGTGACGCGCTAGGTCTAATAAAACCCTTATCCAAAAGGTCCTCATCTGGGGAGCGGCCCTGAACTACCTAACGGCCCATTGGGTTCTCGACTGCAAGGCATAGGGTGGTGCCCATTTATTCCTTGCATGGCCCTTAACGGGACTCGAGTAGACAAGGTTCTCCTACGCCCCGAAGCCCACCCGCGTACATCAGCCGAGGAAGGCTTCGCCTAGTACCTATGGATTCCCCCCCCCCCCGAACCGCACTAGGCATTTTCGGGGTCAGGGAAGGGACGACAGGAGGAGAAGAGGGAGAGAGAGAGAGAGTCTAACTGGGGTAGCAGGCTAAGGTGTAACCGGTGCTCCTAATCTAGGAGGAAGAACAGAAGTTACGTGCCGTTACTAAGTCTGAGACGTCGCGTCCTCCACTGTAGTATCCCGGGGAGTCCGCCCACAGCCCTTGGGCCAGCGTCGTACGGCGTGCTGGGGAAGGGACTTGACGTCTGAAGAGTCCGCAGATTGCTGGTCGCCGGGCAAGTCCTTTGGCTGAACGGAGGCCACAGCACTCTCTGGTCCTCTCTGCTGTGGTGGCGCGGCGGCGGCGGCAGGGATGGGCCTCTGAGGGCAGAAGGCACGAGAGTGGTCTGGCAAGCCGCGTTGGTTGCAGTAGTGGTACCTCCAAGTACATTCCGTTACCGGGTGAGCACCCTCGCAAATTACGCACGGTCCCTGAGGCGATTTCGCGCTCCTTGCTGGTGTCGGTTCATCATTTCGTGCTTTCTCCGGTCGTCCTCCTCCTCAGTCCTCCTGGTTGGGGTCCCTCCTCGGGACGGATGTAGCAGTCCTTTCTGTCCCCTCCGGTCACGGCGCCGGAGGCCTGGTGGTGCCCGGCTTTCGAGGGCACTCATAGCGTGTGTGGCCTGGCCTGCCGCATCAGTAGCAGTGGCCGTGTCTCCATGGGCAATCCGTCGCCTGATGCGCTCCAATGCATATGGGGCAAGGCCTCCTCGGCGGTTCGGGTTCTCCTCTCATTGTCTTTCCAAAGTTCCCCTCTGTCTTCGGGCGCTGAGCGCCGGGCCCTCTTGTTAGGGGGCCCCCACCAGTCCAGGATAGGAAAATCTTTGCCGAGCACGTGCCTCGGCCAATTCTTGCTCCGCCCGTAAGGCCAGATTGACTGCCTCATTGGGGTAACCAGCAGGTGGTATCCCCCGATAGGCGTCGTCCCAGGCGTCTCGAGGGGCGCGGTCGACACCCTCGAAGTCTTGAGTCAGTAGGCATAGGCGCTCAGTAAGAGTTAGCAATTGCCCTGCTATGTCGCGTAGCTGGTTGCGGAGTAAGCGGTTGGCTGCGGCTGTGGGATCCATCCTGTCCATTGAGAAATGGTTAGCGCTCGGTGGCCGAATCCTGGCCGTTGTCTGCTGTATACAAAGAAACCACGTCAATCCTAAGGTTATAACCCTAGCACCCTGTCTTACGATCGCACCTAGGTTACATTCCCTTTTTCCCCGTACTCTCACGTACTACCGCACCTACACCTTGGTTATCTCATGTCCAATTTGCTTGTGGCACCTTACTCTGTGGATGTGGATCACGTCTACTATGGTTATGGTTGTTTTTCTCTGATACCATTTAATCTGTCACGCCCCCGGGGGTTTTTGAGTCAAGCAATGTGGAAAATTGCGTGAATATATTTTTTTTTTCTTAATATAGTAACATAAACCTCATCCCCGGTGCGTGCCCGACTGCCACATACACAAATTCTCTCTGTCCGCGGACAGAGTCTCCTCTGTATATGCACTGCGTCTCATTTACAACATCATCCATCAACCATCAACCATACAGTAGACATACATCACCAATCAGAGTACATAGATTTAGCTACTGTTTTAAAAGACCGGTGTCCACTCGACACCTTATTTTTTTTCAAGTAAACTATTAAAGCGGCGTCACCATTTGGAAAGGATAAAACCAGCGGTTGTAAAACCCGTGCCCACACGGCACTTCGTTTGGGAAAACATTTTCGCAATTAATTGATTTTTCATGAAAACGTGCCGCATATGAAACATCACTAGTAGTATCTAAACATAAAAGTACATCTCATCCACAGCGCTAACTAATACATGTCCACAACTAATATAGTCCACAAGCAAATTAACTAATAAAAGCATAAAGGAAAATGAGATATATCCAAGAGTTCTGACTACGGTCCTCGCGACGCAGTCTCACCGCCATCCCGGCTAACGCACCTAGTATCACCTGTCACGGAGTGGGTAAAGTCAGTGACAAACAAAGTAGATGTATAAATAACAACAAGGAAAGAAGAGCAAACCGAATACACCGGAACCTTTCGCTAAAACCCTGCAACTTACTTTACTCACTTTATTTACTTTAGTGCCACCGTCCCAGGGTAGTCAACGCTTCTCCCCTCGAGACTATTGATGCTTACAACCTCTTCACGGGGCTAGTGCGGTACCTGTAGCAGCCGTGAGGAGGTCCCCACACTATGTGGGGCACACGGGTCGTATAGACCACTTCTCCGGAAAAGTACACCCATGCGGAGGCCAATCCGCCTGTGTACGTGCAGCATCCGAAAACCGGATTTGCCAAATCGGCGTGCATTAAGCACCGTGACCGCAGCCGCAACAGTCATTATATAAGATGAAAAACATTCATGCGAAAGGTTAAACAGTCCATCTACTTTGTTAGACATATTAAGAACACTTTTTACGATGATAGATGCACATACTGCACTTGTTGCACTTATAGCAACTGTACCCACCTTGTTGCGGGAAGATCGGAGCACTCGGATCTTTCACACACTCCCGCTGCGCACCCGGACCTAGGAAAGGTCCGCAAGGATAATCTATGATCAGAAACACATACTAACATCTCAAAACGGAAAACCCCAATTTACTCTTTTGACGGAAAAGTCCAGCACCGTCCGGTTTGCCGAAAACCGGACTCCCGCGCCGTCGTCGCCGCCCGTCGGAGCCCCGCCGGCTCGGGACCGCGCACTGTGGCTCCGCGGGCGGCGCCCCCCGCGGCGCGGCCCTTTGTGCTGCGCGGCCCCTTGCGCCGCGCGCGCAAGCGCTGCCCGCGCGGCGGCCGCGCGGCGCCCGCGCGGGTGCAACCCCGCGCGGCGCCCGCACGGTGCCCGCGCGGCGCCCGCGCGGCGCCCGCGCGGTGCCCCGCGCGGCGCCCGCGCGGCCCCCGCGCGGTTGCGGGCCCGCGCGGGCGTCGCCCGCGCGGCAGCCGCGTGGCGCCCGCGCGGCGCCCACGCGGTTGCGGCCCGCACGGCGCCCCGCGCGGCGCCCACGCGGGTGCGGCCCGCGCAGCGGCCGCGCGGCGCCTGCGCGGCACCCGCGCGGGTACGGCCCGCGCGGTTTCCCCTCCCCCGTCTCCGCTCGCGGCGGCGGCCGGCCGTCCGCGGGGACCTTCCGCGCGATGCCCTAACGGCATCGCGCGTCTCCGTCGCCCGTTCCGTGCCCTAGCACGATGACGTTGACGGCGACGGTGACGGAGACGACGGGGAAACCCGAAAACCCTACAAGAGAACGACGAAAAAATCCCGGAAAAAATTATAAAAATTATTTTACTAACCGAAGATCGACGGGAAGGTCGCCCGGTCGCGTTCTTGCCTTCGGTTCGATGTCCGGGAAGATCGGGCTCTTTCTCTTTTTCCTTTTCCTTCCTTCCGGCTAGGGTTCTGTCTTTTCCTTTCCTCTTTCTTTCTCTTCTCACCGGTTAGGGTTTTATTTTTCTTTCTTTCCCTCAGATAACCGGAATCACTTATATAATCCGTATTATTTGATTACGTATATTTAATTAATTTCCTCTTTAATTCGTACGTAAGAAAATTCTATTTTCCGTCACCGGATAATTAATTAATTAATTAATTATTCCCTACGAGATAACCCACCTTATCTCCAACGGGTGCAAGATATTTTGCACGGATTCCGATGCATGATTAATCACCGCATCACTAAGAATTCTGTTCCGGGAGATCCCGACATCGGATTTCAGATCCGATCGCACCGTCGGTCATCATTTTCCGTGCTCTATCGCAGAAAAATACCAGCACCACGCACCGACCGACTTTAAAAATTAAATAGTTTTATTTCACCTAAAGGCTTAAATAGCTTACATGTGAGTCAAAAATACCCCTAAGGGCCGAATCACTACAAGGAGGGCTCGGGATAACCCTCAAATGGCTGGCCAAAGTGAAGAAAAACACCCAATCTCCCCTACAAAACTTAATCAAAACCCTTGCACCCGATCCGGTGCAAGGTGGGTCGGACCAAATGGTCCGACCGAGCCAGGATCGTGCCACGCCAGCCCGGCCCGGCCCACGCGCGGGCTCGGGCGCGCGCCACGTGCGCGCATGCATGCGCGGTGCGGTGCCCGGTGCACCGCGCGTGCACCGGGCGCCCACCCGGGCTCGTGGACTGGGTGCAGCGCGGCCGTAGACCGCGCTGCACCGGCCGATCTACCCTCGTGCGCCAAGCCGCCCGCGTCGCCCCTGCACCAGGTGCACGCCCTCCCCCATGCACCGCGCTGCACCCACCGGTGCATGTGCCGTGAGCCGGCCGCCGTGAGCCCGGTCTACCAAGCCAGCAACACCAAAAACTCTACTTTAAGCCCAAAATGTCCAGAAAAAGCCTATTTTGCACAGTTTTTTGCCCTGAGTCTAGTTTTCTCGTCCATTTGGCGAACCGAGGCTTCTGACACACAGAAATAGTAAAGTCAAACTCTCCCAACCACAAATATAACAACCACCGCACTTCCGTATAGCCTCACAATGCGATTTTTCGCGCTGGACTCGATTTTCGCGTCCTCTTCGCGCACCGACGACACTAACACCCCAAAAAGTGCCGACGAGCTACCAATCCACTAGAAACCCAACTCACAAGAATTTGGGGTCTTCACACAAACGCTCAACTCAAGCACTTCTTGCAACGACTACCAAAAAGGTGATTCCTCAGAAATCAAATGCAAATCATTCGAAGGAAAAGAGCCTTGGTAGTTCACCGCGCAAGACGACATCATCAAGGAGCAGCAATCAATCTAACAAGACGCTTTCACCAAGGAGAATAACTTCGCGATCATTGCCAACGCAGTCCAAAAAGGTTTGGGTGCGCAAAGGAGAAATTTTCCCTTGTCTTGTTACTAATATTTCCTTGCATGCATATGATAATTCGTCTTGGTATCTGGATAGCGGATGTTCCCGTCACATGACCGGTGACAAAAACTGTTTTCAAAATTTTGAGAAAATCTCCGGAGGACTTGTAGTTTTCGGAGACGGTCGGTCTTCCAAAATTGTTGGAAAAGGAACAGTAGCTATTCCAGAAGGCCCGGTTTTGAATAATGTGTTATTTGTTGAAGGCCTTAAGACTAACCTCATAAGTATTAGTCAACTTTGTGACAATGGTTTTTCAGTTAATTTTTCATCTGTTGAATGTGTTGTAACTGATAAGGACCATGTTTTCTTTTTAAAGGGGGTTAGATCTGAAAACAATTGTTATGTTGTTCCTAATAAAATTTCTGAAAAATGTAACCTAGCCTCTTTGAATAATGAAACACTTTGGCATGAAAGGCTAGGTCACATAAATTTTAAGGAACTTGCTAGAATTTCAAACAAAGACGTGGTCAAGGGGGTTCCAAAACTTTCACTTAAACAAAACATTGTGTGTGGCGGTTGCCAAAAGGGAAAACAGTCCAGGACTGCACACAAGAACTTGAACCACATTGGTACAAAACGGCCTTTGGAACTTTTGCACATGGATTTAATGGGGCCAACTCGTCAACCATCTTTGGGAGGTAAATGGTATATTTTCTTATTGGTTGATGATTTCTCTAGATATCTTGGGTAGCATTTTTAAAAGAGAAAGCTGATACTTTTGATTCTTTTCACGAGATTTGCCATCGTATTATGATTGAAAAGAATGAAAAGATTATTCGTGTTAGAAGTGATAGAGGTGGAGAATTCATAAATTCTAAATTCATTGATTTTTGCACTTCCAACGGCATTAAACATGAATTCTCAGCACCCTATACACCTCAACAGAATGGTGTAGTCGAGCGCAAAAACAGGGTTGTACAGGAGATGGCACGTGTTATGCTTCATAGCCGGAATTTACCGTTATATTTTTGGGCTGAAGCGGTGAACACTGCTGTCTATGTAATTAATCGAGTGTATTTGCGCCCGGGAACTTTAAATACACCATATGAACTATGGTTTTGTAGAAAACCGAACATCAAATATTTTCGTATCTTTGGGAGTCGGTGTTTTATTTTACGTGACCGCGAAAATCTTGGAAAATTTGACTCTCGAAGTGACGAAGGAATTTTCTTGGGTTATTCTACAAACAGTAGAGCATATCGAGTATTTAACTTGAATCTAAGACGATCGTAGAATCGATAAATGTTAAAGTAGATGAAGCTTTTCACTTTGCATCTGAAAAATCTACCCTCGATATCTCTCTTGATGATGATACACCTGCTAATGCATCTTCTCATAACAATTCTTTCGATAATAATGATGCATCTAACGGTTCTTCAAGTTTATCTGATGTGCAGGAATCATCTCATGTACCTCCGAGTACTCCGTTACCTCAAACGTTACGCATCTCCAAGGATCATCCTGAATCGAACATTATTGGAGACCCACAAGAAGGAGTTAGAACTCGGAGACAATTGGTTTGCGGATTTGCTTGCTACGTATCCTTAATCGAACCAAAGAATGTCGATGAAGCTCTTCAGGATGACTACTGGATTGAAGCAATGCAGGAAGAGCTCCATCAATTTGAGCGAAACAAAGTCTGGGAATTAACGAAGCCTCCGAAGCAACACAATGTGATAGGTACCAAATGGATTTTCAAGAACAAGAAAAATGAGGATGGTACTATCATCAGGAACAAAGCACGTCTAGTTGCTCAAGGCTACTCTCAAGTAGAAGGTATAGACTTTGATGAAACTTTCGCCCCTGTAGCTAGACTCGAGTCCATTCGTATCCTATTTGCGATTGCTTGTCATTTTAAAATCAAATTATTTCAAATGGACGTTAAGAGCGCATTTTTAAATGGGTTTTTAAATGAGGAAGTTTATGTGGCTCAACCGAAAGGTTTTGTGGATCATAAACTACCTAACCATGTTTTTCGTTTGAAAAAGGCTCTTTACGGTCTGAAACAAGCACCGCGAGCATGGTACGAAAGGTTGACAAAGCACCTTTTGGAAAAGGGCTATACTCGAGGGGGAGCTGACAGGACTCTCTTTGTGAAGCATTATCAAAACAATTTCATTGTAGCACAAATCTATGTCGATGACATTGTATTTGGTGCAACAAGAGATAATGATGCTTCTAAATTCGCGGAAACCATGGAAAGCGAATTTGAGATGTCCATGATGGGCGAATTGACATTTTTTCTTGGATTACAAGTTAAACAAAGTGATGAAGGAATTCACTGTGTCAATCCAAGTATGCAATGGAGTTGGTCAAAAAGTTTGATTTAGAAAATTCTAAAGATTTTCCGACTCCAATGGGAACTAGCCATAAGGGATTGGAAGTGAATCACATAGTGAGAATGTAGACGAGAAACTTTATCGCAGTATGATTGGAAGTCTACTTTACCTCACGGCTAGTCGCCCGGATATATCCTTTAGTGTTGGGATTTGCGCGAGATATCAATCAGCACCAAAGGAGGTTCACCTGAAAGCGGTGAAAAGGATCATCCGGTACATCAAAGGAACAATAAATTTCGGAATTTGGTATCCTATGGGAACAAGTCTGGATATTGTTGGATACTCAGATGCCGATTGGGCAGGATCAGTGGATGATCGGAAAAGCACGAGTGGTGCATGCTTTTATCTTGGCCATTGCCTTGTTGCATGGCATAGTAAAAAGCAAAACTGCATAGCACTCTCGACTGCCGAAGCGGAGTATATTTCAGCGGGTAGTTGTTCAACCCAACTCATTTGGATGAAAAGTGTGTTGAGCGACTTCCGAATTTCAGCATCTTCGGTAACCATTCTTTGTGACAACACTAGTGCTATAAACATTTCCAAAAACCCTGTGTTGCACTCAAGAACAAAACACATTGAACTTAGATATCATTTTCTTAGAGAGCTAGTTGAATCAAATATTCTTCAACTTTCATATATTTCAACTGAGGATCAATTAGCTGACATTTTAACAAAACCTTTGGATCAAAAACGTTTTATTCACTTGCGTAAAGCAATTGGCATGCTTTCCTTGAAATAATCTCTTTTTGAAACCAATGCTTAGGTTAGGTTTTGTTTTTGTGTTTTTGTTCTTTATCTATGTTTGTACATAGAACATTAATTGAGCATTAGTTATATTGACTTTAATTGCATCCTTTCACGCATTTAGAAATTTATTATGCTTTTGATATCATAATATTTCAATGTTGCAATGATCATTTATGTCAATTAAGTCATCTTTTAAGTGATCAAAGTCAATTTCTCTCTCAATGATCTCTTGGTATAGTCATTATCTTATTTGACTATTTAGTCGAGTATGAATGCGAGATCAATTTTTGGTTGAATACCTTATATCTTAAATAATTGATAGCCAATTGAGGGGGAGTTAAAGAAATATAATATGCTCAAAAGATGTGAAAAGAGTTACATCCCAATGAGGAGTGTGAAAACTACCACCACATGGAGGAAAGAGCTACCACCTCGGTCGTCCGAGTACTGTGTGCAGCTACCACATGTATACCAAGCATGGTTTTTCAATTTTAATTAAATAAAATGCATGTTGAAATACTTGACTCTGTCAAATTTCAAGGTTGGTATAAGGTGGGAATTTTAATGAAAGATGCTCAAAGAGCCACTCTCTTCAACAGATTGTCTAGATATATTATCTAACTTATCTGGGATTTCAAACATCTATTGATCTTGGTATTTCATTTTCTTTACCAAATTGATGATTTGATAAAGGCATTACGCATAAGATCAAGTAGATGTGATTGAAGTTGTTCAACTTTAAGGGATTTAATTTTTATAAATTTTCGTTTCATTTTTGGATATTTTTGATAGATTTTGCATAATCTATTTCTTGTTGTATGAAACGATGATTTTTGTTTAAAGTTGATACAAAAAGTGCTTACAATACTTTTTCTGGATTTTCTGGAATTTTTCTGAATTTTTCTGAAGAAAAAGTTGGAGCCGATCCGGACTGGGCAAGCTGATCCGGACCCCGAACGCAGGAAAATCCTGCGGGTAGCCGATCCGGACTGGATTCTTCGGGCAGTCCGGACCGCGGCGAGGGTTTATATAGAACAAAAAGGGTTTTTGATTTTTCTTTACTCAAATCTTTTGTTTCTAAGCTTCCAAACTTTCTCTCTCTAAAAGGCAAGGATCTTGGAGCCCTCCAAACTCATTCTCTTCAATTCAAAGTAAGTTTTTATGATCAAAATCTCGGTTTTTCACAGTTTTTCATATTTTTGCTCAAAACGTGAGGGAAATTTCATATCTTTTTCGTTTGTGGATGGTTTTTGATCAAACTTCTTTTGAAATAAGAACTCTGGGAACATTAGTTTTGATTATATGCTAGGTTTTCTCAGGATAAACGGATTTTTGGCCTTCGATTTCTAAAAATTCGGTTTTAGGGCATATAATGTAGAATTTTTGAAAATCATGGAATTGATCTATTTTTAAAATTCCTTTTTGCAAAACTATTTTGATCCCTAGTCTCTCTACACGATTATGATTGTTTGGGTACAACTTTTCAGATTTTTGAAAATTAACAATGTTTCGTGTTCTTGAGGTGTGCTCACAGGATTTCAAATTTCTAAAGCACAAAGAGCAATGGAGTTTTCATGTATCATCGTTCTGCTTGTTACAATGGTGCACACACGTGCGACTGTTAAAAAGGAACAAGATGACTCAACTCGAGACAAGACAAGAACTGTTGGTCAAGACAGCTCTGAGTCCGAAGAAAAAGACTGGGAAGATTTCCTGAAACAAGTTCAACAAAAAGTTGATGAGGAGGACAGGCAATATTTAAAGAACAAAAAGCTGATGAAATCTGCCTCAACAACTAAACAATATAGAAGACGGAAAAATGTCAAAGGAAGTGGAATTCAACTTAATGAGCATATTACCAGAGCACGCTCACTTCCTGGAATTCAACGTAGTGAATCTCCATGGATTGAAGGGCAGAATGCACCATCTGCATCAACACCTCATCCATCAACTTCCAAGAAAGACACTTCAGAAGCCAATATTTTGTCCTCTATTCATCAAGAACAGAGGAAAATGATTGAAGAACAGAAGAAAATGTCCGAAGAACAAGAAAGAATGTCAACTGACATTCGCAAGATGAAAAGAAAATGTTCTGAAATAATAGGAATGCTGAAAGGAATCTTGCACAAATTAAATTGCGGAAGTTCAGACAATTCGGATGTGGCTTGATCTTTAGTTTGTGCACTCTAATTTTTCTTTTTCTTGTGCAGGCTTTTACCTTTTAGTTCAGTTTTTAGTTTCTTTCCTTTTCGTTCTCATTTTTCTCATATTTTTTGGAACTTTTTTTAACTCTCCTCATATTTTGTAATTTTGGCTTAGTTTTGTGACAAAAAGGGGGAGAGAGTTTAGAGAACTTTGAACAGTGATTGAACTGTGAACATGCTTGTGAGAAACTATGGAGAACTTGAACTATGAAGGTAAGTATAACTTCAACTTTTGGGTTTTTATCTTGTGATTTGATGCATGCCCCTACTAACTATTCGACTAACTATTTGGGTATGTAATATAACTAACAAGTTGATGTTGACTAACATTTCTGTGACATTTGGATCTTTACTGCTTAAAAGATATGTTGATTTTTAATTGTGATCCAATTACATATCTGAATGCATAAATGTCATGGTGAGTATGAACTCTATCTTTGTGTTTGGTTTTGATTGTTGAAAATTCTTGAGGTATCTAACGATCTCTTTTGTCAAGAATGATTTCTTTTGCAGAGAGTACAGATGTCTAAGTCTAGAGTCTGTTCTAGGAGTTTATCTCATGTATTTATCTTTATTTGGATCTCCAATGTAAATTTTTGTTGTATGGTGATATCAACAAAAATATCTTTTTGAATTTTCTTGTGTGGATTTGTGTTTTGTGTAACGACCCGGCCCACTAGTAATAATAACTCGTTGGACCCAAACTACAGCCCAAAATGCTTAAGCCCAGTTATTATTACTAGTGTCCATGTCTCATATAAACCCAATTACAATTCCATCCACATCCGATGTGGGACTATTGGGGGCGTCACAGACTCCCCCCGTTTAGGCCTGACGTCCTCGTCAGCCCAAACACACACACAGCAGTCCAAGATCACCAGGCGATGTGAGACTTGTCTCGCTAGCGCTGTCATCTAGACACAAGCTCAGCCGAGACTCGCCGCACACTTCCGGCTGGTTATTGGCTCTGATACCATCTTAATCTGTCACGCCCCGGGGGTTTGTTTTAGCGGAAACGGTTCACAAAAGGTACTCAATTGGCGCGTAGATTATTTTTTTTTTTTTTTTTTTTTGAAAAATAAACCTTCTTCCCCGGCGCATGCCCAGACCCGCCGCATACACAGAATCACTCTGCAAACGGACAGAGTCTCCTCTGTATATGCACGGCGTAGCAGCTAATACAAATCCCAAACGCAATCATCCATTCAATCACAACAGTTCTAACATACAACTATGTACCATAACTGAGTAAAAAGCACGGCCAAGAGATTTTAAAAGGATAAATCCACAGTCGTTGAAAACGGCGCCTACCCGGCGCCCAGAGTTTGAAAACGCGTTCGAAAACAGCCTAAATCCACAGGGTTTGAAAACGGTGCCCACACGACACATGAGTTTTGAAATTCGTTTTCACAATCCATAAATCCACAGGGTTTGGAAATCAGTGCCCACACGACACTTAAATTTTTGAAAACAGTTTTCGCAATCTTTTCTTTGGTTTTTCTTTTTCTTTTCCAAACGGCCAACAGAAGTGAAAGGAAAGATAAATACGTAAGAGAACTACCAAATGGGGACCATGCCGACATCCACGCCGACCCCACGAGGGTATCGAGAACCACACAAAGAACTACAAATGTGAATGAAATGCAAAGATAGAAAAAGGAAAGACAGTCCGGGGTCCCCAGCGACCCAGAAGCTCCTGCCCCGTCCTCACCGTCGCCTACCTCTCCCCCCGTCTGGACCCTGTCACGAAGTGGGAAGTCAGTGACGAAAAATAGTAGAGCAGGAAAAATAGTAAAACAAACCGTAAAGCCAACCGGAGCAACCACCCTCCCAAGAGGGAAAAAGACAACATGTACCCCTGTATCCTGCAATACCCGACCACGTCGGACAACTAAACCGACGAGCAGTACCATACCTGCAATACCCGACCACGTCGGACAACTAAATCGACGGGCCATACCGTACCTGCAAAACCCGACCACGTCGGACAACTAAACCGACGGGTCGCACCGCTCGCACCTCGGCGCCTCAAACCCCACAACTAATAAGGGGCCCCACTACGTCACCTCGTGGGTATACACGGGTCATAGACCGCTTTTCCGGAAAAGCGCACCCTTTGCGGTGGCCAAACCGCGGGTGCGCGTGCTGCAGCCTCGAGCAAAGTAACCGTAACCACCATCATGTTAGCATCATAATATATAAACAAGAGTAAAACGGTGACATGTATAATCCAAAGTAACACGGTAATATGCGTGATCGAAAGTAACCCGCTAACATGTAGAATCAAAGGTAAAACGGTAACATGTGTAATCAAAAGCAACCCGCTAACATGTAATATCAAAAGTGAAACGACCGCCGGAGACCGACGCTAAACACCACGATGAAACCCACCACGAAAAAAAAAACATGAACATAACGACCTTACGCATAAAGGGATGCTAAGGGTGTACCCACAAGTAAAATCCGATAGTATCATCACTAAAGATCACTCATATTAGCACAGTTAGACGAGTCATAAAAACTTGAGCACAATTTACGAAAGTCCCACACTAAGTCTTAGGATGAGCACCCATAGCTATGAACAGTAAACATGCTTATGAAGAACAGGGATTAGATGAAATCATAAGATCAAAATTATTATATTCATGCATATGCGGAACTTTACTATATCTCATTAAGGAACACCCACCTGGACAGCGTTTGGTCGATACGCTAGAAGTTGACTCGCTGCACCCCACCCGATCGGCACGCGGACCTAGAAAGTCCCCCAAGGTAAACATTAATAAGCTAACACTGTCCCCTGTGAAACCTGTGACTCCCTAACTTTGACCCGAAAGAAATTTCCCTTAAAAGCATTGTTAAAAGTATCGTCGTGGTCGAAAACGTTCAAAAACGAGGCGAAACGGGCCAAAAACGGGCCAAAACGGAGTTACCGGGCTTCCGGGCTGGGGGCTAGTGCACGGACAGGGGCGTGGACCGGGTCCATAGTGTAGAGGATGCGTGGCGCGGACCGGGCTCACCCGGGCGCGTGCACCACGCAGCTTGGGCCGGGCCGGTGCACGCGCGGGGCGTGAACCGGGCTCACCCCCACGAGCGTTGCGGCATGCGCCGGGTGCACGCTAGAGGCGTGCACCGCGGTAGCAGGCCGGGCCGGTGCACGCGCAGGCGCGCACCGGGCTCACCCCTACGGGCCGCGGCGCCGCGCACCGGGTGCACGCTGGAGGCGTGCACCGCGGTGCGCGGGCCGGGCTGGCGCACGCAACCGTGCGCCCGGTTCCGCGCCTTCGGGCTGTGAGACGTGCGCCGGGTGCACGCCCACTAAAAGTCGATAAAAAGGGCACCTACAACTAACATTGAACGACAAGGGTTAACTATGGCACCCGAAAGGTTAGGATATTACACCAGGACTCCACATCACTCACCTCTTAAGACAAGTTTCGTCCTCGAAACTTAACCCTGGTCCGCAAAGTATAGAATTGGGTAGCACTCCTCCATCTTTGACTCCAGTTCCCAAGTTGCTTCACGTTCCTCCTGGTTGCTCCACAGCACCTTCCCATAGGGGATCGTCCGGTTGCGCAATATTTGTTGTCCTCTCATGCTAAGATTCGCACCGGTGTTCCGTCGAAGCTCAGGTCCTCTCTCAGCTCAAAAGCAGTGACCATCCATCACCCAAATCAAGTACGCAGGCTCGGAGCACATCATCGAGAATTCGGTTCACTTGCTCAGACTGTCCGTCGGTCTGGGGGGGGGGAATACACCGTGTTGAGTCTGTGACGCCCCAATAGTCCCACATCGGATGTGGATGGAATTGTGATTGGGTTTATATGAGACATGGACACTAGTAATAATAACTGGGCTTAAGCATTTTGGGCTGTGGTTTGGGCCCAACGAGTTATTATTGCTAGTGGGCCGGGTTGTTACATTTTGTCACGAAACCGCCAAAGGGGGAGATTGTTACGGAATTTGAGTTGGCGTATTTTGTGAAATCGGTTAAGTCTTGAAGATTGAAGATAAAGAAGTTTGGATTATATACCTCAATCTCAAGAAAGAAGAATTCAAAAGGATCAGGTACGTTTAACTAAATAATTTTGATGATCCAAATACTTAGTATAGTGTAGAAACACTTGGATGAATTTTTGATTGTGTAAAAATCAAAAACTGGACATGGGACATGTTCAGGATCCGGACCGTGGATCTCAGTCCGGACCCCGAACGTAGGTTTGTTCATGCGCAATTCCAGTCCGGACCTTGGAAATTTCAGTCCGGACCCCGAACGTGTAATTTGAAGGAATTGCATGAACAGTCCGGACTCTGAAAATTTCAGTCCGGACCCCGAACGTGTAATTTGAAGGAATTGCATGAACAGTCCGGACCGTGGAATTTCAGTCCGGACCCCGAATGTCCTCTTTTCTGGAAATAGTCTGTTTCGCTGAAACAGTCCGGACCGTCAATTCCAGTCCGGACTGTCGTCCTGTAAAATTCCAGAAATGGTTAGTTTTTGATGCTTATCTTCTTCCAATGGTTTCTAACCTATAAATAGACCCTATGATTCATCTTTTAGGGCAATGCGAAAAATACGACCGAAATAGAAAAATCCACATATAGAGAAGAAAGGAAATAATAGATTTAATTCTATGTTTCTTCATCTATATTATTAATTTGATTCTAGGTTTTCCAAACTCAGATTTTGAGTAGAATCAAATTAATGAATACTTAGATGGTATTTCCGATCTATTTCTAATCTAAGTATTCGGCGGATCATCACCACCCAAAAACAACGATTTTTCCAAAATCGGCGCGTGGACTCGCGTGGCCTTGTGGATTCAAGGTGCAACCGCTCTCGTGGATTCGGAGCGAGGTACGTTCGTGGATTCGAAGCGTGCTACTGGGTGAAGACCGTGGATTCGGTCGGACGTCGTGGATTCGACGTTGGACGCCGTGGATTCGGCGTTGGGCGCTGATCGTGGATTCGAGAAGCGTTGCGGAGCGAGCGGAGAAGATCTACTAGGAGCGTATGGAAAAGGTTGAGTCGTAAGTGTGTACAGTAAATCACCTTGTACGTGTTTAATTCTAGTGGATTTCGCCGTGTGATCGGTCCCGTGGTTTTTTACTCCGGTTTGGAGTTTTTCCACGTAAAAATCTTGCGTGTTTATTTGTTATTTCCGCATTGGGTTTTATTGCGCAACGATTTTTGAGTGTTTACTGTTTACACCTATTCACCCCCCTCTAGGTGTTTTTTCCCCTATTTAGATCCAATTATATATATAACCCAACACTAGCTGATGGAGGACAGATCGACCGGCAGAGGCATTCTCGATTTCCTTCTCTAGGATCGTGGATTTCTGTGACGCCAGGGGTCGGGTGGACCCCGACAGCAGTACCAGCATTAATAGCAGCAGCAGTGGTAGCGTGGATGTGTTATCTGCAGAGGACCACGTTCGTCGCCTCAGTGTGAGCAGAGACAGAGGTCATGCTTCCTATGTGATTGGTATAGGTATTTTCTGGCAGACCGGATTTTGATGACGAGGCAGACGGAGCGACGACCACTTGCGTCGAGCGGATGGGTCTGTGCTGCCTGGTTGGAGGGCGCCACGACAGTGGATCGAGCTGTCGTAGCTGTGATTTCATCACAGCAATCAGAGTTGTTACCACGTGCACTAGAGTTACAGGTTACTGTTGGTGTTGTGCATGTGGAGGAGGTTGTGGATCATGTCCAGTGTGGTTGTGTCACGCCCCGGGGGTTTCGTTCAGCGGAAACAGTCAACAGAAAGGTTTGTTTTGCGTATAAAATTTTTTGAAATTCCTTCATCCCCGGCGCGTGCCCAGACCCGCCGCATACACAGAATCACCCTGCAAACGGACAGAGTCTCCTCTGTATATGCACGGCGTCGCGGATAATACAACATGCAATCATAGTAGTTTATTCAATCACAATAGTTCTCAACACTTACACAACAAAACCATTCTCAAGACCCACCAATTTGAAAGGATAAAACCACAGTTTTAAAAGCGGTGCCCACCCGGCATCCAGATTTCTAAAATAGTTTCGAAAACCATAAATCCACAGAGTTTTGAAAACGGTGCCCACACGACACCCAAGTTTTGAAAACGATTTTCACAATTCCTTTTTCTTTTTCTTTCTTTTCTTTTGAAAAATGGCCGAACAGGGATAAGAAATAAACTCAACATCCACATAACCAAAGAGTAGAGTACCGACATCCACACCGACCCCACAAGGGTATCGAGAACCACACAAGAGTCTACAAGTAGTAAATGAAATGCGAAAGAAAGGAGAAAAAAACAGTCTGGGGTCTCAAAGGACCCGAAAGCTCCTGACTCGGCCTCACAGTCGCCTAGCTCTCACCCCTGAAGGAACCTGTCACGGAGTGGGAAGTCAGCGACACGATAATACTAATAATAAAGCAGGAAAAAGTAGTAAAGCCAACCGTAAGGCTATCCGGAGCAACCACCCTCCCAAGAGGGAAAATCCACGAACACCTGCAAAACCTGACCACGTCGAGCACCTACCCCGACGGGTCGCACCGCTCACACCTTGGCGCCTCAAACCCCACACCTACGGGGGCCCCACTACGTCACCTCGTGGGTTTACACGGGTCATAGACCACTTTTCCGAAAAAGCGCACCCTTTGCGGTGGCCAAACCGCGGGTGCGCGTGCTGCAGCCTCGAGCATAGTAACCAAGAATACCATATATAACCAAGTAGCGAGAACCATAGAGACTATCAACCATATATAACCAAGTAGCGAGAACCATAGAGACTATCAACCATATATAACCAAGTAGCGAGAACCATAGAGACTATCAACCTTAGCACAGTTAAACGCATAAATAGAGGTAGTTACAAGTGTCGGAAGTTCTACGCTAAGTCTCCAACTAAAAACCCACAACATGATGATCACAACAGTAACGAAAATGCGCATAAAGGGGTTCTAAGGGTATACCCACCTCGAACACGAAGAAGAAGACGATGGGGAAACACCAGCTAAAACACTCCCACCTTGTGCCCAAAAAAGAACTACAGTAAGAATTATCGTTAAAAACATCGCCGCGATAAAAAACACTCAAAAACGGGGCGAAACGGGCCAAAAACGGAGCTTCTGGACTCTCAGGCTGAAAGCTGGTGCACGGGTCCAGGCGTGGACCGGGTCCACGACGCAAGGCAGCCGCGGCGCAGACCGGGAGCACGCCGCAGCGGTGGACCGCTGCGGCATGGGCCGGGCCGCGCACGGGCAGAAGCGCGCGCCGGGTCCACACCATCGAGCTGTGGAGGCGTGCACCGGGTGCACGCCGGATCGGTGGGCCGCGCGGCCTGGCGCACGCATTCATGCGCCGGGTCCGCGCCCCTGGGCCCGGGAGCCGTACGCCGGGTGCACGCCGGGTCCGGTGGACCGCGTGGCCTGGCGCACGCATCCGTGCGCCAGGTCTGCGCCCCTGGGTTCGGAAGCGGTGCGCCGGGTGCACGCCGGGTCTGGTGGACCGTGTGGCCTGATTCTGCCGGATGAACAGTAACTCGACCCCTTTTTCGGCTCCGGTTGCGACCCCGCGACCCCGGCGACTGCGGCGAAGACCTCGTGGACACGATAACGGCGGCGGCGGCCTCCCGTTTAACAACGGCGGCGGCGGCCTCCCGTTTAGTACCAAACTCGCCTCGCACGCGACACGACAAGAAAGAAAACCTCACACCGAAAAACCGGAAAGACCCGAACCGCTCACCTCGTTTTCGCCGGTAAGGAAGGAGAAGGAGGATCGTCCCGTTCTCGTTCGCCGGATTCCGTAGGAAGTGCGATCATCCTTCCTTCTCCCCGTCTCGTCGCCTCGGTTCTTCACGCCAACCGAGAGGGGGGGAAACTGGGAACGGGGGTTTTCCGTACGCGCTCAGAAAGACCTAAAGCACGACAAATGAGAAGTGGGAATGAACCCAAAATCCCCAACTCAAGAATAAAATCGATCGGGGTGATGACCAGGGGTCCAAATTATCTCAGAAAGCGTGCCGATCGCCCGCACGCCTTCTGATGCACCCGGAACTGCTAGCAATCTTCAAAAATTTATTCTGGGAGATCCCGGGGTCAGAATTCGGATCCGATCGCGCCACCGTTCTCCATTTCGCGAGCTCTAACACCTAAAAATACCCGCGAGCCCCGACGGTCTGCCCAGAAATTCTCGAACTTTCAACCCCCCCTAACAACTAAAAAGATTCAATTAAGACCAAAACTGAAAACCGGAAGATCGAGGTATTACAAAAATAATTAATATAAACCAATAACATAAATAGGATAAAAGAAACTGATCATAGAAAGATCCCGTCCGATCGCCTCGAAAAGCGTGCCGGCCACTTAGCACGGATTCCGATACACCACTCAAAGGCAAACGCTTTGACCCCCATTCCGGGAGATCTATAGATCGGAATCCGAATCCGTTCGCTTTGCCGTCCTCCGTTTTCCGAGCTCAATTCGCAAAAAAATACTCGCGGTCCAGGCCAGTCCATTGCAGAAAACACAGTGAAAGGTTTTTTAAACAATCCCGTCATAAAAAGAAGGTATACAAAGGCATTGGAACGCTAGGACTCTACATCACTCACCACTTAAAAGAAGTTTCGTTCTCGAAACTTATTCCTGGTCCGCAACGAATAAATCTGGGTAGCACTCGCTCCTCTTTGACTCCAGTTCCCAAGTCGCTTCACGTTCTTCCTGGTTGCTCCACAGCACCTTCACATAGGGGATCGTCCGGTTGCGCAATCCTTTTTGTCCTCTCGTGCTAAGATCCGCACCAGTGTTCCGTCGAAGCTCAGGTCCTCTCTAAGCTCAAAAGCAGTGACCATCCATCACCCAAATCAAGTACGCAGGCTCGGAGCACATCTTCGAGAATCCGGTTCACTTGCTCGGACTGTCTGTCGGTCTGGGGGTGAAACGCCGTGCTGAAGTGTGGTTTAGTCTCTAGAGCTCGTTGTAGACTTTGCCAAAGGTTCGACACCAGCCGAGTGTCTCTAGTCCACGTCGTACAGATGGGTGGAAAAAAGAGTCGACTTCGTCAGTCGATCCACTGTGACTCAAACTGCATCGTGCCCTTGATGCGATGCAGAAAACCCCTGACGAATTCCATGCTGGTTCGTTCCCATTTCCACTCTCGTATAGGTAGAGATTGTAGTTTTCCCCGCTGGGCGCTGATGTTCGAACTTTACTTGTTAACCATCTAAACAGCGAGCAGTGAACTATGTTACATCCCCCTTTGGTTTAGTCCACCAAAAAAAATTTTGCTTGAGGTCCTTATACATCTTCGTGTCACCTGGATGCGCTGCATAGGGAGCGCAGTGCGCCTCTGACAGTATCTCTTTCTTCCACTCTGGCAGCTCAGGCACGCAATTCCGCCCTCGAAACGTATTGCGTCGTTCGCACTCGCCGAAAAGTCGCTCGCGTGGTCTGGGGGGTCTTGTCTCGAATAAGCTGTATCTGTGCGCCTGTTTTCTGACCTTCTAGGGTTTCTCAAAAAGTAAGACTTTGTTGCTGACTGCTCAGCGTCGGCTGAGGTGGTGTGCGGACCGGTGGCGTCGTGACTGGGAATTCTGAGTCGAGGTACCCCAGTCATACCACCCAACCCATACCAATGATCCCTTAAAAGTCCAAAACATCTAACCCGACGACGAGGAAAACAAACCACACAACGCCCTCACAAGGCTCCAAGAGGTGCCAACAAAACAGGCTGGGTTACTAACTACCATAAATTCTTCCCTGAAAACAACGAACTCACCTGTCACCAACACGGACCGCTCCCCTCCGTCACCAACACGAGACACTTCCACCCGTCACCAACACGGGCCACAAGCTCGGAGCATAACCACCATCCCGGACCACCCGTTCCGATTGCCCGTCCTACCGAGGCGACGGTCAAGACTAATGTTAGGTTTCAGCTCTAAGACCTACCACAAGGTCTACCCCACGGAAAGAGCTGCGTACAGAGCCTTCTAGCCAAAAGTGGCCAGGGACAAACTCCGAGAAGTCGCCAGATTCCCCCTTGACTCACACCTGCCCCAAAAGGTCAACGACCCAAAACGCACCCAAACTAAGCCTCAAGGTTATGCCTTAGTCCTGGGAAGCCGGCGACAAAACCCACAAGGTAAAGTCCTACCTGTAAGAAAAATACGGATATGCGCAGCGGAAGAAAAAAAACGCAATTAAAATTTTTCTTAAACCAAGATCACCTCATGTTTTGTTTTAGATCGTAAAAAGGTAATCTAATTGATCTCATCAATTAGGATATGATTTTTACCTTGCGCGGGTCGAGATCACCGCGAAGCCGACAATCGTTGGTAAAAATTGTTCGTCCTTGATAGCCGCGCACGCACCCGGCCTCTACTTGTGTCCACACGGAATCACGCCCTTGATCGAAAAATCGATCGCCTTGATTCGCGATCCGATCACGAATTAATTCTTGCGTCGATGTAAGGAGGATGAATCAATCTTCTAATTGTGCTAGCAATCTTCCGAAGATCGAGAACGATTAATTATGGAGGACTTTTTAGGAAGAGGGAGAGGATAGGCGGCTAGGGTTTTCTCACGTTCCGTGACCAACTTAATTAATTTCCACTTTTTCTTACTCAAAAATTGTTACGTATCACATACGTACTACCTATTCTTAAAATAGGAAGTTGGCCGGCTATAACAAAATTAAATCTTATAATTAGTTACAAAAAAAGATCTCCTAAAATAAAGTAACTAATCAAATCTTATAATTAGTTACAAAGAAAGATCTTTTAAATTAAATCTCAAGTAACTAATTAAATCTTATAATTAGTTACAAAGAAAAGATCTCCTAAAATATAGTAACTAATTAAATCTTATAATTAGTTACAAAGAAAGATCTTTTAAATTAAATCTCAAAATAAAATCTAGTAACTAATTAAATCTTATAATTAGTTACAAAGAAAAGATCTCCTAAAATATAGTTACTAATTAAATCTTATAATTAGTTACAAAGAAAGATCTATTAAATTAAATCTCACGATAAAATCTAGTAACTAATTAGATCTTATAATTAGTTACAAAGAAAGATCTCTTAGATTAAATCTCAAAATAAAATCTAGTAACTAATTAAATCGAATCCTAATCCGATTGGATTATCCATTATCCTACGTGTGTAACTATAGTAATCCGGAATATTTTATTTTTAATAAATAAAATAAAAGTTGAAATTTAGCCTGAGTTAGATTCTAAAGATCTAATTTAATCTATTTGATCAATTGCCGGGGTGCAAGTTGCACGAATTACGAGGCAAAAAGGCTAATTTCCAATCCGGGCATGATCTTTGAAATCCGAGTTGACCGTTGCGATCGCCTCGTCGAACTGAGCAAGTTTCATATACAGCACTTTTCGATCCGACGGTCGGATCTTCCGGAATTCAAAGAAGAAGAGAGCAAATAACTGCAACCAATGGAACAGTGCCCTATGCGCACAGTGACTTCAGTCACACACTGTAGATGAATAGTACCCCTTTGATTTTATTCCCTCTTGAACCAACGTCGGCCAATTTACTATCTGGACTCCTAATATAGTGATTCGAGTAGTCAATTATAGCTATTTTCGACGTTCTGAACGCGATGGCGCAGTCAAAAATTCTGTTTGACAACTCTGAAATCTCGAAAAGCGTGAAAACTGTAAAATTAGACAGTTTTTATGGAACGGAATTTTATCTGGACCTCGCGCCGAAAAATAAAAATCACCATCTTAAAGGTTTCGACGTACCGGACGCGCTAGCGCAATCCGTTTTCCGTTCTGACGAGCGAAACTCCTCGAAAAGCGTAAAATAAGAGAAAAAAGGGTATTTTTACACAAAAGCCCCTGTATTTTAAGTAATTATAATTATGCCATTTATGTGGTGAGGGACTTAAGTGTGGAAAAATTACATTGGGAAAGGACCAGACCGTAAATGGTTGAAGCTGGAGGGGGTTTTGCGCAATTGTGCAATCATGCATTTACATGCATGCACGTGTCCTGGACGCTTCGGTTTTTCCCCTCACCATGCACCGCGTCGTGGACGCTTCGGGTTTTCCCTCACGCGGACTCTCTTTAATTTTCCTCTGCATCCGACGCGTCCGACGCCTTCTTTCCAACCCTCGCACCCGAGCCTCGCCACCTCTCGTCGTCGAGCGCCGCCGCGGCCACCGCTTTCTCCATCAATTTCCGACAAGGGAAGAAGGTTGGAAAATATTTAATTATTTTGGCTTTGGGACTCGACCGTCGTGTTCTTGATGTTGAGAGCTCCTCCTCCATGAAGCCCGGGCGGTCGCCGTGCTTCCGGTCACCGGCGGAAACGCCTCCTTGTCGGAATCGGGTTCTCGGCCGAACTCTTTGGTGGGAAAGATCGGGCCGTTGAAATCTCGATCAAACCGTTGATCTCCTCCGCCTTGGTGACTGCCTCGCCCTCCCAAAGTTCTGCGTCGATCCGTTGAGGGATCGCGTCGCACGGGCCGGCCCTAGAACCGGGAAGAATTGCACCATCGCCGGAATTTCTTTTTCTGGCGCCGCCGCTTGTCCCCGCTGCCGGCCACCACCCCATAAAGCCTCAGGCAGCCGAGAGGTTTCATCTGGTCCAAGTCGGAGGACCCCACGTGCACCGGAGCAAAATCCGCCATTAATGCTCTCTCAAGCTTGGCCGAACTTCGCCGCCGGCGATCGCCGGGGTGCCGTGAAGTGGGTAAGTGACCTAGGTTTGTTTCTGGGATGATAATGAAGCTTCCTATCATTTTGCATGCGAAGCTTAACGTGAGGATTATTTTCTTTGAAATTGCACTCAAGGGCAATCCGAACCTTCACCTCCGGGCGGGGTTCGTCGCCGCCGCCTCGGGTCGTCGGCTAGCTGCTCCGGTAACCTCTAAACCTTGTATTCTAGCTTCTCATTTATTTTAGAGGGCCCAGGTGGTGTCCCTATTGAGAACAAGCTCGGGAAAAGCTTAGTGGCTTGTTTTTAAAATTGTGCCTATAAGGTGTTCGATGAAAGGTTTCAAAGAAAATAAGTTAGGAATTGGACTTTGAGAAAAATATGAAAGATGTTACACACACTCCCCTGAGCTTGATGCTCACTTCAGACCCAATGTTGGATGTGTGGATTGGTGTGTGGGACATGGTTGAAGTGTTAGAAAGCGAGGAACGGGGATCTAGTTGATCCATCGCTTTTGGACTAAAAAGGAAGTGAGCCCTGGGATCCTGGCACTGTCCAGAGACTTTATCATATACAAAGTTTTTGGGGTTGACAATCGGATTTAAAAGATATAGCTAAAACAACCTTAAATTGTAAAAATTAAACTAAAGGATGTTCTGGGCTATTAGCGAAGCTGCGACAGTGTATTCCTAGCTATTTTGGGGTCACTGGACGCGATGCTCGCGTCAGTTTTTGGTTTTGAAGAGCCGGAGAAACAAAAATACAAATTGGCTATGTTAGAGAGGAATTGTATGGGCCAAAGTTTTCCTCGGGTCTCGTGCTGCTCCCAAATGGTGAGCACGAGTTTCGTCATGTCATAACGGACACGCTGAAACTTACGGCGCTGTCATCGGACTTCTGGTTTGAAAGATCGAGCGAAAACAGTGCTCAAATGACGCTAAAAATAATGTCGGGATAGGTGTGTTTGAGTTGTTCCCTGATCATAGTCTTGATTCAGGTTGGCAGAGTTTTCGAGCGTCCAGTTGGAGTCGAAGGTTCGCCTGCGCATTGACAGGTGGGTTATCTTCGGTCCGGGCCTTATCATTTCGGCCCTCGGTGTACGGTATTGGTTGGACTCCTGTTTTTGTCAATCTAAGTTATATTTGAGCCTATCTGCCTTTGATATATATATTGCTTTGACTGATTGGTCATTAGTTGCACTCCTATGCTTGATTATTATATTGATCTATTGATGCTTGAGCCTGCCATTCCTTTGATTTAGTTGTTTACTACTTCATGCCTACTTCATGCCTGCATGGTTTGTTTTGGTGATCCTTAGCCGTTTCCCAGTTGCTCCTATGATTATCTGGATTTTTGCCATGCCTGATTGGACATTCTTGTGCCTGGTGATCTTTGTCGCTGAGCTTGTACTGCTGAACACATGTATATTTTATTTAAATAACGTTTTTACCCGAGCTTCGCAGGGTCGCCTGCGTCTGTTCTTGTTTGATAGGACAAGGGCACTGCTCTGCGAGGTTTGAACCCAAAACCTGTTTTAATGATTTTCTTAAAACTGCATGTGTTTGGACAGTATGACTTGGTCTGTAGTTGCTAAACCTGGTTCTATTTCATAGTGGCTGTTGATTATATTCCGCTTTGCCTTCGTGATTGGCTGGTGTTACATCCTGATCTATGTTTTAGAGATTTTTGATTATATTCCGCATTTGCATTCGTTGGTTAATAGATGTTGAGCTTGCTTCCTGATGATCAAATATTACACTGCTGAACACATAATTTTAATCAACCAATGTTTTACCGAGCTTCGTACGGTCGCCGAAGTCTGTTCTTGTTTGATAGGACAAAGGCAATTGCTCTGCGAGGTTTGGAAACCCAAGCTTCGTAGTGTCGCCTGAGTCTGTTCTTGTTTGATAGGACGAGGGCAACGCTCTTCGAGGTTTGGACTTTTCAAAATAGTTTTCTCAAAAAAAATATGTGTTCAGTTTTGTATGTTCGGTTGGTCTGCCTGATTGAGTTGAGATTTGCTATTGATCTTATGTTGAGTTGAGATTTGCCTTTGATCTTGCATATGAGTTGAGATTCAGTTGATTTTGCTATTGCATCCCAGTGGGGATTTCCCGGCTTGTTGCCGATTACCCGGTCAGTGGACCGTGAGTTTGAGCATTTGCATTTGATCGCCCGCACCGTTGTATTTCACGAACATCAGCGGAGTCATGACCCGTGTAGATGTTCTTTACCGATAAAGTGGTTAGCAGTAGCAACCCGTGACCCCTTGTGGGGGGAAATTGCGCCTGAGGGTTTTGTGGAACCAATATGGTGGCTTGTGGTGCCAGATGGGCAAATTCGCCTGAGGGTTTTGTGGAACCAATATGGTGACTGGTAATTGGGTAATTTGATATATCATTCATTTGATGCATAAGTTGCTTGTAGTTTGCTTTCGCCTTATCTTATGATTCCTGATTTCAGTTTGAGAATATTCATTGTTTGATACCTGCCTATACAATCATTCAGCATGCTTGATTCATTTTATTCCTGTCAAGATTTCTAAGTTGAATTAAGTACAGTTCCATGATTATATATCTGCTTATTCTAACTGTGATCTCCATAATGACTATTTGATTTCCATGTTACTTCCCTGATAATTATCTATAGTTGTTGATCTCTATGTTGCCTATATGATTATTCTAACCCCTGATTATTACTATCCTCTAGTATTGTATACCAGTAGGTACGATCTGCTATTTCTCGGCTCGTCGTGCCCACTGGGATACACTCCGGTGTGTCTCACACCCTCGGGTGACTGTTTTTCAGGTCGAGCGGGTGTTGAGATGTCGGGACGAATTGGCGAGGTATCGAGATAGATGTTCGACCCTGGACAGCCGTGTACTTAGTTAAGAAGTTTAAAGTGGAAAGATTTTGTAATTTGGGTAAAAGAGTTTTAAGTTGTAAAGTTATTGTAAAAGTTAATTTGTTTTATCCTTAGTACGTAGTCAGTACTCTGATTGATTGCCAAGCTAGCCGTGCATATATAGAAAAGGCTTAATCCCCAGTGGGATTGGGACTCTTCTATATATGTGGCGGTCTGTTGCGCCCTGACTGCTTTAAAACTCTGATTTGAAAAAAAAAAAAAAATTTTAGACGCTGGTTTTTAAACTCGGGGCGTGACAGTAACATTTACACATAAGTCCTCCAAATATTTACTAACGATTAGTAAATACACCATGCAACTTTTGCACTTAAATACCTCTAATTTACAATAATTGCAAATTAGTCCTTTTAACTAATAAATTAGTAAACTTTAGTATTGTGATTATAATTAATCCATTCTATAAACTTCTTTATCATCTCCTTGATATCGATCATGCGCGATTCCTTATGTGTGTGACCTAATAGGTTCAATTCTGTCTGGTAGTGAGATATGATGCGATCCCCATCGACATCATCATCAAAACTCCTTTTGATGGATCAAACACTTTTGATTATTCCATCGTATAATAATTATTCGCCCATAATTATTCTTATTGGTTCCCACAATCCACCAGTGACGCCTAGCAGCATATGGTGGCAATCCAGTCAGAAGTGAATATTGGACTGAACCTCAAGGTGCAGTTACCGTACAATACAATCCTTCTATCGCATAGTCCCAACTGAGTGGAGGTCATGGAATACTCGTCAAACCCCATCACCCGTTATATGACAAATTTGATAGGACACAAGCTCATATGGTTACTCTTGGAAACACCTTTCCATGAACCATATTACCCCGGCCGAGGATTTCTGAACTTTGCCTTACAAATAGCATAGGACTAATTATCTCTCTACCGAGAGCGATAGATCCCCTATAAACAAACACCCATTCCTAATATGAACCGACTGCAGCCAACATATACTACTAAGACCCGTGACTAGGATCAGAGTTTGCATAGTCAAACTACAGTAGCCTCATACTGAATGGCCGTGGTGTCGCAGGTCTAAGGATCAGTTGTACCACTGCAACATCGAATCAGTTACTGACGAAAGAGTAGACATCCAAGTAACTATTCGTAATTGGTCACGCTCAGTGCCCTTGTTCTATAACAACCACCTGCACGTTCGCTCCAGTGTCCCCACACTAATGACTTGAGACTCGTCATCCTAAAAGAGAGCGACCCATACATCAATCTTGCCGGATCAATCATCGTCCCCATGATGATCCTCCGATTGAGAGCATTTATGACTTAATCACTAATAATATGTATCTCAAATTCTTAACTCTTAAGAATATACATTATCATCTCATTAATTCAAAGGACGATTCATGGACACATCAAACATGAATGGCATAAAATGCCCAAATTATAATAAAGATCAAGTACAAATATGTCCCATATAATAAAATGCGTCAGCCTGATAGGCTTTTGGGGCATACAACTAACAATCTCCCACTTGCACTAAAGCCAATCAGTCATATATCTAATGCCCATCTTCTCAAGATGAGTCTCTAGTTTTTGCTGAGTCAAAGCCTTAGTTAGCGGGTCCGCCACGTTATCTGCGGAGGCAACCTTCTGCACTTCAATATGTTTATTTTTGATGTACTCTCTGATCTTGTGATACCGCCGCTCGATATGTTTGGATTTCTGATGAGATCTCGGCTCCTTAGCTAATGCTACGGCGCCATTATTATCACAATATAGTGGCAGGGGATCCCTACTAGAGGGAACCACGCCAAGCTCAGTGATAAATTCTTGATCCAAACAGCTTCCTTGGCAGCTTCAGATGCAGCGATGTACTCTGCCTCCATAGTAGAATCAGCAATCGTCTCTTGTTTAGAACTCTTCCAAACTATTGACCCACCATTGCAAATAAATAGATACCCAGACATAGACTTTCTATCGTCTATATCAGACATAAAGTCTGAATCTGTATAGCCATTAACTTTGAGTTCTCCACCTCCAAGAACCAAGAACATATCCTTTGTTCTTCTCAAGTACTTAAGGATATTCTTCACCGCTACCCAATGCTCTTCGCCTGGGTTCGATTGATATCGACTAGTGACGCTCACAGCCTGTGCTATATCAGGTCGAGTACATAGCATCGCATACATTAAACTCCCTATTGCGGAAGCATAAGGGATCCTGCTCATGCGACTTCTCTCTTCAGGTGTCTTAGGAGACATAGTCTTAGAGAGGTGAATTCCATGTCTTAGAGGTACCATACCCCTTTTGGAATTCTCCATGCTGAACCTTTTCAACACTTCATCTATGTACATAGCTTGCGATAAACCAAGCAACTTCTTAGGTCTATCCCTATAGACCTTTATCCCTAGGATATAAGATGCTTCTCCAAGGTCTTTCATAGAAAACTCTTTGGATAACCATAACTTCACCGATGTTAACATAGGAATGTCATTCCCTATTAGGAGTATGTCATCCACGTACAATACGAGGAAGGTAACAGCACTCCCACTAACCTTTTTATACACACACGGCTCTTCCTCATTTCTGATGAAATCGAACGATTCGACTGCATCATTGAAACGAGTGTTCCAACTCCGAGAAGCTTGCTTCAACCCATAAATGGATCGTTGAAGCTTGCACACTTTATGACTTCCATCTTTGGCAGTGAAACCCAAAGGCTGCTCCATATAGATTTCTTCTTCAAGATATCCATTCAGGAAAGCAGTTTTTACATCCATTTGCCAGATCTCGTAGTCATAATGTGCAGCAATAGCAAGCAGAGTTCTGATAGATTTAAGCATGGCTACAGGTGAAAAGGTATCCTGATAGTCAATGCCTTCGCGTTGACTATAACCTTTTGCTACCAGCCTAGCTTTATAGGTCTCTACCTTTCCATCAGAACCAATCTTTCTCTTGAAGATCCATTTGCATCCAACGGGTACAATACCCTCCGGTGGATCAACCAAAGTCCAAACTTGATTGGAGTACATTGAGTCTATTTCAGACTTCATAGCTTCCAACCATTTTTCGGAGTCGATGTCTGACATCGCCTCGCTATAGGTCTTAGGATCATCTCTATGATCCTTGTCTCCCACTAGGAACATTTCCTCCATGTCCTCAATAAATAATCCCATGTATCTATCAGGAGGATGAGAGATTCTACTAGACTTGCGAGGTGGCAACGTAATCTCTGGTATCACAGAGTTATCAGGAAGGGCTCTTGGAATGCTCGATTCTAAAGAGACTTTCTCCTCTAGTTCTATTTTTCTCCCACTGCCTCCTGCTAAAATAAATTCATTTTCAAGAAAGAAGGCATGTCGGCTCACAATCACATTGTGACTTTCTGGGAGATAAAAATTGTATCCAAGTGATTCCTTGGGATAACCAATGAATCTTCCCTTGACTGATCTGCTTTCCAATTTGTCCGTCTTTAATTTCTTAATATAAGCCGGACACCCCCAAGTCTTAATGTGAGTAAAACTTGGCTTCCTACCATGCCACATCTCATATGGTGTGGTGGGAACAGATTTGGAAGGTACTCTGTTCAAAATATAAATAGCCATAAGAAGTGCATAACCCCAAAGTGACGTAGGTAAATCTGTAAAACTCATCATAGATCGAACCATATCTAATAAAGTTCGATTCCTCCGTTCAGACACCCCATTCAGTTCTGGTGTTCCAGGAGGAGTCCATTGAGAGACAATACCATTATTCTTGAGGTAGGTTAAGAAATCCGTGCTAAGGTATTCCCCGCCTCGATCGGATCGAAGAGCCTTAATCGGTTTTTCCATTTGCTTTTCTACTTCTTGTCTAAACTCTTTAAACTTTTCAAAGACTTCAGACTTGTGTTACACGTACCCATACCGTGAATAATCATCAGTAAAGGTAATAAAGTAGAGATAGCCGCCCCAAGCAGACACATCGAATGGGCCACATACATCAGTATGTATCAGGGCGAGTACTTCGGTAGCTCTCTGTCCTTGTCCAACAAAGGGAGACTTAGTCATTTTTTCTTGAAGACATGATTCACAAGCTGGGTATGGTTCAGGGAGTAAGGATCCTAAGATACCATCCTTAGCCAGCTTGTTAACCCTATCTTCTCCAATGTGACCAAGCCTCAGATGCCACAAGTATGTTTTGTTTACCCCCTCTCTAGGTCTTTTAAAACCAATAGTATTCTCATTCATGTCATTGTGAACTGTATTCATACTAACATCCATATGTAAGTAATAGAGATTGTCTATTAAAGAACCACAACCTATCAAATTATTCCTCAAATAAATTGAACAAATGTTTGATTCAAAAATAAACTTATAACCGTTCAATACCAAACGTGAAACAGAAATAAGGTTTCTAGTCGCACTAGGAACATAAAGACAATCTCTAAGTTCTAAAACTACTCCTGTCGGTAGACATAAAGGATAAGTCCCTACAGCAACAGCAGCAACTCTTGCTCCGTTTCCAACGCGTAGGGTAAGCTCTCCATTCCTAAGTCGTCTACTTTTCTTTAGGGCCTGCATTGAAATACACAAATGCGAGGTGCATCCCGAGTCAATGACCCATGTAAGAGTAGAACAAACCGATAAGCTAGTAGTTTCAATGACATGAATCTCGGACATACCTTCCAAAGTTTTATCCTTCACCTTGTCCTTATTGACTTTTAACATTCCTTCAGTCGTGACCAACATATTCAACAGCTCGGCGAGAGTGCAAGTAATTTTATTCATCTGAAAATTTAAAATAAACTGAGAAAATGAATCAGGTAAGGATTGTAAGATCAAATCAATTTGAAGTTCTGCGTCCATAGTCATTCCGAGCTTCTCAAGCTCCTCAATGTCCTTAATCATCGCCAAGCAATGATTATTGACTGAGTGACCATCAGACATCTTAGTCCTGAACAGTCGCCTTGACACTTCGTAACGAGCTGTTCGACTTTGCTCATCATACAACTCTTTAAGATGAAGCAAGATGTCAGCAGAACTCTCCATGTGCTCATGCTGGCGTTGCAACTCATTACTCATAGACGCAAGCATGTAGCATTTTACCTTCATGTCATCATCAGTCCATTTATTTCTAGCATCTTTCTGTTGAGCTGTTGGATTTGCGGGCACTGCTGGAGCCTCCGTGTCCAACACATAGGCTAATTTCTCAGAATTGAGAACAATTCTCAAATTCCTCAGCCAATCGGTGAAATTCGGTCCAGTTAGGCGATTAGTATCAAGTATTTTGACAAGTGGGTTAGAGGCAGACATTTTCTGCAGATGGTTAAGATTCTAATTAGTTGTGTACTTAATCATAATCCATTTTGATTAGGGGCTTTAAATCTAAATGGTGCCTCCCACTAATTTTAGCGAATCTCCACACTCCCCGAGTGGAGAAAACGGAAACTTTACTAAAAGTTTCTAGTGAGAATTGCGGTCCCATCTATTTGCACACTACCTCATCCTGACAGATTCTTGGCAATGAGTAAAGAAATGAGTGAACAACTCTTGTTCAATGCTTCTCAAGCAAATCGCAATTTTATCTTTGGCCTCCAAAAATATAGGCCTCATCCTAACAGATTCTTGGCCTTATCTTTTGGTTAAGTTAGACCCACCGTTCATCATGCAAATAAAAAAGTCATTGAATCCTCATCCTGACAGATTCTTGGATTCAACCCCTTTCTTACCACATAGCATCTCATGCCAATAGAATGGTTGCGGCTCCCTAATGCAACTGACCCCCGTGTCCGGGTGCATCAATCAACACTAAAGAGACGCCCACACCCTACAACGATGGAAGGCCACTAATGGGTTCATAACACCATTAACTTAATATTTTATTTAGGGAGATTTGTTATCTCATCAGTTTTAATTTATTATAAATTTACATCTCATGCAAACCATCGCATCATATGCACACATATATCGCATATATATATAAAAAATAACTACCGGTGATGATCATGGATTTTAATTTGATTCGGGCCTGAGCCACCAGGCCGGAATCGGGTCAAAGGGTATTACACACAAAAACTTGCTCTGCATCTTGATCAGATTGGAGTAGATCAACTCTTGTCGGCTCCCTCGATCAATATTTGGTCCAAACTTGATCTGCACTGCATCAACTCTTGAATGGAACAAGTCGTCATCGAATCTAAACTACCCCTTTACCCTTTAATTTTGCAACAATTACAATACAACCCATAATAATAATGAGACGCGCAGGTCTCCAAATTACATAATTTAATTGGTGCACGCAGGCACTCAAAAAAAATCTAACACTGGGTCCTTATTAAATTACACCCATTCACATCATCACAAGGTTGCTATCCATGATCATCACCTCATACACATCACAGGCATATAAAATAAAATTCTCTAATTCGATTTCTAATTAATTGGGTTTCAAATTAATTTTAAATTGCGATCTTGCACAAAGCAACCACAAGGCGCACATGATCACATCATGTAAAAATCCGTCATGCAAGGCAATGCCAATCTAATTAGCATTGTAGCCCTTGCCTGCAAGTGTGCTAATTTAATTAGCATTGCGGTCCTTGCCCGCAAGTGTGCTAATTAATTAGCGTTTCAAAACAGTCAAAAATATACTCAAAAACAATCTTCATTGTTTTGATTTTGATCGTTCCAGAAAAACCCAATCAACATCGAAAAAGAGATTAGATCTAAAACAAACGATGAGGGTGGCTCCGATACCACTGTAAGAAAAATACGGATATGCGCAGCGGAAGAAAAAAACGCAATTAAAATTTTTCTTAAACCAAGATCACCTCATGTTTTGTTTTAGATCGTAAAAAGGTAATCTAATTGATCTCATCAATTAGGATATGATTTTTACCTTGCGCGGGTCGAGATCACCGCGAAGCCGACAATCGTTGGTAAAAATTGTTCGTCCTTGATAGCCGCGCACGCACCCGGCCTCTACTTGTGTCCACACGGAATCACGCCCTTGATCGAAAAATCGATCGCCTTGATTCGCGATCCGATCACGAATTAATTCTTGCGTCGATGTAAGGAGGATGAATCAATCTTCTAATTGTGCTAGCAATCTTCCGAAAATCGAGAACGATTAATTATGGAGGACTTTAGGAAGAGGGAGAGGATAGGCGGCTAGGATTTTCTCACGTTCCGTGACCAACTTAATTAATTTCCACTTTTTCTTACTCAAAAATTGTTACGTATCACATACGTACTACCTATTCTTAAAATAGGAAGTTGGCCGGCTATAACAAAATTAAATCTTATAATTAGTTACAAAAAAAAGATCTCCTAAAATATAGTAACTAATCAAATCTTATAATTAGTTACAAAGAAAGATCTTTTAAATTAAATCTCAAGTAACTAATTAAATCTTATAATTAGTTACAAAGAAAAGATCTCCTAAAATATAGTAACTAATTAAATCTTATAATTAGTTACAAAGAAAGATCTTTTAAATTAAATCTCAAAATAAAATCTAGTAACTAATTAAATCTTATAATTAGTTACAAAGAAAAGATCTCCTAAAATATAGTAACTAATTAAATCTTATAATTAGTTACAAAGAAAGATCTATTAAATTAAATCTCAAGATAAAATCTAGTAACTAATTAGATCTTATAATTAGTTACAAAGAAAGATCTCTTAGATTAAATCTCAAGATAAAATCTAGTAACTAATTAAATCGAATCCTAATCCGATTGGATTATCCATTATCCTACGTGTGTAACATTTACACATAAGTCCTCCAAATATTTACTAACGATTAGTAAATACACCATGCAACTTTTGCACTTAAATACCTCTAATTTACAATAATTGCAAATTAGTCCTTTTAACTAATAAATTAGTAAACTTTAGTATTGTGATTATAATTAATCCATTTTATAAACTTCTTTATCATCTCCTTGATATCGATCATGCGCGATTCCTTATGTGTGTGACCTAATAGGTTCAATTCTGTCTGGTAGTGAGATATGATGCGATCCCCATCGACATCATCATCAAAACTCCTTTTGATGGATCAAACACTTTTGATTCTTCCATCGTATAATAATTATTCGCCCATAATTATTCTTATTGGTTCCCACAATCCACCAGTGACGCCTAGCAGCATATGGTGGCAATCCAGTCAGAAGTGAATATTGGACTGAACCTCAAGGTGCAGTTACCGTATAATACAATCATTCTATCGCATAGTCCCAACTGAGTGGAGGTCATGGAATACTCGTCAAACCCCATCACCCGTTATATGACAAATTTGATAGGACACAAGCTCATATGGTTACTCTTGGAAACACCTTTCCATGAACCATATTACCCCGGCCGAGGATTTCTGAGCTTTGCCTTACAAATAGCATAGGACTAATTATCTCTCTACCGAGAGCGATAGATCCCCTATAAACAAACACCCATTCCTAATATGAACCGACTGCAGCCAACATATACTACTAAGACCCGTGAATAGGATCAGAGTTTGCATAGTCAAACTACAGTAGCCTCATACTGAATGACCGTGGTGTCGCAGGTCTAAGGATCAGTTGTACCACTGCAACATCGAATCAGTTACTGACGAAAGAGTAGACATCCAAGTAACTATTCGTAATTGGTCACGCTCAGTGCCCTTGTTCTATAACAACCACCTGCACGTTCGCTCCAGTGTCCCCACACTAATGACTTGAGACTCGTCATCCTAAAAGAGAGCGACCCATACATCAATCTTGCCGGATCAATCATCGTCCCCATGATGATCCTCCGATTGAGAGCATTTATGACTTAATCACTAATAATATGTATCTCAAATTCTTAACTCTTAAGAATATACATTATCATCTCATTAATTCAAAGGACGATTCATGGACACATCAAACATGAATGGCATAAAATGCCCAAATTATAATAAAGATCAAGTACAAATATGTCCCATATAATAAAATGCGTCAGCCTGATAGGCTTTTGGGGCATACAACTAACACTACCTCCGTCCTGGCACCGACGGGGTGCGACGCTCTAAATAGTCACTAACTCTCGGTCCCAATCCGTTGCCCCTCCAAGTACCGGGCATCGAATCGAGCGGTAAGCCTCCAGACCAACCGCGACACTCCTAACTAGGAGAAAAAAAACCTAAGCTCTAGGTCCGCTCAAAAATGACCTCCAGGTACTGCAGACTATCCATCTGAAATCTAAAGGGTCGGAAGAAGACAAGCAACGAAAACAGCGAGAAGTGTTGGGTTATATGTATTAAAGGATCTAAATAGGGGAAAAAACACCTAGAGGGGGGTGAATAGGTGTAAACAATAAACACTCAAAAAATCATTGCGCAATAAAACCCAATGCGGAAATAAAAATAAACACGCAAGATTTTTACGTGGAAAAACTCCAAACCGGAGTAAAAAACCACGGGACCGATCACACGACGAAATCCACTAGAATTAAACACGTACAAGGTGATATACCGTACTCACAGACGACTCGACCTTTACCATACGCTCCTAGTAGATCTTCTCCGCTCGTTCCGCAACGCGTCTCGAATCCACGATCTGCGTCCAACGCCGAATCCACGGCGTCCAATGTCGTGGCCCTGGTTCCCATGTAGTGTTCTTCCGATGGATCCACTGTTAGAACACCTAGTATTGGTGTACCTGGCCCACAGTGCACCAATTGGGTGCTATTGATGGACCCTGTGTGCTTTTATTTACTGTATTGGCCTTCGGCTGGGTTTGCTGAAGTTTCTGGAAAGATTTAGGCCAAACAGAGGTCGTAGATGGATTCAGCGCGGAAAAACGCTTGAAAACGACTATTTATTTGCTTAATTTGGAGTCCGGATGCCCAAAAACGGACACCCGGAAGTTTTTAGTGGAAAATGGTGCATGGGAGGGGCCGTAGACCGCCGGGATGCCACGTGGCAGGCTCTGATTGGCCGGTCTGTGATGCGCGGTCCACAGAGCAGCGCGGCGGGGTGCACAGACCCGGCGCATGGACACGTGGCACCGCCTGATTGGCGGGCCCAGGGCGCGCGGTCTACCGGGTGGAGCGCGGCGGTGCATGGACCAGGCGGGGGACAGGTGGCAGCCCCGGGTTGGTCGGTGCACGCGGCGCGGTCCACGGAATTGCTGGGGAAGGCGTGGACCGGGTGCAGGGGACACGTGTCATCCTCTGATTGGCGGGTGCAACGTGCGCGGTGCACCGGGCGCGCGGTAGGTGCCTCGGGGCGCGTGCCCACGTGCGACCCACGTCGCGCTGCCGGGCGGGCAGCGGGTCAACCGGGCGGACACGTGGTGCCCGCTCATTGGCGGGCGCCACCGCCTTACTGTGCGAGCAGGCGGGACACGTGGCAGCCGGTGAGTGGCCAGCAACGGTGTTCGCTGTTCGGGCGACACGTGGCAGGCCCAGAGGCGGGTCGGACGGATTGTGGATCCCGTCCGACGGCGTGTATTGGGCCGGGCCGCACTGTGCGCGCCCGAAAACTTTGGGCCGGGCCGCACTGTGCGCGCCCGAAAGTTTTCGGGCGCCCGAAACTTTGGGCCCGAGCCCATTTGACTTGATTTTTTTGGGGCTTTTTCCTTGAGGCCTATATATAGGTCGGTTTGGGCCGATTTTTTCACCCCTTTTTCGTGGGAATCAGCTCATGAGCCTTATATGAAAAATCTTCCTCTCCCTCTTATCTATCATCCGACAAAGTTTCAGAAAATCTGGAAACCGTGACGACTGTGTTTCCTACCTCGTAGTGCGGAGCGACGTTCTACAGTGTGAGGCCCACTACCGTCGCATTTTCTTCTTGGAGACCTGCAGAGCTGCCCCGACCACATTTTTGGACGATTTCTTCGTCAGCGGTTGCACAAGAGGTATATCTACGTTTTCCGTGTTGATCATTTTTCCCAGAAATGAACTTTTGTGAGGGTTTGGGGTACATTTTTACTCCCCTTTGCTACAGTTTGGAATCTTGACAGCAGCGACTTCGCGGAATTTTATCTTCGCATCTGGATATCGGATTTCGATGATTCAAGAGCCTATCGACATCTACACTTCGCGAGGATCGTCGTGATATTTTTATTGGAATTTTAGAAAATTTATTTTCAGGTGAATTTCGCGTGTGAACAGTAACTGTGTATGCAGATTTTTGGAATGTGATTGTTATGTGTTAATTGTTTGTAATTGTGAGTTGTTGTTGTACCCAGGACTGTGAGAGCACTTTTTCTGTGCTTCTGGCTCTGTGGATCTGGGCAGTTGTCGTTTGCTGGACTGTTTATCTGTTCCATCCCGGACAGTTAGCGTGTTCAGGTGGGTGATCCTGCTTGCAATAACTATGGACTGCACTCTAATTCTGCAATTATAAATGCATACATGATAGTATTTGAGCGATATAAACTGTGCAAACTGTATGATAGTACCCACTGTTAGTAATTGCTAAATTTGATGATCTTATTAGAATTCTTGCCACACATGAACCATTTTAATTGGAAAACTTGACTTAGCACATCTATTATGCATTGTATATCTTACCCAGATGACTACTGTTAAGATTACGCATCTACTTTAGTTTCCCCACATCATTTGTTACTTTTGTCATTCTGGACATAGTGGTCTTCCCCTAAGTTGTGGGTTGGGAGGTTTAGTAGCTTTGGATGCATTGTACTCGTGTCTGGGGACCGAGTAGAGTCGGTAGCAGTCTGTAGATTGTTCATCATTGAGATAGTGACATGTGGGACTGGGATCTTTGGGAGATGATCATTGGGACAGTGTGGATTCTTAGTTAGCGAGCGAGTCAGTGATTGGATCATAGCCTGCAGGAGCCATACTTGAGATCGACAGAGATGCGCAGATACTTTGCTCGGTGGGGTCGCTACCCACGAGTGCCACTCCGGAGTTGGGCTTGCTACTTCTTTCGCGGCTTGTCGATGTTGGTGTCCCCCTGACTGAGCCAGTTTTGGCAGTCATGGACATCGTCCCTCTGGCTGAGCCAGTTTTGGCAGCTACGGACATACCTACAGCAGTAGGTAGGCGCAGGTTTGACTGGACCGTTTTGGCAGTCAGTTTGGATTGGGTGACTTGTGTCGAGTATCAGTAGAGACATATTGGTCTTCGATCCTTTTTCCTTGAGCATATAGTTAGGGGCATAGTAGCAGCAGATGTTTTACTTTCCTGCTTTCTACTGCATTTTCTTTTGTTACTTTATGCCCCTTGTAGACTTAGTGGGCAGGCCGTCGGGCTTGTTGGCGGCACCCACTGAGAACTACTGTGGGAGGTAGTTCTCACACCCGTCGTGGTGTCTTTTCCCCAGGGACTCCAGCTCCAGTTCCTGCGGTGCCCGTTGCTGATCCAGCTCCTACAGACCGAGGTAAGGGAATCGCGAGGTAGATCGTTTCCCTTTCAGCAGCAGCGAGAGGTAGAGGTACCCGATGTACTTTTGGTTGTGTCCTTTGGTGTGAGAGATTTTGTAGTGAGGTATCGAGTTGTACTCTTCTATTTTCTTTTGAGAGACTCCTGTATTTGTGTGAGGACTTTATGTATATTATTGTGGGACAGATTTACTTCTTATTACTGTTAGTTTTACTTTTACAGCTCTGATATCTGTTAGTTTAGATACTTACTTGCAGGTTAGACGCTACGTCTCTACGGGGCTTCCTGTAGGGGCGGCGGATCTGTTGGCGAGCCCGGGGTACAGTTCTGACCCCGGGGCGTGACAGATTAGAGTGGTATCAGAGCCTAGGATGTAGGTCATTGAGGACTTAGGAACCCTAGGCTTATGGTTAAACCCTAGGATGACCCACGTGAGAGCCGAGACTTTTAGCGAAAGTCTTGATTGGGTATTTAACTCTCCCGAGAGGATAGGGACGAGTGATAGACATGTCTTCCTTTTGTAGCGACTATGTTGGCTGCAGACAACATAGTGCTTCGGGAAGGGGGACATGCCTTCTGACTTTCGCTAGATTGGGTCGAGTGTTGCTTCTGGTTCTGATTGTTTGATTTGTCCCTCAGGTGGGGATGCCTCCTCGACGTTCCATGGTGACGCGTTCGCAGCCTTCATCCTCAGAGCCCGAGCAGGAGGACTCGGGGCGAGGACCTCAGGCTGAGATTCAGGAGCTCCGTGCCCAGATGGCACAGATGGCTGAGGCGGCTAGACGCCAGGAGGAGGCAGTGGCGCGGCTGACGCTCTTATTGGAGCAGAGAGCACAGCCGGCAGTGGCACCCCCCGAGGTTTCGCCGGTGCCTTCTTCCCCTGTTGTGGCACCCCCTGTGGAGCAGTCTGCACCGGCGGTTCCTGCTGTGCCGGTTTCGAGTAGGCCGCCGGCCGGGGCGACGGGAGCGTTGACTGAGACAGAGCAGCGGGAGGTTGTAGATTTGCTGATGAGATTTCGGCGGTTCGATCCGCCCCGCTTTTCGGGCATGGGTGCTGAGCCTTGGGCAGCCGAGACTTGGATTACCACCATGGAGCGCCACTTTGAGAGCTTATTTGTGGATGAGAGGTATCGGGTCATTCTGGCTACCCATTTTCTGGAGAGCAACGCCGAGGCGTGGTGGCGGCGTGTGCGACCAGCTGGTCCACCTGGGACGCAGCTTCTATCCTGGGCCGAGTTCCGGAGCATGTTGCTGGGAGCCTTCTTTCCGGAGAGTGTCCGACAGCGGCTGGAGGAGCAGTTGAAGAATCTCCGCCAGGGAGATAGACCGGTGCACATGTACATAGCGGAATTCAACCAGTTGTTGGCATGTGTGCCTCATGTGGCCAGAGACGAGAGCCATCGTGTCTATATGTTTGAGAGAGGACTTCGTCGAGACATCTACCAGTTCGTCCGCTCCCGTAGACTGCAGACCGTGGAGGCCTCGATGGAGCAGGCCTTGTATGTGGAGTGTGGAGAGGCCGTGATGGATGAGGTGTCTCCCGCCCCTGTAGCGACTTCTGGGGCGAAGCGCCCGGCTTCTGCGGAGGAGGGGCAGTCTAGCAGGCAGGGACCCCCGAGACCTCCGCGTTTCCATCCACAGGGCAGGGGGCACCAGGGACGCCAGAGATCGGGGGCGTCTCGACAGTCACAGCAGCAGCAGCAGCAGCGTCGACCCCCGCGACAGCAGCAGCCCCCACAGCAGTCTTCTCGGCAGCAGCGCTCAGATCGGTGTGTTATCTGTCGGGGCCCTCATCCGCCGACTCAGTGCCCGCAGAGGCAGGGCCGGTGTTTTCGATGCGGGGAGGCCGGCCATATTGCGAGTGCTTGTCCCAGGGCCGGCCATCCAGCTCCTTCTTCTGCATCAGCACCGACCGTTCCTTACCAGCCAGCCGGACCTTCTGCAGCCTACAGCAGGCCAGATTTCGCCTCTTCTTCTTCTCGACAGCCAGAGCGACGTCCCCCGGCACCGAGCGGTCGTGTATATGCCGCTCAGATTGAGGATGCTTTCGCAGCAGAGCAGGTCGTCGCAGGTATTATTCTGATCTCGTCAGTCCGTGCTCGGGCTCTTTTCGATACCGGTGCTTCTCATTCATTCATTAGTAGATCATTCGCATCCTTGCATGGTATAGCGGTAGCTTCTTTATCATCTGCATTAGAGGTTGAGATACCGGGTCATGTTCTTCATGTTGAGGAGTGCTGTAGAGATTGCCCCATTCAGTTGGGATCCTGGATTCTGCCGGCCGACTTGCTTGTCTTACGACAGCTCCAGGATTTCGATGTTGTTCTGGGTATGGATTGGTTGTCGAGATATTATGTCACCATTGATTGCCGCGATAGGACTGTTACTCTTCGTGAGCCGGGGCAGGAGGTGTTCGTCTTCCAGGGCTGTCAGAGCTCCTTGTTCGCCTTGACTATTTCTTCAGCGAGGGCCAGGCGGTTGATGAGTAGGGGATGCACCGCATTTCTGGCGACGATTGTTGAGGCGCCTTCGGCGGCACGGGGACTCGAGGATATTCCAGTGGTCCGCGAGTTTCCCGATGTGTTTCCCCCAGAGCTGACGACCATGCCGCCAGAGAGGGAGATTGAGTTCGTGATTGATGTGGTACCCGGAACCGCACCAATCTCGAAGGCACCTTACAGGATGGCGCCTGCTGAGCTGAGAGAGTTGAAGGCCCAGTTACAGGATCTTTTGGACAGAGGCTTCATTCGGCCCAGTGTTTCGCCGTGGGGAGCGCCTGTTTTGTTCGTGAAGAAGAAGGATGGGACACTTCGCTTATGTGTGGATTACCGGGAATTGAACAAAGTGACCATCCGGAATAAGTATCCTCTGCCACGGATTGATGACTTGTTTGATCAGCTACAGGGAGCCTCCGTGTTTTCGAAGATTGATCTCCAGTCCGGTTACCACCAGCTGAGGGTGAGGGCCGAGGACATTCCCAAGACGGCGTTCAGATCCCGGTATGGACATTATGAGTTTACGGTTATGCCGTTCGGGTTGACCAATGCCCCAGCTGCATTCATGGATCTGATGAACCGGGTTTTTCAGCCGTACTTGGATCGATTTGTGGTTGTATTTATTGATGACATCCTGATTTACTCCCGGAGCGATGAGGAGCACGAGGGTCACTTGAGGATAGTGCTGCAGCTTCTACGTGATAAGAAGCTGTATGCCAAGCTAAAGAAGTGCGAGTTTTGGCTTCGGGAGGTTGCTTTCTTGGGCCACATTGTTTCAGCTGCTGGAGTAGCGGTCGACCCGACGAAGATTGACACAGTTCGGGATTGGCCGAGGCCGACGACGGTTTCTGAGGTACGGAGTTTCTTGGGCCTAGCCGGTTATTATCGTCGGTTCGTGGAAGGCTTTGCGAAGCTCTCTACTCCCCTGACCAGCTTGACAAGGAAGGGGACGAAGTTCATTTGGACCGAGCGTTGTCAGCAGAGTTTCGAGGAACTGAAGAGAAGATTGATCTCCGCACCAGTTCTTGCACTGCCGGTTATGGGAGAGGGTTTCGTGATCTACAGTGACGCCTCACACAGTGGACTGGGTTGTGTTCTTATGCAGCGTGGTAGGGTAATTGCCTATGCTTCACGGCAATTAAAGGATTATGAGAAAAATTACCCTACACATGACTTAGAGCTTGCAGCTGTTGTTTTTGCACTGAAGCTGTGGTGGCATTACCTCTATGGTGAGCATTGTGAAATTTATACAGATCATAAGAGCTTAAAGTATCTGTTCACCCAAAAGGAGCTGAACCTTAGGCAACGCCGGTGGTTGGAGCTGTTAAAGGATTACGATCTGAGTATCCTTTACCACCCCGGCAAGGCCAATGTGGTGGCAGATGCTTTGAGCAGGAGGTCAGTGCATAGCTTGAGTTTGATGATTACCCAGCAGGCACAGCTGATAGAGCAGATGAGGCGACTTCAGATTGAGGTAGTATCCCCTGGGGTCTCTGCGAGGCTTATGACTATGGTCTTGCAGCCCACTCTGCTGGACAGGATCAGGGAGACGCAGAGTGAGGACCCCCACTTGGAGAGGATCAGGGCTCAGATTCAGGTAGATGAGAGAGGGGATTTTTCAGTGGACAGCTCGGGAGTACTACGGTACAGGGACCGAGTTTGTGTGCCATCAGATTTGGAGATTAGAGATCAGATTTTGAGAGAGGCCCATTATACACCTTATACCATCCATCCTGGAGGTACTAAGATGTATAAGGACCTTAAGGCACACTTTTGGTGGTCAGGGATGAAGCGGGATATTGGAAGGTTTGTTGCTCAGTGCTTAACTTGCCAGCAAGTGAAGGCAGAGCATCGTGTTCCTGCTGGCAAGTTGCAGAGCCTTCCAATTCCCGAATGGAAGTGGGACCACATCACCATGGATTTTGTGACTGGGCTACCGAGATCGCAGAGTGGAGCCGACGCAGTCTGGGTGATTGTTGATAGACTTACCAAGTCAGCACATTTCCTGCCTGTACAGATGACTTGGTCCTTGGAGCGCCTGGCACAGCTATATTTGGATGAGATCGTGAGGCTGCACGGAGTACCAGCGTCCATTGTTTCAGATCGAGACCCGAGATTTGTGTCACGGTTTTGGGGGAGCTTACAGTCAGCCATGGGTACTCGGCTTAGTTTCAGCACGGCATTCCACCCGCAGACAGACGGTCAGTCAGAGCGCACCATTCAGACGCTTGAGGATATGTTGCGTGCGTGTGTCATGGATTTTGGAGGAGGTTGGCACCGACACCTACCCCTGGTTGAGTTCGCGTACAACAACAGCTTTCAAGCGAGCATTCAGATGGCTCCGTTTGAGGCGTTGTACGGACGCAAGTGTCGGTCGCCCCTTTACTGGAGCGATGTGGGTGAGAGGAGGACGCTGGGGCCAGATTTACTGCTGGAGGCGGAAGAGAAAGTCCGTGTTATTCGTCGGCACTTGGAGACGGCCCAGAGTCGCCAGAAGAGTTATGCTGATGTTCGGCGGCGAGACCTTGAGTTCCAGGTTGGTGATCACGTCTTCTTAAAGGTCTCGCCCTCGAAAGGGGTCCGGAGGTTTGGAGTGCGGGGGAAGCTCAGTCCCCGCTTCATTGGACCCTTTGAGGTGCTTGAGAGGGTAGGCCCTGTGGCTTATAGAGTTGCTCTACCTCCCCGCTTGGCTGGTGTTCATGATGTCTTCCATGTTTCGGCCTTGAGGAGATATGTGTTCGATCCGTCTCATGTCATCGACTTCGCATCCTTGGATATCGGCGAGGACTTGGTTTACGAGGAGCGCCCATTGCGGATTCTGGCTCGTGAGGTGAGGGAATTGCGCAACCGGGCAATACCTTATGTGAAGATCCTTTGGAGCAACCATGAGGAGCGAGAGGCTACCTGGGAGCTTGAGACGGCGATGCGAGATGCCTACCCTTTTCTGTTCGAGACTTCTGGCTGAGGTACGTTTGTTTTACTCTGTTTCGTTTCGAGGACGAAACTTTCTTTTAGTGGGGGAGGATGTAGTGGCCCTGGTTCCCATGCAGTGTTTTTCCGATGGATCCACTGTTAGAACACCTAGTATTGGTGTACCTGGCCCACAGTGCACCAATTGGGTGCTATTGATGGACCCTGTGTGCTTTTATTTACTGTATTGGCCTTCGGCTGGGTTTGCCGAAGTTTCTGGAAAGATTTAGGCCAAACAGAGGTCGTAGATGGATTCAGCGCGGAAAAACGCTTGAAAACGACTATTTATTTGCTTAATTTGGAGTCCGGATGCCCAAAAACGGACACCCGGAAGTTTTTAGTGGAAAATGGTGCATGGGAGGGGCCGTAGACCGCCGGGATGCCACGTGGCAGGCTCTGATTGGCCGGTCTGTGATGCGCGGTCCACAGAGCAGCGCGGCGGGGTGCACAGACCCGGCGCATGGACACGTGGCACCGCCTGATTGGCGGGCCCAGGGCGCGCGGTCTACCGGGTGGAGCGCGGCGGTGCATGGACCAGGCGGGGGACAGGTGGCAGCCCCGGGTTGGTCGGTGCACGCGGCGCGGTCCACGGAATTGCTGGGGAAGGCGTGGACCGGGTGCAGGGGACACGTGTCATCCTCTGATTGGCGGGTGCAACGTGCGCGGTGCACCGGGCGCGCGGTAGGTGCCTCGGGGCGCGTGCCCACGTGCGACCCACGTCGCGCTGCCGGGCGGGCAGCGGGTCAACCGGGCGGACACGTGGCGCCCGCTCATTGGCGGGCGCCACCGCCTTACTGTGCGAGCAGGCGGGACACGTGGCAGCGGTGAGTGGCCAGCAACGGTGTTCGCTGTTCGGGCGACACGTGGCAGGCCCAGAGGCGGGTCGGACGGATCGTGGATCCCGTCCGACGGCGTGTATTGGGCCGGGCCGCACTGTGCGCGCCCGAAAACTTTGGGCCGGGCCGCACTGTGCGCGCCCGAAAGTTTTCGGGCGCCCGAAACTTTGGGCCCGAGCCCATTTGACTTGATTTTTTTGGGGCTTTTTCCTTGAGGCCTATATATAGGTCGGTTTGGGCCGAGTTTTTCACCCTTTTTCGTGGGAATCAGCTCTTGAGCCTTATATGAAAAATCTTCCTCTCCCTCTTATCTATCATCCGACAAAGTTTCAGAAAATCTGGAAACCGTGACGACTGTGTTTCCTACCTCGTAGTGCGGAGCGACGTTCTACAGTGTGAGGCCCACTACCGTCGCATTTTCTTCTGGGAGACCTGCAGAGCTACCCCGACCACATTTTTGGACGATTTCTTCGCCAGCGGTTGCACAAGAGGTATATCTACGTTTTCCGTGTTGATCATTTTTCCCAGAAATGAACTTTTGTGAGGGTTTGGGGTACATTTTTACGCCCCTTTGCTACAGTTTGGAATCTTGACAGCAGCGACTTCGCGGAATTTTATCTTCACATCTGGATATCGGATTTCGACGATTCAAGAGCCTATCGACATCTACACTTCGCGAGGATCGTCGTGATATTTTTATTGGAATTTTAGAAAATTTATTTTCAGGTGAATTTCGCGTGTGAACAGTAACTGTGTATGCAGATTTTTGGAATGTGATTGTTATGTGTTAATTGTTTGTAATTGTGAGTTGTTGTTGTACCCAGGACTGTGAGAGCACTTTTTCTGTGCTTCTGGCTCTGTGGATCTGGGCAGTTGTCGTTTGCTGGACTGTTTATCTGTTCCATCCCGGGCAGTTAGCGTGTTCAGGTGGGTGATCCTGCTTGCAATAACTATGGACTGCACTCTAATTCTGCAATTATAAATGCATACATGATAGTATTTGAGCGATATAAACTGTGCAAACTGTATGATATTACCCACTGTTAGTAATTGCTAAATTTGATGATCTTATTAGAACTCTTGCCACATATGAACCATTTTAATTGGAAAACTTGACTTAGCACATCTATTATGCATTGTATATCTTACCCAGATGACTACTATTAAGATTATGCATCTACTTTAGTTTCCCCCACATCATTTGTTACTTTTGTCATTCTGGACATAGTGGTCTTCCCCTAAGTTGTGGGTTGGGAGGTTTAATAGCTTTGGATGCATTGTACTCGTGTCTGGGGACCGAGTAGAGTCGGTAGCAGTCTGTAGATTGTTCATCATTGAGATAGTGACATGGGGACTGGGATCTTTGGGAGTTGATCATTGGGACAGTGTGGATTCTTAGTTAGCGAGTGAGTCAGTGATTGGATCATAGCCTGCAGGAGCCATACTTGAGATCGACAGAGATGCGCAGATACTTTGCTCGGTGGGGTCGCTACCCACGAGTGCCACTCCGGAGTTGGGCTTGCTACTTCTTTCGCGGCTTGTCGATGTTGGTGTCCCCCTGACTGAGCCAGTTTTGGCAGTCATGGACATCGTCCCTCTGGCTGAGCCAGTTTTGGCAGCTACGGACATACCTACAGCAGTAGGTAGGCGCAGGTTTGACTGGACCGTTTTGGCAGTCAGTTTGGATTGGGTGACTTGTGTCGAGTATCAGTAGAGACATATTGGTCTTCGATCCTTTTTCCTTGAGCATATAGTTAGGGGCATAGTAGCAGTAGATGTTTTACTTTCCTGCTTTCTATACTGCATTTTCTTTTGTTACTTTATGCCCCTTGTAGACTTAGTGGGCAGGCCGTCGGGCTTGTTGGCGGCACCCACTGAGAACTACTGTGGGAGGTAGTTCTCACACCCGTCGTGGTGTCTTTTCCCCAGGGACTCCAGCTCCAGTTCCTGCGGTGCCCGTTGCTGATCCAGCTCCTACAGACCGAGGTAAGGGAATCGCGAGGTAGATCTTTTCCCTTTCAGCAGCAGCGAGAGGTAGAGGTACCCGATGTACTTTTGGTTGTGTCTTTGGTGTGAGAGATTCTGTAGTGAGGTATCGAGTTGTACTCTTTGTTTTCTTTTGAGAGACTCCTGTATTTGTGTGAGGACTTTATGTATATTATTGTGGGACAGATTTACTTCTTATTACTGTTAGTTTTACTTTTACAGCTCTGATATCTGTTAGTTTAGATACTTACTTGCAGGTTAGACGCTACGTCTCTACGGGGCTTCCTGTAGGGGCGGCGGATCTGTTGGCGAGCCCGGGGTACAGTTCTGACCCCGGGGCGTGACATCCAACGTCGAGTCCACGACGTCCGACCGATCCACGGTCTTCACCCCAGTAGCACGCTTCGAATCCACGAAGTACCTCGCTCCGAATCCACGAGAGCGGTAGCAACTTGAATCCACAAGGCCACGCGAGTCCACGCGCCGATTTTGGGGAAAATCGTTTGTTTGTGGTGGTGATGATCCGCCGAATACTTAGATTAGATGTCACACCCCGGGGTCGAAACTGCGACTCGGGCTCGCCAACAGATCCGCCACCTATGCCAAACCCGCATAGGCGAAGCGTCCTACCTGCAAAAAGCGCTACAGCTAAACAGATATCAGAGCTAAAAGATAAAACTGCTATAGAACTAAAATCAACCACTGTACAACTGAAGATAAAACTACAAGGTCCATCTCCCAAAAGATAATCATACAATAACCTCGAGTACAAAACTCATAGCTCAACAGGGAGATATCTCAAATAAAACATCAGTGTACAAGCTCTCAATACATCATATCATCACTACATCAGTCTCTCAAAGAGGAAATAAATACTAATCTACCGACTATGCTGAAGATCTCCTCAAAAGGGGGGTACCGCTACTCTCCAAGATGGGTCTAGATCAACTCGCTACTCCCTCACCACGAACAGCAACCATAGAACGCAACACCCGCCAAGACTCTGCAAAACAAAGGAGAGAAAGGACAAAAAAGGGGGAAAACCCCCAATGGGCGTGAGAACTACGCAAAAAGGGAGTTCTCAGGGTATCGCCACAAGGCCCGACGATCTGCCACCAAGACTACTAGAGGCAAAAGAACCAATGCAGTAAAACTGAAAAGAGAAGCTGGAAACACTCTACAGCTACCACGCCTCTATCTAAATGCTCAAATGGGGAAACTCCGATGAAGATATGCAACACTCGCACACGAGGTGCTCAATCGACCCAATCGAGCTGACTGCCATATCGGGTCCAATCAAACCTGCGCCCACCTACAACCACCTCCCGCTGACGAGCAGGAATACGTAGGGCGTCCAAACGGACTAGCTCGCTATCGAGTAATGGCTCATGCAGGCTATAGTCAATCCATGCCCTCTCTCTCAGAACGGATAGACTCAAGATGCTCAACCTCTCACACAATGGTCAAAGAACTCACAACGACCACGGGACCACCGTCAAACCCCAAACGGTTCCCACCACACTAGCACTGGTCTACACACAGCCGCTAGACTCCACTCAGTCCCCCTGACGTGAGTGTAACCATGAAGTAACTGTCTGAATAAACCCAATCTGGTACCACCAGTAGAACTAGTAACCTGCTCTGCCGCGACGGGTATGCCAGCCTACGCATAACACCGAAGCAAAGGAGCCAAGGACTCAAAGTCTGTCAGCCGCGCACTCCGGAGTGGCACTCGTGGGGAGCGACCCACACGAGTAAAATATCTTTGTAACCAGTATCACTGTAACAAGTCTCATGATATAGCAGGACTGGATCACGACTCTGATCAAAGTGGGAAAACTCATCCACTAAAGGAAAACCCGATCCCCAAACTGAAACAACTGTAAACAATAAGTGGAAAACTCCAACCACTAGAGAAGCCTGATACCCAATCTGATGCATAAACAATCTCCGGTCAACCACCCAATGTCCGCGGCTGCCGCAATATCCCACGAACCACAACCTAACACAATCCGGCACAACCGGTCCCCGACACCAGGACCCCAGCTACACTATCCCTACTCCCTGCTCGAACCCGAGCAACATGAACCATACGACTAGAAGAAAAGGAGAAAGGAAGCAGAGATGGTTTCTCCTAAGTCAAGTCCCAATATGAAAGTGTAGCAGTAAAGGATGGCCTATCTAGATGTCCATACAAGCATGCATTGTCCTCAAAGCAAAATAAAGAAAAATAAACCTCATGCCAAAATTATCAATGACCATACCTGTCCATAATCCTCAATCCAAAGTGGCTCCTCAGAGTAGAACCTGCACATAACTACATAATCCTATCGCAATGCATAAACCAGCCTCATAAAAGGTTATGTGCTAATATGGCATGATAATTAATCATATAGGGTATCCTTGCCTTGGGTAAGCTTCCACTAATCATCAATATGAATATTTGATTAATACCATTGTCAGACTATGAATGATTCACTTGCAATTTTCATAAAATCCTCATTGTTAAACTTACCGATCAATCCCAGCTATCGTACCATACACCTGCATGCAATGCTAACATATAAAAATTTAGGGAATCGTCCACCAGTTCCGGAAATAAGGCACCCACCTGAAGTGCTGACTGTCCAAACTCGTACAGCTGAAAATACCAAAAATTTCGATCCTTTGATCCAACAAGTTCAGCACACCTGTAACACTTCTGGCACAAAACAAAGTCCACTAAATACACTTAGGCTCCCAAATACTGCTCTTATAATTACATACAATATCTGTCCCAAAACTGTTAAATTATCACCTGCAGAAAGTACCCAGAAAATTCCCAGAAAAATATCACGGCGATCCTCGCGTCGATAGCTTCGTAACGGTAGCTTGCACGCCCAAATCTGAGTTCGGTAAGTCAAGATATAAATTCGGCAAGGTGGTAATCCAAACAACAAACTGTGAAGAAAAACTGCACACTGTACACTGAGAAAACAGTGATTTTCACCTCGAAATAAATCTCATGAAATTCCAAGAAAAATACGAGCGCGTTCCTTGCGATCCGTAGATGAAAAAGTTGTATAAGCTCGTTTCCGTCCGACGCTCGTGCGCGAAGATATGGCCTCCACAATCCGCTGCTGTCCCAAAATCTCTCACAGAAAAAGGGTAGCCATTGTTACCTCGGGATCCGAGCCAAGGATTCAAAATCGGAATGCGCGATCAAAATGAAAGATGAAGCCCTACCTGTCGTGAAGCCAACGGCACAAAAATCACAGAAAAAGGAGCTCGGGGTAGGCCAGGGGAGTCATCACACTGCCGCTGCGACGAAGGAGGACACCGAAGAAGAAACGTCGCGCCGCGCCAGTAAAATCAAAATCTCGAAATCCGTGCCGCCGGAAAATCTGAAACTTGGTAGGTGCAAGCTCCTCTTGATGGAGAAGATTTCTCCTTCTCATCCCCCTTCGAGCAGAGGGCTCGAAGGGGTCGAAATCTCCTCCCAAAGTCCTCGGATTGCAACTTAAGGGAAAACCAGAAAAATCTTTTCAGAAAATTACCTCTGTGTCCCGCCGAACAGGAAACACCAAAAATCCACCAATCATGGAACACCACGTCGCCGACGAACACCAAACAGCAAAACTGGCTAATGGGGTTGCGCCACGTGGCCCTGACCGTACCTGCCCCGCGCATGTCGCGCCACCTGCCCACCTGCCCCGCACAGTAACCCGACCAATGGAAAGGTGCCACGCGTCCAAGTCCCTGCCTGCTGCACCCGGTGCACGAAACACTATGCACCGGACCAATGAAACTACGCCACGTGTCCAAGCCCGGTGCACCATGCACCCGCGCCGATCCATAGACCGCGTCCTGTGAGCCATCCAATGGGAATCTGCCACGTGTCCTCTCTGTCGGTCCACCGTGCACCCAAAGAATTCCGTGGACCGCGCCGCCTGAACCATCCAACCATCGGCCGCCACGTGGCACCGCCCTGGTGCACGCCCGTGCTGTGGACCGCGCGCCTGCCCCGCGCCCCCGCGCGCTGCCTGCGCCGCGCGCCGCCGCTGTGCCGCCTGCCCGAGGCCGCGCCGCTTCCCGCCGGCGCTGCCCGCCGCCGCCGGCGATCACCGGAGTTACTGTTCCGACCGTGAACCGTACTTTTACTGTAGCAAGCTCCGAAAAATGTAAGTAAATAGCCCATCTTGACCGTTTTCGCGCGCTGATTCCAAAAACGGTATCCATTTTGCCAAATTCCACTCCTATAATTTGCCGGAGGCTCCCGGAAAGGTATTTTTGATCCGAATTTCACGCCGAGTCCAAATTTGATATCCATTTTGCGTGGAAACACTTCTAAACATCCGACGGGGTCCCCTGATTACCCACGTGGTCCGTCTTAAGCCCCGAGTCCATCACTTGTGTCCAAATTGGCGCACGAACACTGCCGACATGCCACATAGGCTTCCAGAAGCTGCTGGTCACACTGTAGAAGCCCTGCAAAGATCCGGGTCACCACATTAGAAATAGATCGAAAATACCATCTAAGTATTCATTAATTTGATTCTACTCAAAATCTGAGTTTGGAAAACCTAGAATAAAATTAATCAATATAGATGAAGAAACATAGAATTAAATCTATTGATTTCCTTTCTTCTCTATATGTGGATTTATCTTTTTCGGTCGTATTTTTCTTACGATCTTGCTTACCCTAGAAAATGAATCATAGGGTCTATTTATAGGTTAGAGATCATTGGATGAAGATAAATATCAAAAACTAACCTTTTCTGAAATTTTACAGGACGACGATCCGGATTGGAATTTCTGCGATCCGGATTGTCGTAACGTGACAGACAATTCCAGAAAAACAAAGGTTCGGGATCCGGATTGAAATGCCCGATCCGGATCGTTCATATATTTCAGCAAAAACCAATGTTCGGGATCCGGATCAGAATTGGCTTGGATCCGGATTGGATTTGCATATGAACTAACACCCTTCGGGATCCGGATTGGATTGTCTGATCCGGATCCTGAACATGTCCCATGTCCAGTTTTTGATTTTTATGCAATAAAAAATTCATCCAAGTGTTTCTACACTATAAGAAGTATTCGGATCACCAAAAATCTTTAGTTAAACATACCTGATCCTTTTGAATTCTTCTTTCTTGAGATTGAGGTATATGATCCAAACTTCTTTCATCTTCAATCTTCAAGACTTAGCACTTTCACGAAATACGCCAAAACAAATTCCTTAACAAGAAGAACCCTGTCAAAAGTTGCCTAGGTTCACTAAACGCACTCGAGGGATCACGCGCCAACCCACCAATAGGACAACCTAACCGGCCCTCTAGCGCAGAACACAGGAACCCGACCCAGAGCTACCTGGCACCACCCAGCGTCAAAAGCTAAACCCCCCAATAAAAGTCGCCACCTACGCACACTTGTGCTAAACAAGGCACGACCTCTCTAACCAAAAACGAGCCCAAACGAAGAAGATTTACTAGCCCCGGTGGTCTCTCTTTCTAACCCAAAGAAGCCCTGAGACCCCATCATGACGATCTCTACAACCATCGCAGTGTCTACGGTACAAAGCCGAACTATGGGTAACAACCATAGGGGAAGAATCCTCATTCCCACCCATACCTTGCCCATGGTGCAAAGAGAATCGGCCGACTACTTGCTATAACCTAACACCGGAAGACCTAGAAGGTACAAGTTTAGACAAACGGCTGTCCAGATTCCCACGACCGACAAACGGCCGACCCACTAACAAACACCGGTGGGTTGCCACCACACCGCCACTGTTACAGACGACAACCGAACGTCGGCAGAGGAAGGGTTCGGGAAAAAAAAAAAAAAAAAAAAAAAAAAAAAAAAAAACAAAACAAAACAAAACAAAACAAAACAAAAAAAACAAAAGTCGGTGCAACGATCTGCCGTGCCAACCGCCGCACCAAGTGTATTAACACCGTCAGCAGACCCACCGTGTCCTATGCTGGTTGCCTAATCCATTGATTCATAGCAACCATCATGGCCCCGGTGGCAGCCGGCCTTAACCCCAACCTCCAAATCAACCCGACTACACTAGCACAACACCCGAGCTAAACCGGAAAACAAAACTCAACAGTCCCGCACTCTCGCATCTCTACGCAATTATACCCTGATCATTTCATCTTTTACTACTTGTAGACTAAGTGCGGTATTTTTCGTGGATGCCGTACACTGACTGTTGTGATTAAAGAACTCGCTCTGATACCATCTTAATCTGTCACGCCCCGGGGGTTTCGTTCAGCGGAAACAGTCAACAGAAAGGTTTGTTTTGTGTATAAAATTTTTTGAAATTCCTTCATCCCCGGCGCGTGCCCAGACCCGCCGCATACACAGAATCACCCTACAAACGAACAGAGTCTCCTCTGTATATGCACGGCGTCGCGGCTAATACAACATGCAATCTTAGTAGTTTATTCAATCACAACAGTTCTCAACACTTACACAACAGAACCATTCTCAAGGCCGACCAATTTGAAAGGATAAAACCACAGTTTTAAAAGCAGTGCCCAACCGGCATCCAGATTTCTAAAACAGTTTAGAAAACTATAAATCCACAGAGTTTTGAAAACGGTGCCCACACGACACCCAAGTTTTGAAAACGATTTTCACAATTCCTTTTTCTTTTGCTTTCTTTTCTTTTGAAAAACGGCCGAACAGAGATAAGAAATAAACTCAACATCCACATAACCAGAGAGTAGACTATCGACATCCACACCGACCCCACAAGGGTATCGAGAACCACACAAGAGTCTACAAGCAGTAAATGAAATGCGAAAGAAAGGAGAAAAAATCAGTCTGGGGTCTCAAAAGACCCGAAAGCTCCTGACTCGGCCTCACAGTCGCCTAGCTCTCACCCCTGAAGGAACCTGTCACAGAGTGGGAAGTCAGCGACACGATAATACTAATAATAAAGCAGGAAAAAGTAGTAAAGCCAACCGTAAGGCTATCCGGAGCAACCACCCTCCCAAGAGGGAAAATCCACGAACACCTGCAAAACCTGACCACGTCGAGCACCTACCCCGACGGGTCGCACCGCTCACACCTTGGCGCCTCAAAACCCCACACCTACGGGGGCCCCACTACGTCACCTCGTGGGTTTACATGGGTCATAGACCACTTTTTCGGAAAAGCGCACCCTTGCGGTGGCCAAACCGCGGGTGCGCGTTGTCACGGGGCCAGTTTTTTCGCCTTAAAATTGCCCCATGCGGCGCTCAAGTGTCGCACACCTGAGCCAGCCTTCCCGAGTCCCTTGCCACGGATACGCCCTCGAACTTAAATAGTGGGATCACAACTCAAGCATTAACCAAGCATGCTCCTCCATGAGCCTGACTGCCCGGCGCCGCGCCTTACGTCGAACCCCTTGTCGAACTTCGCGAGTTCTGAACAAACAACCCCGCCACCGAGGTTGGCCTTCAAGTCGAGTATATTCCGCCTAGCCGGACAAACTCTCCTCGAGAGTGCTACTTAACCGAATGCTCCTATGCCTCCGAAGCAAGCACCCAGGACAATACAAATTCTCACAACTTAGTCCATTTGAATGGGCCCGAGCGAGCTGCCCTTGCGCGTTCCGCTCATCTGCTTAACCGAGCGACCCGTCCCGCGCGTCTCGCCCGTCTGCCAGCCCATTGCCTTGCCAAGGCGCCGCGCGCCCCGCAATTCCCACGACGGGATCCATAATCGAGTCGGGCATGTCCCGTTCCGCCGGCCACCTAGTTCCGTCATTGCTCCCGATTCGGTCCAAGGTCCGCTTCCCGAATTCCCCACACTCCTTGTTCCCGCGTGTATACCCTTCGCAAGGGTTTGCCAACCTAGCGACATTCCTCCCGCATCGCCAACCCCCTGGCACCTCCATTGCACGACCATGCTCGGCCGCCAACACACTCGGCCCAGTATCCAAGGTTTGCTTGACGGATGTCGCCCACAATCGAATCAGCCTCGCTCCGCTTCGCTAGCCATTCGGCACCTCCATTGGCCGGCCATGCCTGGCCCCCAACACCCTTGGTCCTCTCCATGGCTCACTTCACGAAAACCAGCATCGATTGTCACCTCTTACTTCGTGGGCCGCGCCGCACGAATCCCCGCTCGGCACCGCTGCCTTTGCGAGCCTTGTCCATTACGGCGACGACCGACCGTTCCTTCGCCTCGCGAACTTCGTAGGCCTCGCGCCTCACGAATCCCCGCTAGGCACCCACATGCCTTCGCAAGCCTTGCCAGTGAGGCGGACCAACCTTTCGCAAGACTATCCCTCATGCGCTCGTTCGCTCCACTACAGAGATTCGAAACGGCATAAGGTAGTGCAAGCGAACCTAGAGGCAAAGCCTCTGGGCTTACCCCGCTCCGTAATGCCGTCGACCTCGTGTCTTAGGCATTACCCTAAGCCCGTGCGCTCTTCGACCATCGAATACCGCTCACACGAACTTAGGCTTGGCGACTCCGCTCGCCAAGGGATGGCCTATCTCCTATAGGACAACGGGGGAGTCGGGGCCACTTCGCAAGTGTCCAACCGCTCCTCTATGTAACCCACGAGGCATCCACCCCTTTGGCACCCCGGGGGTACAAAGGTGCTCACCGAGGGGTACGTTTTGAAACCCCGCATGCGGCACCAATTCCATGGTCATGGCATGGGCCATTGCTAGGGAATTGCCTCCGTTGGTTCGCCCACGGCTCAACCCTGACGGATTGTCCCAACTTCGCTCTCCCGTCACTCTGTCAACCCAAATGCCTACCAAATGTCCTCCAAAAGTGGCCCCCAAGGATGTCACGGTCGAACCAACATGATCGACACGTGACAGACTCCCCCACCCAAGTTATCGACGCCCTCGTTGATGTACATCCGTTCCTCCAGCTTGGTTGATAGCTGCCAACCACTACTTCAGATCAGAGCCGCCCCCGGCCTTGGCATCGCATACCACACTGACCCGCCCTTGAGTATGTCCGCTACCCAACGCGTTGCTGAAGCTCCTTGGTCCTCTCGACCAAACCAGATCAGAGCCGCTCCCGGCCTTGGCATCGCATGCCATACTGACCCAAAACACTGTAAAAACCATTCTGTCCCCTTGAGTTGAAGCTCCCCAGCTCCGGATGCCTCCCCCGCACCACAAAACTCCTTCACGGAACTTGAATGTTAACCTTGTCGTCTGCTCACGACAACGCAGATGGCACTGGCACGTCCCTGCAACTCGGTTCTTCTCGAGGCGCTACTCGGCCCTTCTGTCCCTTTCACCCCTACTTAACCCAAGTCTTCTGCAGCTAGTAGCCAACCTTGTGCCTCCCTCGCAGGGAAATCCCTTTCCAGCTAGCGATCTCTTCCCAGAACGCTACCGTACCAACCAGTGCACTCGGTATACTCCGCGAATACACCCATCCCAAGCGTGCACGAGTCCCTTTGAAATCAGTAGAGTGGCCCTCCCTCGCTCCCTCCGAGGTCAAACTCCAAACGTCCCAACGTCTTGGAGCGTCCAACGCGAATCAGCTCGCAGCTTGGCTTCGCTTCTCCACCTCAAAATATCACAGCGTTAATCTAGGGTTCCCCACCCTGGAACTCCCTAAACACAAACTGCAGTCAGGCCAGATCACATCCAACCCCTTCCAATATCCATGAGTACTTCTGCCCATCTCGTGCCATTCCCGCACACAACTTTTGTTGGGTTATATTAATGATGGATCTAAATAGGGGAAAAAACACCTAGAGGAGGGTGAATAGGTGTAAACAATAAACACTCAAAAAATCATTGCGCAATAAAACCCAATGCGGAAAAATAAAAATAACACGCAAGATTTTTACGTGGAAAAACTCCAAACCGGAGTAAAAAACCACGGGACCGATAACACGGCGAAATCCACTAGAATTAAAACACGTACAAGGTGATATAACGTACTCACAGACGACTCAACCTTTACCATACGCTCCTAGTAGATCTTCTCCGCTCGCTCCACGACGCTTCTCGAATCCACGATCTGCGCCCAACGCTGAATCCACAGCGTCCAACGTCGAGTCCACGACGTCCGACCGAATCCACGGTCTTCACCCAGTAGCACGCTTCGAATCCACGAACGTACCTCGCTCCGAATCCACGAGAGCGGTTGCACCTTGAATCCACAAGGCCACGCGAGTCCACGCGCCGATTTAGGGTAAATCGTTGTTTGTTTTGGGTGGTGATGATCCGCCGAATACTTAGATTAGAAATAGATCGGAAATACCATCTAAGTATTCATTGATTTGATTCTACTCAAAATGTGAGTATGGAAAACCTAGAATCAAATCAATCAATATAGATGAAGAAACATAGAATAATTCTATTGATTTCCTTTCTTCTCTATGTGGATCTGGCCTTTTATATTTTCGGCTCTATTTCGATTTTTTTTCGATGCCCTAAAAATGAAAACAAGGGCTATTTATAGGTTAGAAACCATTGGAAGAAGATAAGGATCAAAAACAGCCTTTTCTGGAAAATTTTACGACGGCGATCCGGATTGGAATTGGGCGATCCGGATTGCAGAAGCAAGAAAGACGGTTTCCAGAAAATGCTTGTTCGGGATCCGGATCGAAGTCCCGATCCGGATCGTTCATACAGTTTCACCAAAACATCACGTTCGGGATCCGGATTGCAAATCCTGATCCGGATCGTGCAAGTAAAAGGTAAAACTAGTGTTCGGGATCCGGATCATGAAATGCTGCGATCCGGATTGAACCAGTGTATGAACAAACACCCTTCGGGATCCGGATTGCAAGGCCCGATCCGGATCCTGAACATGTCCCATGTCCAGTTTTTGATGTTTATGCAATTAAACATTCTTCCAGGTGTTTCTACACTACAAGAAGTATTCGGATCACCAAAAATCTTTAGTTAAACATACCTGATCCTTTTGAATTCTTCTTTCTTGAGATTGAGGTATATGATCCAAAGTTTTTCATCTTCAATCTTCAAGACTTAACACTTTCACGAAATACGCCAACTCAAATTCCGTAACAATCTCCCCCTTTGGCGGTTTCGTGACAAAACACAGATCCACAAAAGAAAATTCAAAAAGATATTTTTGTTGCTATCACCATACAACAAAAATTTACAATGGAGATCCAAAAATTAAATACATGAGATAAACTCCTAAAACAGACTCTAGACTTAGACATCTGTACTCTCTGCACAAAGAAATCATTCTTGACAAACAAAACGTTAGATACCTCAAGAATTGAAACATACAAAACCTAGCAGAGATAGAGTTTATACTCATCATGACATTTGAGAATTCAGATATGTAAGAGAATCATAGTCACAAAGCCAAACATATCTTTTATGCATTCAAAAATCAAAT